>OY744527.1:130182430-130274930 GCA_963556195.1 Sepiola atlantica
CTCGTCCATTCAGGGCTACACCACGCTCCTCAGTACCTCCTAGAAGATCTCAGCGGTAATTCTAATATATTTTTGAAAAGAAAAAAGGAGTCAGGAGGGACACCTCGCTGGAAATGACCCCATGGACCATGGTAGAGTGTTATTTTCCATGACAATCGGTGGCTGAAAAGGTTACTTGTAGTTATTGAAGGAAAGGAGCTTTGTCTTCGCAGCATTAAAAGTTACCAACCATTTATGACTCCAATCCACTACAGCCTGGAGGTCATTTTCTAAAGATTCCGCCATTGCCTCGGATATGATTGCGTCGGTTTTGCCAACATGGCGAGAGCAAATGGTGGTGTCATCAGCAAATGAACCAATCCTAGACTCTATGCCACTAGAGAGATCGTTTATATAGATCAGGAACAACAAGGGTCCAAGGATAGATCCCTGGGGTACACCAGCATTTATATGCTTATGATGAACGGCCATCGAGGACAACCTGGATTTTTCTTTTGTCTAAGAAGGATCTAATTATATTAAGTAATTGCCCAGTAATACCGTATGAGCGTATTTTCAGGAGAATCCCTTTATGCCATACCTTGTCGAAGGCCTTGGATATATCAAGCGCTACTGCCCTAGCTTCTCCTGCCTTGTCGAGTGTATGATACATGCGTTCAGAGATGATCGTTAGGATGTCTGCAGTAGATCGTGCTTGTCTAAATCCATACTGGCGGTCAGAAAGAAGTTTAGCATTAACTAAGTGCCGTACTATCGCTAGATTGATTAAAGATTCACAGATTTTAGCAAAGATCGGCAGCAGACTGATTGGGCGATAGTTCTGAGGATCGGTTCTATTCCCAGAACTCTTGTAGACTGGTACCATAGAGGCAATTTTCCAGCTATCGGGGAAGCAAGATTCAGCTAGACACTTATTGTAGAGTTTGGAGAGGACAGGGGCCAGTTCAGCAGAGCATTTTTATTACTATTGTAGGTATAAGATCAGGCCCACAAGCTTTGGAGGTGTCAAGGTTTTTTATGATGTCTCTGACCTGGGATGGGGTGATGACCAGGTTATCAAGTGTGGCTTCGGTCGGCAAAGGGAATTTGGGAGGCGGTGGTTATCTGAGTCCAAAGTAGAGTTAGAAGCGAAGCGCTGGGCAAGTAGTTCAGTCTATCAGTGGCCGTGCAAACGACATCATTATGGTTTGATAGTGGGGGAATCGTTGATTGACCATTATTCACTACACTGTTGTAGATTTTCCAGAAATCACGAGTACCTAATTTCTGTGACTGGATGTGTTTTTTTGTTAACTCATTATACCTTCTCTTCGCTTCACCTATCACGGCCTTGCTATTATTTCTTGACTCTATAAATTTATTTCTATTAGTAGCTGACTTATGGCGGCCGAATTTACGGAATGCTTGTTGCCTCTCAGAAATGGCAGCTGCACATTCCGAGGTGAACCATTGAGGAGAGTGAGGCTTGCTAAAGAATTTTCGCATCGGGACATAGGCTTCAATGCCTACTTCGACCCATTCAGTTAATTCATTTGCACACTGGTTGGCAGGGAGTGAGAAGGTTTCCCTCCATGGGGCGTCACTGATGTGATCTGTGATTGACTCAAAATCAGCCCGCTCGTAGTATTTTATTGTTTTGAGCAACGGTTCATCAGCTTTTGGACGACTTCTTAGGGTGATATGTATCATTAGCACAATGTGATCAGCATTCCCGAGTTGGCTATGAGCTTTCGTCACACAAGCCTCGGGCATTGAGGTCAAGAAAATGGTCTAGAAGTGAGGCTTGTTGGTCTACTCGATCGGGGATACGGGTCGGAAAATCGACAGTCTGAGAGAGGGAGTGAGCTAAGGAGAAATTATACGTAGAGTTGCCGGCTGCGTCAGTAAGGCTGAAGAATCCCAACCAGTCACAGTGGTTGGCATTAAAATCCCCAAATACATGTATCTGGGCATTCGGGTCAATTAAGAGCGCTCTATCTATGCTTACAGAGACAGAGTTTAGCAGAGTACAGTCCTGGGTCGACGGGGGGCGGTATAAGAAATATAAGTAACTGACGCTGTGATGTAAAGTCAATCTAAAGCACATGTAGTCGTGGTCATCTGATTCTAACCTATGTTCTCTAGTCAGGGGGAGGGTGTTCCGAACATAAACTCCTAGCCCGTGCATATGTTTGTCAGAGTATTTACGGTAGAGTGGGAGGTAGTCAGTCATGTCAAAGTGGTGAGAGGAGATTGAGGATTGGAGGTTAGTTTCACTTAGAGCTAGGATATCCGGGGAATTTGTCAAGAGAAAGGTTTCTACGTCGTGGATGTTGGTTCTAAGTCCCCGGATATTTGTGAATGCGAGCCTCAAGGGCGGAGGCGAAAGTGTTTTTTGTTGGGTGTCTGGTTTAGGTTTGCTTTTATTTTTTTGTAATGACATGTTTGTTTTGATTATAGAGTGGGTTGGCCAAGGTGGGTACTTGTTTGGTGCCAATAAGCTCACACAACATGTCCATTAGTCACAACTTGGTCCATGGGGGTTGAAGCCTCGGGAAAGCCCACCGGAGATAATTGCAGGGTCCCTTTCCATGCGCGACATGGCACAAACAACTACCCACGGTATTATGCAACTGATGATGGAGCAGCCGTTCTTGGCGCTACCCAAAAGTTTGGGATCCTTCCTGTCAGTCGGAAACAGCAGCCAGACAAGCTGTCTAACCTGTACCCTCAACCTGTCGGAACAAGAGAGACCCAGATTGGTCATGTAAGACTTAGTGACGAAAAAAAATTTCCGAAGTTGCCCAAATAGAGAGAAAGAGAACGGCGTTCATTGACCTAGTAAAGAAACAAGGCTAGGCACTGAGTGTTTAGAGGCGTCCCAGCGCGGTTACCTCTGCGCCTGACTAATAGACAAGGAAGGAGTGCAAGGGCCGGCGATAGGCAGAACCTATCTACTTCTTAAGAGATGATTTGGGAATTGGAGCAGAAATGAGAGATGATAATGGGATTAAAAAATAAACTTTATTTTAAGAAGACTGTCAATTAAATGTACCATCCATACTAGGTTTTCAAAGGAAAAACTTTAACTCAATATCACCTTACTATGAATTGTCGGTTATAACAAGACCAAGGGGAAATAATTCAGCATGAATTTTAAAGTAGCAAACAAATAAGTAGTTGATATTTTGATATATTAATATTGAAGATAAGATAAAAATATATATATATATATATATATATTAAGTTATTTAGAGTAAGTTATATTAGAGAGGTTATGTATAAAATTAATTTAAAGTTATAGTTTTAATATGTATGTCAATACACAAAAATATATATAAATAAATATTAATATACTAAGAAAACACATGTACAGCAATATTATTAATGGTATGATTTAAAGGTAAAGGCTATGGTGGAAATATATTTTGAGAAAAAATTATTAAAAGGATGCTGTTATATATAAATGTGTATTTTTTATTTTGTAACATAAAGTACTTATAATAGCTCAATAGTGTAAAGTTTAAGCTATGCTATATTTAGTAGTTTTATGTAGTTCAATACCACATCATTATCACAGAGGACAGATTCACGTCATTTTTTCACAACTTACTTCTTATTTCGCAGACAATTGTTTCGGCTAACATTAAGATATTTCCAAAATACTCCTTTGCATTTCTTTCTTTCTTGGTGTGGCTATTATCAGTTCAAATTGTACATAAGAAATTTTTAAAAACTTTAAAAACATGCAAAAACTTGGCGATTATAGCCCTAATTACAGTCAGTACTCATTATGAACGTATATATATATATATATATATATATATATGTTTGTTAATGTTTTTCAATATATCAAAAAAATAATTTTTCTACTGTTCTTGATAACTTTGAATTTTCTATTAAATCCAAAAGTTCTAGATCTACTGCAGGATTCGTGTCATCATCCGGTTCAAAGTTAGTTAATCTTTCTGCAGAGCTTCCAAATGTTTAGCACATTTTATTAAACACTTATGAGTAGAGTTGATACCAATAAAAAGTTTAAACAATGATCGCCCATGATTGTCCAGCTGTTTTCCCTAGTATTCCAACTTGCTTATGAAACCTGTAGCAATTGTGAACAGCTCACAGGGTCAGATTTCCTTCCTTGGAGTTGCAATTTTAGTTCATTTACAAATTTAATAATGTCATTAAGATAAAATATTTTTGTTTCAATTTCATTATTATTGAGTTCATCCAAAAGGATTTTAGCTTACCCTCTTTGTTTTATAGTACAGTCAACAGACTGCTGATACTTTAATTTTAAGAAGTGTTACACAGCTTGCAAGATATTTACAAATCTGCCAAGGATATTTTCCTCGGAAAGCCATCTGACTTCTGTATGCAGCAGCAACTTTTTAAAATGCTCATCATCACAACATTTTTTAAATAATCTGTCATCCAACGAATTTGATTTTATGAAATTTATAGCTGATATGGCTGCATTAAGAGCCTTCTCGATATCGCCACTTAGATTTTTGTTACCTATAAAGCATACATTGTACAGTATTATATGAAGAGCAATTCGTCCTGTCATATAAGTAACACTATTTATGTTGATTTGAATTAAATCAAATTTAACATTTTAAGTTATTATAATTTAATTATATTTTAAATAAAAAACAATAAGACAGTTATTATATATGTGTAATTTTATATTAACATACAGATTTTACATTTAAATTTTAAAGTGAAATAAATATAAATGTACGAATTTTGTTAATATTCAGATGCGGCTTAGACTTCAGTGTACATGTAATAAAGACAGTGTACATGTTATAAAGACGGTGTACATGTAATAAAGACAGTGTACATGTTATAAAGACGGTGTACATGTTTAAAGGCAGTGTACATGTTATAAAGAAAGGCATTGGTAGATAGAGGAGCTTTTACCTCCTGTATGAGTGGTCCAGCAAAAAAACACTACAGTACAAGCTAAGGTACAATGGCTATCTATAATTAAGATGATTAAAATATATGTTAAGTTAAAATAGGCATCGTATTCTTCATGTTGATTGGTTCAACTACCAGAAAAAAGATCAAAAGAAAACATCGCCAATTACCTCTAAGAATATATAACAACTAACCGAATCCATGGAAATTCTATGACGAATTAGTAATGTTTAATTGCTTGGATGTATGCTCTGTTGTCTGAGGCGCCTCCACTCGTAAGCGCTGATAGTATTATTACGGGTGTTTCCATCCAGAGTGGCTCTTTCGGCGTAGCTGGATTTGACCATATCAAAAAACAACCTTGTATCTAACGCTTTCCTCGTGGTGATGCAAGTAAATAGGGGACATTACCCAGAAGTACCAATTCCTCTCTGAGAGAGCAAGGGGTGTATTACTTTTCAAAATAATTCCATACTATAGAAAGTTAAGAGTTTTGACACACGACGACACAAGATAATTATCAGTTCATTATCGGACGATCGGACGATCTTATTTTTTTAATGGGGGTGGAAGCTAATAAGGTACGTACCAGCGAAGGTACACGCACATTAATATAAAGATTTTAAGGCTGTTTTGAAAGGTATCATATTGCTTGATTATCAAATTATTATGAGCATAAATTAACTTCGTCTTGATTTTTTAATTGAAAAACCACACACACGAAAAATACCTGAAAACAATGCTGGAATTATTCAACTAACATTGCGATTAGTTGACTCGTAACAATTTCAGAAGTAAATAAAAATCAAGCGATTTTAATCGTACTTCATACTTTCGTTTACTGTCAAAAATACTAACAAAATATGTCAATCTACGCCGTAAAAGGATTTAACACATTATTTGTATGTTTCAAACCGTTTTAATCGCTGTTATTTTGCTTTTTTCAGCTGTTGCGTTCATTGACTTTCTTCAGGTGCGTTTCTCCGTAATCGGTAACCTTCTGGGAATTTCGACACTGGAATACATGTAACGAAGATGGGGACATCGGTCGGAAACAAGTCGATAATGTAACAACATTACCTGCATTATTTGGATTATTCGAATTACTTCTTCTCATCTTGGACGTCATTATCTCAACGTTTCGGTCGAGATAACCTTTGAACTTCTTTAGGTATGCCCTGTCGAACTTGGGATTCTTTGTGTCAAACTCGGGAATATGTACGAAACTATTTTTAATCAACTGGGGTAGATTGCTCTCGTTTCTACGTGGCGCAATGGATAAAGTGCTAAGTAATAATCAAGTGACACTCTCTTGGAGATCGAAGCTTCAACCTTCAGTACAGATGATACTAAAAATATGATTAAGCATTACTTAAGACTTCTGCCCTGTCCTGGTTGACAGAATGAGAACAATCTATCCCCGTTGATTAACTAAAGGGTTCAGTTCGAAATTCCATACAGATTCCCGAGTTTTACACAAAGATTACCGTGTTTGACAAAACGCACCTGAAGAAAGTCAGAGGTTACATCGGCCGAAACGTTGTGAGAATAACATCCAAGATGAGAACAGTAGTCCGAATAATACAAATAATACAAATTATAAATACTCATCTAAAGCAGTCATTAACATAACAATACTTATACGGCTATAATCACTTTCACACACAGGTCTTTTGTAAGATCACAGAAGTCAAGCGACGTTGAGCGTAACCAGTACTTATGTGAGTATTATTTACTCCTCTCCAGGAGTTAGGCACAAGGCCAGTTTTATCCTACTCCCACAAGTAAGATATGACCCAAGGTCGGGTCGGAAAGTGGGGGTTGAAAAGCCAGCGCCCGAGAGGTGAGAACTCTGACCATCAAAAATTGCCTGGGCAGCCCCGTCGGCATTCCCCGGTAGGGGCGCCTCAAGCAGTAAGCAATTAACTTACTCCTCCCCAAAGAGGGGAGGCAAAGCCTGGGAGGGTGGACCTCCTAGAACTGCACCGGACAATCCCATAGACCGGCGTAAATCAAGCCCCGAAGGCCAAGACAATACCGGTCTATAGGGTGCAGTATCCATCGGAACAGATACTACACTTTGATCTTAGCCAAAAGGAGTACTTATGTGAGTATTATTTACTCCTCTCCAGGAGTTAGGCACAAGGCCAGTTTTTATCTTACTCCCACAAGTAAGATGTGACCCAAGGTCGGGTCGGAAAGTGGGGGTTGAAAAGCCAGCGCCCGAGAGGTGAGCACTCTGACCATCAAAAATTGCCTGGGCAGCCCCGTCGGCATTCCCCGGTAGGGGCACCTCAAGCAGTAAGCAATTAACTTACTCCTCCCCAAAGAGGGGAGGCAAAGCCTGGGAGGGTGGACCTCCTAGAACTGCACAGGACAATCCCATAGACCAGCGTAAATCAAGTCCCGAAGGACAAGACAATACCAGTCTATGGGGTGCAGTATCCATCGGAACAGATACTACACTTTGATCTTAGCCAAAAGGAGTACTTATGTGAGTTACCAAAGTGGAATACCAATTGTTGTATGTAAAACGCGACCCTAGTGGGCTTGCGAGCCGAGGGCTGGCGATCAATTTACAACAACGAACGTTCCTTGGCCGGTGATGACCGATGGATTTCATAATTTTAGATTTCTAAACAGCAATACCAAATCTCAGAAATAACGTTTAAATGAGTTGAAAAAAATGTTTGCATATTTGGTAACGTTTTGATAACTGATCTGTAGACCTCGCGGCGTTTAGTCCGATGCTCTCACACTACAGCTGACGCCTTCTCATCACTACTAAGATTAAAAGTCAAGCGTAGACGAAACTGTTTTACTTTCACTTTTCCTTTCTTTTATCCCTCCCCCTATCCCACCTTCCGACCCCTAACACACGCTATTCGGTGATGGACTGGTCGTGTCTACACTGGCTAGACCTTTTGTAGTCGGACATTGGATTACCGTCAGCTGCTGTCGTGATAACAGTGTAGTTGTGTCTTATTGTTGTTACTGTTGTTGCTGTGTCCAGCAAGAGGTGGTGGTCGACGAACGATGTTGCGTAGGCACAAAGTAATTAAGACAAAAATCAATAGATTCCAATCACAAAATGCCTCATGCCACTTTCACACAATGCAATAATTTTATGTTTGCACATCAAAGTAGGGATAAACCTCAAAACTTATATCACACATCCACTCACAAGCGCGCGCACACACACATTGTATGTATATATATATATATATATATATAGAGAGAGAGAGAGAGAGAGAGAGAAAGAGAGAGAGAGAGAAAGAGAGAGAGAGAGAGAGAAGGCGAGAGAGAGAGAAGGCGAGAGAGAGGGGCAAAGCGAGGGAGGTGGAGGAATGAGAGCGAGCGAGAAACAGAGAGAGAGGGAGAGAGATAGTGACGTGATGTGGTGGTTACGGGCGCGACTCTAAGTTGCGACTGCTTCTCTTTCATGATTACCCTTGGGAAATGTATGAATCCATATAAACTCTATCCAGCAATAGAGTAAATAGTAGGACAGACTAGACTCTCAAGCCTTGGTTGTGTAACTTGCCCCTATTTCCTTGTCTCTCCACAAGTTAGACATAATATCGATTTTGTATGTGAAGGATATCCAACTCCCCAAAAAGAGACACTCGGGATGAGACAAAACTAAAAATTGCCTCAGTCAGGAAGGATCTCTTCCTCCGACCAAATACAGAATATTACTACATCTTGATGACAGCCAGAAGGCCAAGGTTGTGCAACTACTTTATGATAGTTAGACTCTTAAATAACACCAGCCTTTCTCTGTTTATCCCGACATTGTATTAGCCGTCAAGGACTTCTTGCCGCTGGTTGAGGAGATCTGTATTTCAAAATGGCGCAACATTTTCTTCACTATATACTCCTCGTGACTGCACATTTACAGAGAATATCCATTGTCTCTCAGGACTGAAAGGAGACTAATAAAAATAAATTATTACATCTGAAGGCGTTCGTGTCGACATCTGAAGATATTTCAATGCAAATACTTATACGTATGTTTGTGAAAATAGTTTTTTGTAACTGTAAAAACTCGGTATAGACTTTTTAGTTTCATTTCTGTTTAGCTTTTTTGTAACCGTGTCATTATTTTGTTTATTTTCTTTTTACTAAATTATTATCATTTTTAAAAAAGAAATTTAAAAGTAAAATTTAATCATTAATCGTCTGCTCATTATTTTTTTTTTATTTAACCATATTCTCCTAAAGCCATAACTAATGTTTTTTTATGTAATGTTGTTTTAATTTCTATTCATCAAAGTATTAGATGTAAAAAGCTTTCAAAGCTTTTAATCCTTTAATACATGACGATTTGCTAAGAATTTAAAATCCAGAAATAACTTTTTTATTCGACAGTTTAAATGTTTATGAATTAATTTCAAATTTTGAAGGGTTGCTTTTATTTTCAACAATTAACAATGATTTAAACGTCCAACTTGTTTACCAAGAAACTGAAATGCATTATGGTACATTTACTTTCGTAAGTAGTTTTTAATAGAATATTTAAAGTTCGTTTTATTTTACGCAATTAAATTTTCTATTTAAATAAATAATTGTTTAATAGTAAATATAATAATAATAATAATAATAATAATAATAATAATAATAATAATAATAATAATAATAATAATAATGATAATGATAATGATAATAATAATAACAATAATAACAATAATAACAATAATAACAATAATAATAACAACAATAATAACAATAATAACAATAATAACAATAATAATAATAAAAATAATAACAATAATACTAATAATAATACTAATAATAATAATAAAAATAATAAAAATAATAATAATAATAATAATAATAGTAATAATAGTAATAATAATAGTAATAATAATAATAATAATAATAATAATAATAATAAAAATAATAAAAATAATAATAATAATAATAATAATAGTAATAATAATAATAATAATAATAATAATAACAATAATAAAAATAATAACAATAATACTAATAATAATACTAATAATAACAATAATAATAACAATAATAACAATAATACTAATAATAATACTAATAATAATACTAATAATAATAATAATAAAAATAATAACAATAATACTAATAATAATACTAATACTAATAATAATAATAATAATAATAATAATAATAATAATAATAATAATAATAATAATAATAATAATAATCGTGTGTAACTCAGGTGAAAACAAAACACACTTAAACATACAGAGACACGCGCTAATCTGTCTTATAATTTATTAATAACGTGTTTAGGATAGATTTAATTAATACTAAATCTGTTAAATACCTTTGGATTAAAATTCGTTTAAAATCTTTGTGTAAGAATTTGTTCAATATCTTTTAATAAAAATTCGTTCAATATCTTTAGACCAAAATACATTGCATATCTTTGGATCAAGATTCGTCCAATATATTCGGATCAAGAATTCGTTTAATATTTTTAGATCAAAATTCGTTCAATATCTTTGGGACAAAACACATTCAATATCTTTGGACCAGAATTTGTTCAGCATATTCGGATTAGGAATCTATTTAATATATCCAGATAAGAATGCGTTTAATATCTTTGGATCAAAATTCTATATCTTTAGATATAAATATCTTAATATATTTGGATGAGAATACGTTCAATATCTTTGGACCAAAATATATTCAATATCTTTGGATCAAAGTTCCTTCATTTATTCGGATCGGGAATTTGCACTTTTGCACAAAATTCTTCAATATTGTTTACGAAAATTCGTTCAATTTCTTTGAATAAAAATTCGTTCTATATTAGATCAAAATTCGTTCAATATGTTTGGGTAAAAATACATTCATTATATTTGGATCAACATTCATTTAATATTTAATAATAAAATTACCTTGAATATCTTCGGATCAAAATACCTTCCATATTTTTTAACTAAACTCTGTTTAGTACCTTTGGACCAAAATACATTAAATATAATTGGATCAAATTTCTTTTAGTATATTTGGATCAGATATCTTATATCTATGAATCAAAATTCGTTAAATATATTTCGATCAAAATTCATTCTACATATTTGGATGAAAATTCATTCAATATCTTTGGATTAAAATTCTTTTAAAATATTTGGATAATAATTCGTTTAATATCTTTGAACCAAAATACATCCAATATATTTTCATAAAATACATTCAATATCTTCAGACTAAACTTTGTTTAATATCTTAGGACCAAAATATATTCAATATTTTTAGATATAAATTCGTGCAGGATATTCGTATCAAAATTCGTTCAATATCTTCGGATAAAAATTCACTCAATATCTTTAGATCAAAATTTGTTCAATATCTTTGGATCAAAATGTGTTCAATATCTTTAGATCAAAATTTGTTCGATATCTTTGGATCAAAATTCAGTCACTATATTTGTATATTAGCTGTTGTAAAACTTACGATCCACAACTTTCTTTGTTTCTTTCAACAAATTTAGGCTATATGATATATATATATATATATATATATATATATATATATATATATATATATATATATATATATATATATTTAAATTTTAAAAATTAAAAAAAAAACAATTTATAACACAAAGTTTCATAGTGTACTACTAGACATGTAATAAAAATTGTGCATGTGACTACTGTAAAACGAGGTAATTAAGCCCTCCGAAGAAGAAGGGCATAGACGAAATAAAAAAAAAGGTCAAGACTAACACCCTAACGGTTGGTTAAGACATTTATGTTTTGTTTGACTGTATTTTAAACGAAAATCTTAATCGACGGTTGAAGATTAAAGCACATCGAATGGGTAACACACATGGTTTGAAGATACCACGATTCGTATGTTGTGATACATACAAACTCCCTCACTGAACAATATGATCTGAAGAATTAATGAAAAACAAAATATCATATGCAAATAATATATAATGAAACAAAATATTTAAAAGACGAATGAATGCTGAATGAAATTCAGATTTTTTTCTAGCTTAGAGGGTTAAAAACAATCGTGAGCAATGATGATCCTCTTCAAGTAAAATAAATGCTTCATGAATTTCGAACATTATGTATATTATTGAGGTATGCCGAAACAATTGTATGCGAATAACAACTGCTTTTTGTGAATTTGTGAGAATTTATTCACTACATCTTATGCGGGTTACATAATTTTAAAACATTTGTATTATATATATATATATATATATATATATATATATATATATATATATATATATATATATATATATATATATATATATATATATAAAGAAGGCTGGGGGCAATGCAGAGTGCCGGATTGTTGAGAAGCTGGAAAGAACAATAATAATAAATTTACTATTTATGGTTCTATACAGTTAAGAAACATATATGGAATATCCTCCCCTTCGATTTATTATTTTTACTCTTTCCAGCTTCTTATCAATCCGGCACTCTGCATTGCCTCCAGCTTTCTTAATATATTTAACACAATTCCCAGCAATTCTTCAAGCAAACTACCATTCTCTATTAATATATATATATATATATATATATAGAGAGAGAGAGAGAGAGAGAGAGAGAGAGAGAGAGAGACGTAAGCGTGACGCATTGGGTCACACCTACTACCACTATTTATTCTACTATGATTTCATTCGAAAATTCATAAACTGTGACATATCTGTTACGACATACTTTTTCATAACTAAAAATATTAAGTCATTAAACTTCCATATTTTTATTATAATTATCATTATATAGAAATATTAGTATTTTTTTATTATTCTTATATAGAAGTAAAACGACTTATTACTTTGTTATCTAATTCACATGCGTGTATGTGGTATGTAATGGCACATGTCTGTGAATGATTTTGCGACGCCTGAAAAGAGAATCACTCTTTCTCTAAATGCTAATATAGACATTAAGGAATATTACAGAATGGTTGAATGAACATACGTGAAAGGAAGACTAAGAAATGTATAGATAGCTAAGAGAGAAACGGTTGATTTGTTTAGTTAATTATAAATTGTTTAATTATAAATTACGGCTAATTAGAACAAGTATTTTTTTCAAACATAAATCAATCTAAATCTTTAGCATGTATTTTGTGTTGTGAAAAGAAATAGAAAATACCTTTGGGAAGCAGACATTAACTCACATTTAGTATAACAAGAGATGTATAGTGCCTGACTAGAGTATTTGTTTACTTCCTCTCCAGGAGGTTAGGCACAAGGCCAGTTTTATCTTACTCACACAAGTAAGATGTGACCCAAGGTCGGGTCGGGAAAGTATGGTTTGAAAAGCCAGCGCCCGAGAAAGTGAGCACTCTGGCCATTAAAAATTGCCTGGGCAGTCCCGTCGGCATTCCCCGGTAGGGCGCCTCAGGCAGTAAGCAATAAACTTACTCCTCCCCAAAAAGGGGATGCAAAGCCTGGAAAGGTGGACCTCCTAGAACTGCACAGGACCGACCCATAAACCGGCGTAAATCAAGCCCCGAAGGCCAAGACAATACCAGTCTACAGGGTGTAGTATCCATCGGAACAGATACTACACTTTGATCTTCGCGATGACTGTCGCACATTTCCGTCTGTTATTTCGGTGTTGTTTTACGAGCAGTTCCTTCCGAGATTTGGACCGTTGTTGTAACCTTATTCTGACTATAGTAGATACATATATGATCTTTTATTCTTCCATCTTGCTTTCGATGGATTCGGTTCCTGGTTTTCCTTTATTCAAAAATAGGACTGCTGTTTGAATAATATAAAAAAAGAAATTAAAATATTTATTAACATTGTATTGATATTCCACCTTTGACGATAGTAATATCACTTTCCGAAACAATAATAGATATACAGATATGACATATGATATCAAACGTGCAAGCTGCATTTAGTATTGCAGAACCAGTTTATGATATCAAAAATGTCAAGTTTACACAACAGGTTCCTGTTATTTTCTCATTAATTTTAAATTATTGAACTTCTCAAGTTTCAGTGTCGGTCTCTGTATATTCGTTTATTTTCTTCAACTTAGAAAAGGATCCTTTTCTATTACAAATGGTCACGATCAAATAGTGATTGGTTCGGAGAGCGATTTATATATTTTGAAAAAATTAACTTGAAACTCTTATGTTTGCTTGTTCACAGACGATAGTATTTCAATTTGTACACTATATGACAAATGCTATGTCATTGTTTAGTTATTCTGAGAAATAAACTATATGACGAATGCTATGTCATTGTTTAGTTATTCTGAGAAATAAACTATATGACGAATGCTATGTCATTGTTTAGTTATTCTGAGAAATAAACTATATGACGAATGCTATGTCATTGTTTAGTTATTCTGAGAAATAAACCAAATATTGACCAAAATACTCTCTTAAATCGTTAGGATATAATGAAATTAAATGGGTTTTTTTAACTAGGGCGTCTAAAGGCGCGATATTTATGGCGACTGCGGCCTCCACCACTATACGAATGCAGAACTGCACGGCGTCTGAATTTATTCTGCAAATAAATTTTGCGTACACATAGGAAGTTTAAATTTTAATGTCATACAGAATTCCTTTTTGAGCTTTTGATACCTATTTCCGCCCTGGACTATTTAAAATGTACTATAGGTAACCTTCTGAGATTAGTATACATATTCTGAATTATATATTTGATGGTATTAAAACTCATTTTATTTCACTTTGCTTTCATATCAGAATCATACATCTCTAACGGTGTCGAAAGGAAAATCTCCGTCAAAGTCGTAGAAGCATAAATCGTTAGTCAGCTCGAAGCAGCTTGAACCAAGTTGTTGCACGATCAAGGAAGCAATTGAGAACATAATAAAAACCGATAACAGATACTCTAGAAAGCAAGATGGAAGAATATAAGATTATGTGAATCTACCGTAGCCGGAATCAGGTAAAAATGATGGTCCAAATATCAGAATGTACTCCTCTTCAAACACCACCATAAGAAACAGTGAGAAATTTCCAAAACCAACGCTTTCTCTCAGCTGTTCAAAATTAGACTCACTGTCAGCTTTTACTCCGTCTTTTTAAAGTTAGTTGGTCTCTACACATGTAAATCAGTTGCTCGTGCAAGCAAATTAGTTCAAACTATGAAAGATCTGCCATCATGAACACAAGTTCTTTTTTCTCTGTTGTTCTACATGCATGTGTTACTTTCTTTTTGAGGAGGAGGGGGTCCTTATCCCAAATAAGTTGCTCTACTATGTATTTAGAGTCTTGTCTACACTACTATTTCCCTAATAGTTGGATAGATGAGACATGAATTCATACCTTTCCTAAATGTATTAGTGAAAATGATAGAATGACCCGAACATGACATACTGAGTCTGCAGACAATGCTAGTAACAATAAAAAATACATAATTGCATACATATATGTAATTTATTTATTTATTAATTATGTCCTCATCACAACTTTAAATATAAAATGATACCTAAATTATAAGGAAAAAAGGATTATGTAAATATCCTGTAGCCGTAATGAGGTTGCAATGACGGTCCAAACTTTAGAAGGAACTCTTCTTCAAACAACACCGTAATAAACACTGACAAATTTCCAAAACAGGCGGTGGTTTCTTTCAACTGTCTAAAATTCGACTCACTGTCTGCTGTTAATCCGTCTTTTTTGAAGTCAGCCAATCAAATCAGTGCAAACTATAAAATATCTGCAATTATGACGCAAAAACCTAATCCGGTTTGAAACTGGTAAGCTTTCATTTTCGTTTCTAGTGTTACACAAGAACTTGCCATCGCGGGTTTAACGTAGGTTAAACACTTTGTGGGTAAACATTGATTACTAAGTAATCGTCATGTATTTGATAAGACTGGAATTGAAGGTGTCAAGCATGACAAAAGATGAAGTACCCTTCGAATAATCGATTTAGTGATGGAATCCTCGTAACAACTGGCTATGAGCGAAGTTAACATTGAGAAACGCCTTAACTCGAAAAGGAAGCACTTGAAAACCGATATTACAAAAGTATTGTACACTGATGAGTTTCTTTTGGTAGTGGGTGAAAACGAGGACTTCATCAGATGAGAAGAAAAGACAGTGACAAGGAGAAGACAACAACGATGGTATTATTATTAGTAGCAGTAGTAGTAGTAGTAGTAGTAGTAGTATTATAATAATAAGAAGAAGAAGAAGAAGAAGAAGAAAAAGAAGAAGAAGAAGAAGAAGAAGACTATTTAAACACGCCAGTTTTTATAAAATACTTTCTTTGAACAATAAAAATCCCTGTCACGTCATTTAAAAACAAACGTTGGTTCATGAAGGATAATTTTTCTTCCATGCTTCTCAGCTTATTCTTGAGCGTCTTGAGCGATAACGGTTTGCAGGATATATATATATATACACACACACAAACACATATATATATATATATATATATATATATATATATATAATAACTTCTTTGTTATATAGCAGGAAAAATCCCAGCAGAGTGCTCGATTAATTGATAATTAAAGTTAAAAATTAAGAGCGTAATATTTATTTATTTTGAAAGCACTCTAATCAAATAACGCGCCCAAACGAGAGTTACACGTGACTTAACATTTTCGAAACAGATGACAACAGAAGCTGAAGAGGGCCGGATGGCTAAGTCCTTCTGTGGTTGAAAACGACGGTACGAATGTTGTACTAATTTTTATGTACCAAAATAAATAAATAAATAAATATTATATATATATATAGATAGATAGATTCAGCAGATGTTTGGAGAAGATGCGATGGGTAACGCAAATTAAGGAGTGGTTAAACCGATTCAAAAATGACCGCACATCAGCGGAGAGTGACCAGCGTTCATGCAGACTCCAAACTGTTTTAAGTGCAGCTGTTGTTGAGAGGGTGTAAAAAAAAAAGATAATGGGGAACGCGACGGCGGAGATGAACACCATTCCAAAAGACGACTTCCAGTGGTGTTTTCGGCAGGTGATGGATCGGTGGGCTAAGTGTGTGCAAGCACAAAGGGCCTACTTTGAAGGGGATAAGGGTCCCAACCCCGTCACGTATTTGAAATATTTTTTCTGGCCTAAGTTCGGATACGTTTTAGACAGGCCTCGTATATATATATATATATATATATATATATATATATATATATATATATAGAGAGAGAGAGAGAGAGAGAGAGAGAGAGAGAGAGAGAGAAAGTTTAAGTTAAAAAAACAATGTAATTCAAGAAATTTCAAGGAAATAAAATAATACAAACATTTTTTTTTTACAAATTATACATTTTAAATATCCCAGGATATATTTAAATGCTGCAGATAAAAATGAGCTCAATGGTTAACAGGTAATGTTAAACAGAGCTTTTAGATTTTAATTCGGTAGATTATAAAATTTATGACATCATTAATTACAGGTTTCAATATTGTGATCAAATTTTGAAAATAAACGTTTAACAATGTTTATCGATATGTATGCGTGTGTCAAAAATCAGTTTGATTATCACTATTACATTAAAGTAAAGCTTGAAAAGCTTTTCTGATTTTCTTTATCGGCATATAGATTTTAACAATTACAATTCCGATAAAATCCATTTCTTTAAAAAAAGAAAACTTTACAAATTAGTAACTTTCTTCTTATTTTATCATCTTATCCTTTCTTTCTCTTTATTTCTATTTCTCACTTTTCTTTGAGCTACGGGTTACATTCAGTTTTTTATTCACTCATTACTTTATTACATTTGACTGCTAATAAACAAAGAGAGAGAGAGAGAGAGAGAGAGAAAGAGATACTGTAAAAATAAGAGCGAGGTTTCAAAAACTATGTAGTGATAGGGGGTAGGTTGATATACAGAAACATAGTGATGAATCACTTGGTGAGTTAGTTGCATATAAGGGTTAATTAGAATAATTAAAATGAATATATTTCAAACATAACTCAATCTCAAAACTAAGGAATATTTCAGACTATATTTTATGTGAATACAATACGGCGTCAAGCTAAAGTTTACAATACATTGCAAAAACGTTTCTATGTGTATTTCTAACAAAGTTAAATTAATAAAACTTTAGTGCTCATAATAGATATGTTTAAACAATCGGATTAAACAAATACATCAAAAGAACAAACGAATGCATCTTGTAAATTCTAACTCAATTTACCAGAATTCATGAAAACATAACTACCCCATCCCTCTGATTTAAAACAAATTTTAGTTAATAAAACGAAAATAATACATTCTGGAATCTATTTTTTTTTAATTAAAGATACTCGAGGCTATCTTTATTAACACCCAGCAACGTACAATTAATAAGATTACGTATGAAACCAGTAACTACATTTTAAAATGCTTAACGTAATACAATCTATTCTGTATTGCTAATTATGGCGTCCCGGAAGTTAAATTAACATCTCTCTTGGATTTGTTCTTTTGATTTCTAACCGACTTCACGTGCGCGTTCGTTTTGAAATTCTCTTCTTCTTTCTAGCTTTTTTGTTAATTTGTTTTTGTGACCTGAAAATGATTCGACTAAGAATCGAAAACGTTCGTGATACATATGGAATATATATTAATTTTAAGAAAAATTGAAAAAATAAAAAAAGCATAATGAAACAGAATATTATTTTATACTTAACAATGATTGCAAAAATAAATAAATGTTGTCTAAATACGCGCACACAATATATGTGCGTATAGTGGTTTTTACCCCGCCTAATAAACCGGTATTGTCCGGGCCTTTGTGTCTGGATTTACGCCGGTCTATTGGGGGTTGCCGGTCCTGTGCAGTTCTAGGAGGTGCACTCTCCCAGGCGTTGCCTCCCCTCTTTGTGGAGGAGTAAGTTTATTGCTTACTGTCTGAGGCGCCCCTACCGGGGAATGCCGACGGGGCTGCCCAGCCAATTTTTAAATGACCAGAGTGCTCACCTCTCGAGCGCTGGCTTATCTAATCCCACTTTCCCGACCTTGTGTCACATCTTACCTTGTGGGAGGTAGATAAATAAATAAATAAATATATATATATATATATTATTTGTATATATATATATATATATATATATATATATATATATATATATATATATATATATATATTCTCTGTTTTCTTTGGTCTGAAGAGGTTGACTCTCTGTGAAGAGTACAACCGAAACATGTATACACATATGTAAGCAGTAATGTTTGTATGAATAAAAAACATATACTTTAGAACAGCTCTAATTGTTGTTGAGCACTTTTTATAAACACTTGAGTTTCAACGGATTTACATCTACAGAAATTAATACAATACATGTATGATATATATATATATGTATATATATATATATATATATATATATATATAGAGAGAGAGAGAGAGAGAGAGAGAGAGAGGGGGGGGGGGAGAGAGAGAGAGATGGGGGGAGATAGATAGATAGATAGATAGATAGATAGATAGATAGATAGATAGATAGATAGATAGATAAATAATTGAAGGAAAAATAAAAAAAGAACTTCGAGATTGTTTTATTTGTAATTATGCTAAAATTTACATTTCTCATGGCATTAGTTTTGTAAAATAAGAAATTTAATTTTAAATTAAATAATTTACATTAATTAGAAAAAAAATATTTTCTCGGTCTTCTTTTCAATTTGGAATTTTGAACATGATACAAAAATAAACTTGTGAAAAAGTATCATTTTATATTGGTAAAATAGTAACTACAACCCAGTACAATTGCTAAACAAATTAGTAACTTATATTTCGAAATAAACATAAGTAAAAAATATAGCGAGACATATCACATTGCTCAAAGAACTAAACGTTCTCGAGACTCATTGAAAACGGGTAATGTAAGCGTTTCCGGTTCGTAAATTTAGTCTCATTGGTATAGCACAAAGACTAGGGATAGTAAAAAAAGGTGTTCAGAATCCTCTGGATAATCAGGAGAGAGGTGAATGCAGTTATATGAGCATAATGTTAGATGTGTCATTTTACAGACTATGCTAAACATATATCCTCCATTATACACTTGTGTATCAGCTAGTATTTTTAGAATACGTTTTTTTTATATTCTCTACTCGACAAATCGTGGAAAATACGTCATGCATTTTTTTTTTTACTTTTAAATTAAATAAAACTTCCTGTCTGCTTTTTTTTTCACGGTTGCCTAGCTTTTATTTTTTAATATTAAATTAGTTTTTTCCGTTTATGGTCAGTACATTCGAGTGTTTAATTTTTATTTTTATGTTTCTTAAAGCTTTTGTTGAAATATATTTTTTAATTTTAAAATGAAAAGTTGTCATCCAGGAACGAAAGTTTTCGTTCAAAATTATTAATTTTGTTGAAATTTTTTTTTTCCTTTAATTTTTCTTTGATTTTTTTTTTAGTTTTATATTTTTCATTTTTTTAGATGTTTAAGTATTGTATTCGAATGTTTTCTTTACAGACTTAGTTAAGATGGATCAATTTATTTTCGTGTATATATATATATATATATATATATATATATATATATATATATATATATATATATATATATATATATTAGTGTACACTCTGTCAAAAAAGAAGGAAAAACTTGTGCTTCGCCAGTGTTCGCACTTGCTATTTATTTAGATATATTACTAAGATGTTCATATGAAATATTCGAATTGCTTCAGTAATACAATCTTACATATATAAATTATTATCATTTCTGATGACCTATAGAAAAAATCACCCAACGTTGACTTTTTTCTTATATTGTGGAAGATTTCTTTCCGAATTCTTTTCACGTGGCGGAGGTTATTGTCTGGTTTACTCTTTGGTTTCTCGCTTTTCTTACCATTTGAAAACAAGATGGCGTTCATGTACAACATGAAGGAAGGAAGAAGAGGGGAAGCAGGGGTAATAATGCAACGGTGATTATAGAGAAATGCTTATTTTAAGCGGTGATTGAGGGTAGAGTAAGAGTACATCTGAATTAATGAGTGTAGAGTCCTCCCACTTTCTTTATTCATGACTAAAAATTGATCAGGACATAATATTAAAATCGATGAAATCTAATAAAAATTGATCAGGACATAATATTAAAATCGATGAAATCTAATTAAAATAGTATTTTTGTTTTTAAGAACATGGCCCAATATTTACACTATCTGCTAACAAAACTAATTTTGTTATTGACCTTTTGTTAATAAAGCTCTCAATCACAAATATACAGCGGATCCTTGCTAGTATATATATATATATATATATATATATATATATATATATATATATATATATATATATATATATATATATATATATATATACAGAATCAATCCCACAGAAAATCGGTCACGGGGGCCGTATAGTTAGTCAGGTTGTATATGAAAATAAATCAAATAAAGTGTTCGATCATATAAGAGAGCTAATATAATTTATTTAGATACTGTATAATACATAGTTCAGCAATGTAGCGTTCCTGTCGTTGACGCCATTCCCTATCGGGACGTGACTACAATCATTTCAGCTTGCCGATGATTCCACAGGGTACGGAGATTTACTAAAGATGTCTAAATCTGCCCTTTTGGATGAAACTGCTGAAATATGTGATATACAGTATCTAAATAAATTATATATATATATATATATATATATATATATATATATATATATATATATATATATATATATATATATATATATATATATATCGTCTCTGGTTTGTAGTTACAGGCTTCTTTTTTTTTTTTTTCTTCCTTTTCTGCAAGTATCTGTCTATTGGTGATGAATTTGCCCTTCTTGTTCAAAGACGTTATGGTTGCGAAATAAATAATGGGAGCAAACATATATTTAATTTTTCGAACACTGTATTAACAGATATCGAAATTAAAGTTTTGTCTAAGGTGTTAGATATTTGTAATCCCCTTACCCACATTAACAAAGAGAAAACCCTCGCTTCTTTCGAGGTTTTGTTTTCTCAAATTAGACATCACTCTCCTAGTTCTTTAGATAATGTTTCTAGAATTAAATCTAGGTTTGTTAACTTGGCACACCAATACAGTAACGCCTCCATTGACCACAGTAACTTTATTTGGAATAACACGCAATGTCAAACCATAAAAGCGTGAAAATCTAATGAAGACATTTACATTTGCAAACCAGATAAAGGTGCTGGAGTTGTGGTATTGGATTGTAGTGACTACGTTTACAAAATGTCATCTATTCTTAACGACACTACTAAATTCTGTAGACTTGGCCCTGTCGAGTCTGCAGATAATACCTGTAAGAACGAGATCAAGATGCAGAAGCGTCTTCTTTATTTATTTAAAAAGAAGGTTTTTTCGAAGGAGGTCTATGATAGGATCAGACCCTCTGGGTCATTGCGACCTAGATTATATGATCTTCCTAAAATAACAAGAAAGGGGTGCCACTGGGACCTATATTATCTATGATAGGGTCCGCCTAACATTCTTTGGCTCAGTGGCTCCTAGGAATCCTGCAACCTGTGCGTGATCTGCACACGACGCACTGCATCCCTGATTCCTATCGGTTTATTGAAGGTCTACGTGGGTTAGATCCGGATTCTGAGACATCATTTATGTGCTCTGTTGATGTCTCTAGTCTCTTTACTAATGTACCTTTAGATGAGACTATAACTATTAGTGCCGACGCTCTCTATGAAGGTTGCCTGACTGCCCCTTGTTTCCCTAGGGAGATCTTCATAGAATTGATACTTCTATGCACTAAATCAGTCGAGTTCAGATTCGAGAATATATTGTATAGTCAGGTCGACGGGGTCTCAATGGGTAGTCCATTGGCCCCTACTTTAGCTGATATCTTCGTCGGATATTACGAATCCGTTTTATTTAAGTCTGTAAAGATGTCCACTACTTATGTTAGATATGTGGATAACACTTTTGCGATGTTTTCTTCGCAGAGTGAAGCACTGGCATTCTTTCATAAGTTAAATTCTATTCATGAGGCTCTAAAGTTTACGATGGACAGTGAGAAGGATAATTGTCTTCCCTTCTTGGATGTTCTTGTTGAACGTTACAGGGGTGGCTTTCTCACTTCCATCTACAGGAAGCCTGCTTTGACTGGCTTGTATGTAAACTGGTCTTCTTTTGTGCCTAAGTCTATAAAGGTAGGCTTAATTTACACTTTGGCGCATAGAGCCCTCATGATTTGTTCTCCAAGTAGATTAGAGTGTGAACAATAGGATCAGGGATATATTCATTGATAATGGTTATCCTGAAGACCTTATCAATGATTGCATTAATAAAAAGGTTGCTGACTTTAAATCCCCCCAAATATTTGGGCCTGTAAAATGCCCCATTTATTTGAAATTACCTTGGATAGAGGGAAATAGTATTACACTAGGTAAACACATTGTTGATAGCATTAGTAATTGTTTCTACTCTGTTTCCTTACGATTAGTTTATGCTACTAGACCTGCTTTTCCTTCCTTTCGTAAGGATAGTGTGCTCTATACAAATTATAGTAATATTGTATACAAATTTAAATGCCAATGTGATGCTGGTTATATAAGGCGCACTTCCTTGCATTTGCAGACCCGCATAAACCAGCACGTTCTATCAAAAATAGGTCAAGGAAGGGTAGGATCCTTGTGTTACCCCTTCTCTAATTCTTTGGACTCTGCTATTGGCCAGCATTTGGTTGAAAACCCAAGTTGTGCCAGGAGCTATAAAATAGACCGTTTTGAGGTCTTGCATAGAGCAGATTCCAAGAACCATTTGAAAATATTGGAATCTGTCTCTATCGCTATTCGCAAACCTTCCTTGTGCCGGCAGAAGGAATATGTCAGATCGCTAAATCTCTTTGGGAAACTTTGAACTCCATCCCTTCTTTTTTCCCCCTAACGTAGTGTCTTTTAATCGTTTTTTTTTTAACGAAATCATTAAATTCACTTCTTTTAATCTCTCCATCGTTAATTTTGGCACATTCAATTCCCCGTTTACTCTTTTTTTCGACGATATTATTGATTAAAAACTATCGATTTTCTCCTGACGAGATGATAGTCGAAAGGGCCTTTGAGAGATTTCCGCGCATCCTTTTTAAATATATATATATATGTGTGTGTGTGTGTGTGCGTGTGTGTATATATATATATATATAGTTTTTAAAATTACCTTAAGGCCTTATCGTCTGACCCTCTGAGAGGAAACGTCAGAATGGTAAATTAAAAACTAAAAGTCGAATGAGATATGAGGGAACAACTTATTTCAGTTCCTCCAACTGAAATAAGTTTTTCCCCTCATATCTCATTCGACTTTTAGTTTTTAATTTACCATTCTGACGTTTCCTCTCAGAGGGTCAGACGATAAGGCCTTAAGGTAATTTTAACAATTTTCCTTTTTTCCACTCGTCTGTTTCATTGATTAAAATAATGCTTCCTCTAAAATTGATCCTACGATTCTGTTGTACACGAAATTTACTTATATATATATATATATATGTGTGTGTGTGTGTGTGTGTGTGTGTGTGTGTGTCTCGACGTCTTGGATTTCTCCTTGGCACTCGATTTAGGCAATGTCGGTTTAGGAAAATTGAGGTTACGCTTGCGCATTCCTTTACTATAAATTCGGGCAGGCACTCATTCAGGAGTATCCATTTTCTCTGAAGATAGTAATTATCGTCATGCAATTATATTCTGTAAAGAATTGATTTATCTCGGTTACTGGTAATGTGATAAAATATATGTAAACAAAGAAATTACATATATAGAACTTTCATTTTTATCTACGTTCAGTAGTGGGGTTGTTAGTGTAGCAGATACGCTGCTTGGCTGCTGATCGCATTCGGATTTAACCAACCGTTCGCGTTTCGAATCTTAGCGCTTATACACTTGCTACGTCCAGTCACACTGATGAGTTGTAGACAACTAAACAGCTGTTTGTACTTGACTGTATTTTAAATAATAAAATAGTAAAAAAAAGTGTGAGTAATATATTTCTTTCCAAACTTCCCTTCAAAATATTTAGCAGCAAGAATGAAAGAAAGTTATTTTTACTCTGGGCCTACATGAACATCATTGATCCCTGATTATCCTAATGAATAAAAGAGTATGTTTTATCATAACTAACTACAGGGTTGAAGAATTAATTTTACGTGTTTTTATCCGCAGTCAATGAAACCAGATTTCCTTTTTTATTTTTTATTTTACATTTTATAATTATGCAATTTGGGGGAGGAATGACGACGGATGTACTCAGCATTTTGGGTAAGGAAATTGTTTTAGTAGTGACATTTCCGGTAAATTCCATAGCCTATAAACACACTAAGCGTTTTCCGAAAATCAATGAAGACCGATATGTAATACTGTGCTTAAAATAATAACGACACACTGATATACGTAAATATAATGATATGTCTTCATTGTCGGTGGCAGTCAAGGGGTGCGGGTTAGGAAAGAAATAGTACGCACGCACATGAATTCGACAGGTAGTTTTTTTCTCGGGCAAAAATCGCCAATCAACTGATAATATCAATGTAGCCACGCCTCTCGGGCGTTTTATTTGGCGACGCAGCTATTTTTTTCATGTGGTTCCAATCAACAATTATTTTATTTGTGACAATCCACCATATTTGTTATTTTCCCGGACAAATTGCCAACTTCAAGCAACGATTATTTTATTTTTGACAATCAATACTGTTATGTTGCTTTCTTTCCGGCCAGGTGTGTGTCCATATCAATGCACTCACACCTGTCGAATGACTTTTTTAGTACCCCCGGCGTTGGTATTTAACAACTGCTCAAAGTCATGAAACCCATATTAATATTTGAATTTTTTTCATTTCAATAATTTTATAAATCATAAATAAAATAAAATCAAGTAAAAATTTGTATTTCCTTTTTATGAATGCAAAGCTCGAAGACATAACTCACAATAATGTTGTACCGCCTTTATTAAAATGAAATATACTTATCCAAGTATTTATGATAATGTAGCCTCAGAATATATACGGTTATGTGAGTTTATCTTTTGGGCGGAGTAAGAGTGAACTCAGCATTGGTTGGATGAGGGGTCGTTTATATACAGTGGCATCCATTGAAATCATTTTCGTCAAAATATAAATTCTTTAAGTGTTCCAAACATTTTCCAGAAAAAATGACACGATGTGTTATACTGCTCGAAGTCCTGAAGCCCAGTGAAATAAAGTAAAAAGAAGTCCCACAGACGGAGACCTTAAAATATTATTGTATCCCGTTTGATCAAAAAGGAAGTATACATATCCAAGTACTCTGGGTAATGTAGTTTTAGAATATATATATAAGCCTACTGATCTATCTTCAAAATCGTAGGAGTAGTTTATTTTTACAGAGATCCAACGCGAATGCAGACCCCACAATATTATTGTACTCCCTTTTATCTAAATGAAATATACTTAGAAAAGTACCCTGGATAATGTTTAAAGAATCTATATGATTATGAGGGTCTATTTCAAAGACCCTTGGGGAAATTTGTGACATTTTCATTTTATGGACGTGCGGCGCGAATTCAGGCTCACAATGTTATTGCACTCACTTTGATCTAAATGAAATAACTTATTCAAGTACTCTGAGTAATGTTGTTTATGAATAGATATGATTATAGTAATCTATTGTCAAAACTTTACGGGTGACAATTTTTATATAGTTCCGGCGTTAACGCAGACCCCACAATATGATTGCACTTCATTTAAGCAAAATTAGATATACTTATCCAAGATACCTGGATAATGTGGTTTTAGAATATATGTACATATATAGTTATGGGCGTCTATCTCCAAAATAGTGAGAGGAGTGTGTAATATATTCCTTTGTATTGACGTCCGATGCTTACAAAGACGCCACAATACTATTGTATTGTCTTTGATCAAAATTACATATTCTGATTTAAGTACCCTGACTAATATATTTTAAGAATATATACGTTTATGGGGGTCTATATTCAAAACCTTAAGAGTTGAAAATGTAAAAACAAAGAAACAATTGTTTCTTCTCATTCAACTTGTATTAATACTTTTCAGCAGTAGACAACAAATCTTCGTAGCATAAAATTATAATCGTATTTACAGTAGATGAAATAGTTAGCTCATACAAACGCTTTTCCCAAAGATAAGAAGAGTTTAAAATCTAAAAAAAAAAGTACTTGATTCGTCTTGTCCAACTTGTATTAACAGCAGGCAACACATCTTCTTAACATATAATTATGATTGTAATTATAGCAGTTCAAATAGTTGAACACTTGATAGCACCTGACGGTACTGTGGCTCAAAAAATGTGATTTTCTTCTTAATTTGCCCTCGATATAATTCTCACAGCTTTCTACAATTATCTTACACCAATCTGTAATATCGGTGCTGCACATCTTCCGAAACGTTAAGGCAAATCGTTCGGGTCTTGCTGCATTAAAATCGGACATGCCTGTAAAATGTTTTTTCCGCGGGCAACTTTCAAACTCAGTGTTCCCTGCGCAATTATTGATTTGCACCAGCACTCTGGCGTGTTAAATGAGATAATGGTGGTCATCGTTTACTCCAATAAATTTGCGTCGTGACAAAAGATAATGACCCAAATCCGTTGAAAAATGTGGAAATGCATTGAGTGCCTGCACATACAGATATTTTCAGAATTATTTATAGAGAGAGATATGTAAAAGTATGTAGTTCAGTTGGAGGCATAAAAAACGTCACATGAGGTTCAACCAGAAAAACTAAATATTTCCGTTTTCATGTTTATCATATATTCATATTTATATTAGGAAGTTATTTGCAAAGTTACAAAGAACCATTTACTTTCTACATGTTTAATCAAAATAAATCAGGCGGTTGAAATACTTGAGCATGAATATTTGTATGTGTTTAAATACGTATATATAAATATTTTTTAAAAACTTTTGTTCGCCCCCAAACAAAACATATTGCTACTGAAGCGTAAAGGGCTACTGTTATAGGGACTAGATTTATAGAAGGCAGCGTGAATGACGAGTTGGACAGCAAGATGTTTGTTTATATTATATTTAAATTTCTGCATGTTTGTACGGTTGGAAAAACAAGAAGCGGGGAAAGAATTCCAAAGACAATCACTCCGAGTAAAGAAACTATCAGATTAGAATAACTTCCGGAATCTAGGGATCTCAACAGTAAACGGGATGAGATTTTCCTGCTCATCGGGTGGATCAGGGATATTTTCGTTGCGGAGGTACAAGTGCAGTAAATTTATCGGGCACATTCCGTGGAAGTAATTGTAATACACACAGGGATACAAAAGTGACTCATTAGTAAATAAAAATACATTTGTATTATTATTGTTATTTACAGTATGCATTATACATTAGTATTAAATCCATCTATCGTAGGGGTGGGGTTAGAGAGAACACTTGTTAAACACCATGTCTCCTTCGCATACCTAAAACCCAATAGAGGAAGCCCTGCAGTTTTTCGCTACGTATCACCCTTCTTCGACTTCCTGTTCGTTGTGTCACTTCCTTGACACGTTTGCTAATCTACCTTCCTCTAAACAATTTTCTTTAAAAACATCAACCATCAATGTCATCATCATTACTCTTCCTAGGAGTATTCTTGTTTTCTCTACCTAACTCGTTATAATTGAGTTTTTCTAAATTTTGTGGAGAATTTTTACGAAATCACAAGTTGAATCGGGATTTTTGGCATGCATTTTTTTATTGTAACAAACATTTTTGCTTCGAAAAAAATCATTGTCAACTGTTTAAATATTCCAAATGAATCTGAGTCTGTGAAAACTGAATAAAGCTCGTGGCCTTCTCGTGATGGAAATGTTTGGGACAAATAGGAGCTATGATGAAAGGTGGGTTACTGGCGCCTTAAAAGCAGTTTGCTTCGAACTTAAAAAGCTCGTTTTTCTTGTATGACTGTTCATCTAGTGGAAAGATTACTCTGTGTATAAGACTGGTGGTTACCAATCAACTTGCATTGACATGTCACCGGATTATGATTATAGAGGCTTACAGAGTTCTATGCGCTTTGTACAAGCGTTTATCACGATAGTACAATGATGTACTGATGTATATCTACAATCCTTTCTGTCACTCAAACATAGTAAAAAGTATTATGTTTGTCTGCCACCTGCATTACAGGTCATGTAGATCTGCAGTGTTTAAAAAGACACCTAAACAATCACAGGCGACGAAGAATTCTGCTTCGTATCCGCTTCAGTCGCTTATTGGTACATGCTTCCAGAAAAAAAATAGTTGTGTTCGAATTCGCCGATTCTTATATTTTATCCACTAAGCCGTTTTCTCTTAGTGATTTCAGTACGGGGGTAGGAGTGCCTAATACTCCACTGTAATAAATCCTCATCCCTCGACCCAAATCACTGTAAAATAAATACGATATAAATATAATCAAGGTCAAGTTTCGTATTACACTATACGTTAGATCACTTTGTGTTAATTATTACGCCAATTAATGCTTTAGTAGCTGATAAAAGCAATTAGCAAAATCTGTTTCTCTGATTAAATTCAAGAAAACACCCCCAAAAATGTCTTACCAAGGACATTCTTTGAATATACATACAAAACCGTCCTCTATAAATTTTTGTTTTGGACCCAAACGAATTTGTGTTTACTTTATAAAAGAGGAAGGGTGCATATTCATAGTAGCAGTTACTTTACTTGCGCGCGAGTACTTCTAACACGTCAGCGAGCAAAAGAAAAGTTCTCACCGGTCCAAGAAAGTAGGTTAGTTAGTTACAATAGTAACACGAGCGTCTGTGTCTTCGGCTTTAACACTTTTTATGAATAAATTACTTTATTCACAAAATGTATTTAATAATATAAAATATGTACCTTCCTTCCATTGTTAATTCATTTCTTTTTAGACATTTAATTCTTATTTATCTACTTTATTTTTATCTACTTTATTTTTCACTTTATTTTTATGCGTGGCAAAAAGTATAGTAGAACTTAATTTATTTGTGTGCGAGCATTTCTCACCGGTCAACTTAGCGAAGTGCTAAAAAGTAGTCCAGTTTCCATAGTAAGACGGGTGCCCATTTATCTGGCTTAAAAGCTTGTTTAATGAATACTGTTTTTAGAAATTACTTCATTTAAGACATACATTTAGTCAAATGGTACGTTTCTTCCAGTGTTGTTCATACTTTTTGAAGGCATTTAATTCCTATTTATTTTCCACTATAATTTAAATTGAATTTAGATATCAATTATTATTAAAATTAAGAACCGATTTTTGAACAAAGTATTCTCTTACTCAATGCTGATCTTCTTTAAGTAATACTTAGCATTTACAAATTCTCTTTTTTCTATCAAATATTACCTTACTTCCAGTGTTTGTGTATAGACACAATTATTTTAAACCTGCTCTTTTTTAAGTAAATATTCAAAAAACATCGGGAAAATATATGTCCATGAAGACATTGGTGTAAGCCAGGCAATAGAAGTGTTTCCAAACGTCCATACTCCATACAAAATGGGGAAACTCCATAAAGGAATGTTCTCTAATTCGACTTTCTCTAAGGGACAAAAACCTAAAGTAAATTTTGAATTTCCCCAATCAAGACTTAACGCCAGTCAAACTTTTTAACAAGAGCAACATAACATGTTGTTTTTTATTTTTGTTACACACCAGTTTTCCAATAAATAGTTGCTGTTGTTCAGAACCGATCAGATTATAAAACACAGCATGGGCGTATGGCGTTTGGTAGAGCAACCAGCCGTAACGCATGTAATCATCGTAGCATTGGAACACGAGTCTTTATTTTACTGAAAGCATTATAGACATATGTATATATAGATATTTAAATGTGTCTGTGTTCATCTGTTGTGCGCATTCTACTGTAAACAAAATTACCCGTATAAAATGCCATAGAGCATGCACCAATATATGTACATGTGGATATCTGTCAGGCACCTGCGTTTTATTTGATTTGCTTTTATATCCGCGGGTTCTCAACATAAAATATATTGAGATAAATAAAATTAGTACATTATTTATGTCAGTTCTAACAATTCAAACACAACTAATATTTGGCGTACAATCGTTCCTAATACGATTTGGAATATTTTATTTTGTATTATACTTTAGATGATTCCAAAAAATATATATATATATAAATATATATATATATATATATAAATTTAGTATGTTTATAGGTTTTTATATTTGTATGGACAGTGTTCACTCCTAAACTAATTCACCGATAATTATGAATTTTGGAACACAGTTGCCAGGTGTAACGATGTAAATGTAGGCTATGTTTAGTTTGATTTAGTGTAAAAAAGGGTTGAAAGCCCTTCGTGAAAATTCAGATGACTCCGATTTTTCTGAAATTTTAACAATGAATAGAAGACACTAATTAATAAATATTCCACAAATTTCAGTTAATTTGTAGTATTTTAAAAGGTTTTAGGGGGCACAATATCAGCACAGTCTTCCATTTAAATAGTTCAAATATATACGATTTGCATTGAATTTGTATCCATAGTCATTGGACACTAACGAAGCAAGATTCCCTGAATTTCAATTTTTTTCTCAAGATCCCTAGGCTTAGCTTTAAATCGTAAGAATTTTCTAGAATCAAAATCATGTAACGAAACAATTAGAATAAGGATTATAGACATAAGGTTAGGTATCATTATATCTTGATTTTAAATTTTGTAAGAGGATATAACATTGGCGCAAATCAGTTTTGTTTGGGAAATTAATTTTACCTGTCCTGGGACGAGTATTTTTCTAGTAACTTTCTTCTTTCTCTTCTCTTTATATATATATATATATATATATATATATATATATATATATATATATATATATATATTTGTGTGTGTGTGTGTGTGTGTGTAAAAAAGAGTGTATGTTACTGTATGCTTTATTTTGTTTTTCTCCTTGTATGTGTTCATGTGCATCTTTTTTGCGCATGCTTATATATTAAAAGAGAGAGGAAAAAAATGTTTAACTTTTTTGCAAATTTTAATCTTCTCATTTTTCTTCTGTTTTCATTTTAATCATTTTTTGTTCTAATTTTATATTTTTAATCAAGTCATCCTCGTCAAAGATGTGTGTTACCTCCCCTTTCCTGTATTATTCAGTCTGCCACGAGATATCAGATTGGTTCTTCTCTGCTTTTTCTCAAATTTCACTTTCAAAATATTTTGACTATTTCGTAGGTAGATGGGTTTGTTTTGTTTTTTTAACTTTTTTGTTGTTTTAGTTTTGGAGCATTACTTATGCGTGTGTTTGTTTATTTATCTTATATTTTCATTTTTTTATCAAGCTCTAAATTTAATCTTCACTATTTTTGTTATCTCTATTTTTATACGTCACTTTTGACTTCCGACATTACAACTTGACGAGGTTTTCCCTGCGCCGGTCGCCATATCGTTTTCTCTGTCCGTCTTTAGTTAAATTTTCATTGACACAAACAGAAATGCACACACACACGTACATACATATATATATATATATATATATATATATATATATATATATATATATATGTGTGTGTGTGTGTGTGTGTGTGTGTGTGTGTGTGTGTGTGTGTGTACTTGGGCAGCATTTCTTCATTTCTTCATATATACATACTAGTTGACCCGATCCGGCTTTCCCCGGGATATCGGTATTATCATTGTAATTACAAAAGTATTAATAATTTTTAACTAATGGACGCACTAGCAAAAATAAAATTGTCCTCCACTCTCTAGTGAAGTCCAATGTTTATTTCTTTGTATATAAAAAATATATGTATTTCTATCCCGTCACGCAAAAGTTAGCGAGTAAAGCGCGTTCCTTTTTCTAGCCCCCGGACTAAAGCATTTCAAGTGATGATATAGAAATAGATATAGAAATGTTTAGATCAATTTCTATATTTTATTAATATAGAGAAAAACGATAACGTTTCACAAAAGAAAGGCAACCCTTATTTTATAACAGCAACAACGAAAGTTTTATTGAAATAGGGAGAGGTAAAAAGTCTGCTGAAGCTTAGTTGATGAATATATCTTCGGTGAAGATAGCATCACAGGATGTCGATAACACAGGCATGGGAGAAGATGAGGTGATCTGTCTTGCCTGGTGCCAGAGAACCGTCTGCCGATCATTTGCAATTTCTAAAGGGGCTGAAGTAGTCCTTTTTGGGAACTAATGATATCAATGCGCCCTGCGAGCTGATTGGCCAACATTTGGTCAAACTACCTCACAGAGACACTGATACGCATTAAGAAGTAATAGCCATATTGTATTCATGGTATAGGTTGTAACTAAAGTACGTTCGAACCTTGTATTGTTTACTCTTAAAAGTATATTAAAATGATGGCTGGCTAAAATGCTAATTGTTTTTGGCATATTTTGAATTGAAAAACATTGTGTAAATTGTACTACGCTCAGTTTCAACCTTGCCGACCGTATTTTACGAATTAGTTTTCGTAGTTAAATTTCGTTTTTTCGCGTGTACGATTTATATCTAGCATTAAGTGAGTATTTTTACATTTTCTATGTGATATTTATTAAAGACAAAACTGGTTTACGTAAAAGTAATTCGCTTGTGATTAATGCCGAAATCCATAGTAACCGAAAATATCCTGAAAAAGAGTCTAAGAAAGAACCGTTTTCTCAAGAGACTGCGCAATATGAGTTTTTAAAAAATAATATGTCTATTAAACACCTTTGCGGTATGAGTGTATGAAAAAAAACGAATAAAATATGCTTTTATTTTCCTGTTGGCTTAAATAGAAATGTAGCATTGTTATTTTTTTATTTTTAAATAGAGAGTTCGTTGAAAGAGGTAAACGAAAAAGAATGTAAGTTGTGTTAGTCATCTCAGAAGACGGCTGTATTGAATTGAGATGCAAATTAACAAATTAAAAAATCATCTGAAAACGAAGTAGTAATGTAAGTAAAATTTAAGAGTACTAATAAAATCAACAGATATTTATGCCATTTATTATGTTTCGTAGTCGTAACAAATGCAGCAAAAGTGTTGGCTAATGAACAGAAGTAAGTAGTCCATGAGCAATACCAGTTTAATTTTGGACGTCTGTCTTAGTCAAGGAAATATTCCGTCGGATATAGTATGCATTCAATTTGATTAGATTTTCAATTTTTAAGCAAAGAAAACAGTCCAGGGCCTCAATCCTATAAATAATTACTAAAGATAACGTTTAAATACTTCAAAACGACCACATGATTAAACATGTGTGAGAAGAGTGATAACACCACTGAGATTACATAAGTTTCGATTAGAAGATTTTGAGAAAAATATACAATTTAGCACTGAGGTTTAGAACACGATTAGACTTTCAAATATGCATAGAGAATAGAAAACGTAACAGGAAAAGAAGAATGACATGGTTCAGCCACCGTATTGTAAACCGTCCAATCTAAACATATGAAAACCCTACTTAAGACTAATAGATAAGGAGTTTAAGAAATTCGTTAATAGACACACCATAAAAATAATCTATTCATGCAAAAAGAACACATAACTACACAATTATGAAATAGCCACAAAAGATAGAAAATACCATACAGAGAACGTCCTTCAATTGAAAAGTACGAGACTAATATATTTTGAACGGCAACTGCAACACTGACAACGGCGTGTATCAAGCAAGGATCTTCCCAAATAAAAACACCGAAAAGAAATGTTATTTGGAATTGCCGCAAATTCAAAACAAAGCTACTACGTGCATAAACATCATGTCTTGAACGACGCGTTAAATAACCAAACAACTCTCTCAAAACATTTCTGGTATTTCACAAGTAGGCAGCTACATCAGGTATTACGTCGGAATATTATTCGGATAGCTATCACCGACTACGAATCAGTGGCGATTTGTGTTCGGGGTTCGTGCCCACCGACCGTCGGGAATTAGTTCCTAGACTGAAGATTGCGTTAGCATGAAACATCGATGTCTCTAGGTATTTAAATATTTAATATTTATTTATTAAAATATTATTGTATATCAGCCCCCCTCCCCACAAGGGCTGGGCACTTTCGAGTAGCTTTAATAACAAGCAGTACTAAGAGCTATATGCGCGATCCGAACACCGTTTCGTAAGATCACTCTAGCTGCCTGGTAGATGACGGCCACGTGTCGCTATTTACAGTTAAATTTACTCTATATTTACTAACTAATTGACGATGGCCCTTTGGTTAAGATCACCGACTACGAATCAGTGGCGATTTGTGTTCGGGGTTCGCGCCCACCGATCGTCGGGAATTAGTTCCTGAAGATTGCGTTAGCATGAAACATCGATGTCTCTAGGTATTTAAATATTTAATATTTATTTATTAAAATATATATATATATATATATATATATATATATATATATATATATATATATATCTTTATCTTTTTCTGTGCGGTTGATTATAGGACTTGATGTTTTATCATTTTTTGTCATTGACTAGGGATATTTTTCTCAACGATTATTGATACAACCGACATTGCTATTATCATGATTGTTGTTGTTTTTGTTGTTGTTAATCGACTCGGACTTCAGTATAGAGCTCTTGAAGACTGTACTTCAGGATGTTTGGTCTGTATAAAGATCTCCTCGTTGGTTCGTTAATCTGCACGCTTATGTGTTTACACCCGACACTGAGACCAGCAAGGTTCAGCGGCTGTATGCGAAGTCAGTACAGATTTGGCTCAGAACACACAAAGGAATGGCACAAAAGCAACGTTGTAACTTTCACTCCATTGATTTGCGGTTCCGCACCTGACCGCCTTTGCTTGACACATGCAGAGGCAGAGACCACTTAAGGGAACGGCCAAAATCCTTAAAAGAGCACTCGGTTGGAGCCTCTAAATAGCATGTGATAGTCTGGCATTTGGAAGAATGCCTCGTCCCTATGCTAACGAATACAAATAAGAAAATAAAATCATATGAAGTCGACCGTTCCTGCATTTTCACCAAAGCCCTGTTAGCCAGGTAGCTCTGAAAATGCCTCGTTGTCACCGCCCCTACCAGGAAGGGTTGGACTTCACGATATGTTGTTGTTGATACATTTGCTATACTTGCAATATCGATATTTTCTAAAGCTCATCATTTTTTAGAGTTGTCATTTTGCTTGACTCTTTAATTATAGTTGGGGAATTATATGAATGATTATGTTACCTTTTACGATTGATTAATAATTAACAAAATATATAATTAATAAATGAATAGTAATATAGCAGAATTAATTATGAAAATCAAACCTTAAATAAGTGTTGTGGGATATAGATTTATACATGATCTGTTAGATCTCTTATAATGCCACCCCCAATATTATGATGAGTTTAATAATTTTTAGCATTTCCATATATTCATTTTAAATCTATACAATAAAAGTGAACTACGTATGTTTGGCGCGTTTCGCGGTGTGAAGAAGATGGGTAGGAGGAGACAGAACGAATAATAAGGAGAAAAGAACAAAGAGTAAACGGAAGGAAGAATGTAGACAGAGGAGAGAGAAGAAAACGCTGTATAACACGAAAGCAAATATCAATGAAATATAGAAAAATATTCCCTTCCTTTGTTAAAATCTTTTAAAATGTAACGTAATCTCAACTTAAAGTTATGTATGTTCAGGGGAAAGTATTTTATTTCGCAAATGAATCACTATTTTATTTACTTTATAAAAGTTGCAAAAATGTTTAAATCAAGCTTTGAAATGGCTAAAAATACGTTCGAATATGGCAGATTGTAAAAATGTATTTTAAATACGAAATATGTTGTCTTCATGAGAAATTTCGTTTATTTTAAGATATTTTTGTTTAATATTCATAAGAAAATGAAATAACAATAAGATTTTGCTTTCTTGACTTACTTTTCAATTGAAGGAAATAACTATATATTTTAAATTTAATTTATTTGGTAATTTCTATTTTCAATTTGATAAATTTAATTGTGTCTTCTTTTCTGGTAGATTAGTTTTGCCTTCTTATCGATTAGTTTTTTCTTAACATCGATTAGTTTCGATTCACTAATTTCGAGTAGTTAATAAGAATTAAATGTTGAAAAGATAGTGAGTGTGAAAAGCCAGGTAATAGTGAATAAATAGAGACAATGGCACGAATTATTTAGTAAATTAATCCTTTACGCTGTTAAATCATTTTAAAGGGGTCGGTTTTCTTGTTTAGCTGAGAAAGATTTTTTATTTTTTTATTTTTATATTAGATTAGAACCGTTCAATAATTTATATGAGACATAGGCTGGTAGGTGTGGTTTGGTTTGGTAGTTTTGTTTTACGGCATATCAACCCTTTTTGGGTTATTTAATGCCGAATCTGGTCATTATAGTAAAAGTTTTTATGCTTCAAGTTCTTTATATCTTCAAATGTTTAATCATCGTTTTTGGTTTGGTAGTTTTGTTTTACGGCATATCAACCCTTTTTGGGTTATTTAATGCCGAATCTGGTCATTATAGTAAAAGTTTTTATGCTTCAAGTTCTTTATATCTTCAAATGTTTAATCATCGTTTTTGGTTTGGTAGTTTTGTTTTACGGCATATCAACCCTTTTTGGGTTATTTAATGCCGAATCTGGTCATTATAGTAAAAGTTTTTATGCTTCAAGTTCTTTATATCTTCAAATGTTTAATCATCGTTTTTGGTGTGGTAGTTTTGTTTTACGGCATATCAACCCTTTTTGGGTTATTTAATGCCGAATCTGGTCATTATAGTAAAAGTGTTTATGCTTCAAGTTCTTTATATCTTCAAATGTTTAATCATCGTTTTTGGTTTGGTAGTTTTGTTTTACGGCATATCAACCCTTTTTGGGTTATTTAATGCCGAATCTGGTCATTATAGTAAAAGTTTTTATGCTTCAAGTTCTTTATATCTTCAAATGTTTAATCATCGTTTTTGGTGTGGTAGTTTTGTTTTACGGCATATCAACCCTTTTTGGGTTATTTAATGCCGAATCTGGTCATTATAGTAAAAGATTTTATGCTTCAAGTTCTTTATATCTTCAAATGTTTAATCATCGTTTTTGGTGTGGTAGTTTTGTTTTACGGCATATCAACCCTTTTTGGGTTATTTAATGCCGAATCTGGTCATTATAGTAAAAGATTTATGCTTCAAGTTCTAAAAATAAAATAAAAAAGGGGAGGGAGAAAGGGAGAGGGGCTGTTGTTTTTGTTTTTGGTTTTGTAGAACATAATTAAGTTTTACAAAAAAAACAAAACAAAAAAAAAAAACGTCAATGTAGGTGAATTTCGTCTCAGGGAGCCACAGGGCAGCCTGATCTGGTATCACCAGGAGCTGGTAGGTGTGTGTGAAGGTGTACTAATTATGAACGATGAACAATTATTAAGAGTGTGCGTGTGTTCGTGTGTGTGTGTGTGTGTGTGCGTGTGCGTGTGTGTGTGTGTGGGGGGGGGTGTACTAAGTATACAAAGTATACACAGTCAGGGCAATCCATATGTAGAGGTTCTTTGAAATATCAGCCAAATCTATTCCTCTGCCCGCGAAAACTCGTTTGGGCAGTCCGTCGGCATATATTTATGAATGTGTTAGCTTTTCACCCTTCTCCCTCGATTCTTTATTGTATCTGTTATATTTTTATGTTAGTCTTTTCCCTGCGGACCAATTAAACTAATGGGATATTCTTAATTTTAATTTTTATTCTTTATTTTATTCTGTATTCTTATGTTTATCCTCCTTTCCTGTTTAAATATTCGTTTTATTTTTATTGTACTACCTGTGTATACTTTATATATTTTATTTACTTTTTATAATTTACAAGAAAAATTATGTATCTTTTATATATTTTTTTATATTTTTATTTATCTTCTTATTTTCGTTTTTATCTTATAGAGATTTTTTTTTGTGTATTTCCTTCTTTTCTGGGAAAAATTACCTCCGATTTATCTGGAAAAGAGTTCCGGTAAATGTAAAAATAGGGGAAAATGTTAATACTAACCATTCCAGATTTGAGTAAGCTGTAGAATGCAGGAATAAATGTATTACCTTGTATGTATGGAGTTTCTTATATCATATCCATGAAAGTTTTATATTTTTTTATATATATATATATATATATATATATATATATGAAGCAATCCAACAAAAGATATAAGCGTCAACTAATATCTTATAATTAGTGAAACATCCGGATAAAAAACTGAAGCTCAATATACTGGATAGAGCATTAATATTATAATATAAAATGAAGTAATAAAATAAGGTGTCAATCAAATTTTATTAGAATTCAAAGTTCATGCAAAGCATCCTTAAGTCCTTAGCTCATGAGTTTTCAAAGATAATTCTTCTCTTCAGAGGACCATTACCGCAGTTATACTACTACAGGCAATAAAATTACGCTTTGAAAATATATAAAATTATATACACAAATATATAAAAATACATAACATCAAACATATCAATCCAAAAACATACTTTTGTTGAATCCATACAGTCCATCCAGGTCATACAAGTTGAGAAGCATAATCAGGAAGGACATCACTCCAAGATACAAACAGCAGTCCAAATATGTGAAATTGAAGGGGCCGGCAAAGTTATCCAGTCGCGAAATGTGTCCATATTCAATGTTAATGATAAATAAATCAATCAAAATAATACAAAAAGTCCAATCAAAGTTCCGAGATCCCAACATGTGCAACTCTAATCAAATCCAAATTCGTTGTTTAATTGTTTAATTAGAAAACCCGCTCAATCCGAATTGAGCAAAATAAGACGGACTCCCATCACATCTAGCCAGAAGAGCGAAAAATATATTTTATTGCCTGTAGTAGTATAACTGCGGTAATGGTCCTCTGAAGAGAAGAATTATCTTTGAAAACTCATGAGCTAAGGACTTAAGGATGCTTTGCATGAAATTTGAATTCTAATAAAATTTGATTGACACCTTATTTTATTACTTCATTTTATATTATAATATATATATATATATATATATATAAATATAAAACTTTCATGGATATGATATAAGAAACTTCATATATATATATATATATATATATATATATATATATATATATATATATATATATATATATATGTGTGTGTGTGTGTGTGTGTGTATATATATATATAAATTTAAAACTTTCATGGATATGATATAAGAAACTCCATACATACATATATATACATATATATATATATATATATATATATATATATATATATATATATATATATATAAATTTTTACGAACATATAAAAGGAATCGATGGACACATGTTTCTTGCTATCAGCCGTCACCAGCATGCCTAGTCTGGGCGAGGATCGAACCTACGATATTACTGTTTGCAGTCTGGCGTTTTACAACAAAACCAAATACACCTTGTCGAAATATGTACGATTTTTATCGCCATAATGTTACGTAGTCTTTGTTGTTGTTTTTACTGGCGATAGAAACATAGCTGTTTTATTAGTATTTATCCACTGCCTAGGCGGTAAAGAACATTGCATTAAGTTGTCCTTTTTAATAGGACGTGTAATTATTTTTTATTTTATATATATTTATTAATCAATTGTTCGTTTGAGTAAGAGTACAACACAAATAAAGCTGGATCGCCGCATAACTAAGAAGACGGCGTCTTAAATCAAATGTAATGGATTTACTATTCATCGCCAAAAATTTAAATCAAAGAATAAAGTGAAGTAATTTAAAATTTAACAATAATTTGACAGATAAATGTAATTATTACGCTAGCGTCTGCAATTAAAATTACTAAGTGAAATCGATTCGTAATGCTTGTTAGACAAAAAAACAAGATGGCGTTCATGTACAACATGAAAGAAGGAAGAAGAGGAGAAGCAGGGGTAATAATGCAACGGTGATTATAGAGAAATGCTTATTTTAAGCGGTGATTGAGGGTAGAGTATGAGTACATCTGAATTAATGAGTGAAGAGTCCTCCCACTTTCTTTATTCATGACTAAAAATTGATCAGGACATAATATTAAAATCGATGATATCTAATAAAAATTGATCAGGACATAATATTAAAATCGATGAAATCTAATTAAAATAGTATTTTTGTTTTTAAGCACATGGCCCAATATTTACACTATCTGCTAACAAAACTAATTTTGTTATTGACCTTTTGTTAATAAAGCTCTCAATCACAAATATACAGCGGATCCTTTCTAGTATATATATATATATATATATATATATATATATATATATATATATATATGTGATTTTATGAAGGCTTACCAAAGCATTCCTTTCAAGACACCAATGATCACCATTAAAGATATTTTTTCTTACAAATACTATTTATTCAAATTAAATGTTTTTTCCTACACGTGTTTCACTACCAAGCAGTTACTTGCTTGGCAGATCATCAGGGAAATTAAATGTCTGGAATACTGGTTTCAACTGCCGACAAAACACAATGTGGCGTTGTAATAGTTGAGGTCACTTAAGAAAAGAAGAGGAAAAAAATAATTAAAAAATAAAAATAAAAATAAAAGTCAAACTTAAAAAGCAAGGAAGAACAACGATAAGAAAAGAAAGTCCTAGAAAAGTCTTAGAAAAGTAGCTTGTGCATTATTTCTTCCACCAAGCCAACAAGCAGGTAGTCGGTCCCAAATACATTCAATAAAACCACAAAACCGGAACAATGTGCGATAATACACTTTCACGTTAGCCGGTACAATGATGAATAAATCCCCCCCCCCCCAATAAAACAAAAGAACTAAATCATTCAAGATACCGCTCACAAGTTACCATTCCAATCCAATGATAGTATGGGAATTCTAAATCCAACTTCTCACAAAGAAAAGTCAACACAAATGTTCGTCCGAGTTCAAAGAGTCTTATTTCAATTGTTGATTTATTACCCTTCGAAATAAACACACGACGAGTTGAATGTCAATTCCGCAGAAAACTCCCTTCCATCAAGAAAAAATCTTAATATAGAAACTATTTATTCAAAATACTGTTTCTAAAAATATTTATTATTAAACCTATTCCTTATAGAAATTAATCATCTAGTGTCTGGGACGTCATTTTACATTTTGGGAAAATATCCTTCATTTAATTAACTGCCGAATTATTATCGTTTTGTTGTTTAACGAAGCGAAAAAAGCCTATCCCGCAGAATTTGTTTTTTAAAAAAATTATTCATATATCAAAAATAAACTGTTATTATAAAAAGGCCTTCTACAAAAATCTAGTTATTATTTTAAATCATTTAAAATATTTCCTTAACGGCTGTGTCTGTTTGTAACTCTCTGTGGAGAATATTATTCTATATTCCATAAATAAATGTTACAACGGAATATCGTTAGTTCTTTTGTTTTATTGGGGGGGGGATTTATTCATCATTGTACCGGCTAACGTGAAAGTGTATTATCGCACATTGTTCCGGTTTTGTGGTTTTATTGAATGTATTTGGGACCGACTACCTGCTTGTTGGCTTGGTGGAAGAAATAATGCACAAGCTACTTTTCTAAGACTTTTCTAGGACTTTCTTTTCTTATCGTTGTTCTTCCTTGCTTTTTAAGTTTGACTTTTATTTTTATTTTTATTTTTTTATTATTTTTTTCCTCTTCTTTTCTTAAGTGACCTCAACTATTACAACGCCACATTGTGTTTTGTCGGCAGTTGAAACCAGTATTCCAGACATTTAATTTCCCTGATGATCTGCCAAGCAAGTAACTGCTTGGTAGTGAAACACGTGTAGGAAAAAACATTTAATTTGAATAAATAGTATTTGTAAGAAAAAATATCTTTAATGGTGATCATTGGTGTCTTGAAAGGAATGCTTTGGTAAGCCTTCATAAAATCACATATAAATGCTCTGTACTCTGTAATCGAGTATCATCGAGCTTGTTTTTTATTGGAACAACCCCGGTCTTCACTGAATGATCTATTTTATAAGTGAAAAATCTAAATCTATATATATATATATATATATACTAATGCGTCACCGCTAAAAGATAAGTTTGTCAGGTGACGCTGAAACAACATCTTGAGGATTGATAACAATGGCTGAATCTAGGCAGAATCTGATTATTTATAATAACGGCTGAACAAGAATTTGTTAACATTGCGCTTGAAAATGACTATGGTGTAGTCAGCTGGAAAGTAGCCCCGTGGTACTGTCTTCCACAGACAGGTAGTTGTTGGAAAAATCGTTGCTTATGGAAGTTCCGTTTAATTTTAGATACACAGAGAAAGAAATGAGAATTAATTACAGTGGCTTTAGCTACACGAGTATTTTGTTAGGAAATGTTTTATAAAAGAAAAACATAGATTGGAGCTCAGTCGTGCATCTACCATGAAAATAACGATAGAGCAGAGAAAGACTAGCAACATCTCATCTTTGAGAAAGTGATTGTAGGGAAGAGAAAAGTAGGGAAATGCTGTTTCTTAAGTTTGTTGTTAGTTAGTGTTAGCCGTACGTGGAATTGACATGAGTACATTTTCTTTGCTCTATCTATCTATCTATCTATCTATCTATCTATCTATCTACTTATCTATCTATCTATATATCTATCTATATATTTATCTATCTCTACACATACCGTAATATTACTATGTGTAACACTTGAGGTTGGATACTTTTGTGCTAATATTTGCTAAAGTGGACGTTTGGTCTCGATACCTTTACCAGAAGTATATCTATCTGGTCACCCCCCCCCCATCATGATGTATGTGAATTTTTTTCTTTCTCGTAATATTTTAAATTATTTTAGGCCTTAGGTTTTTTAGAAAGCATGCATTCAAGATTTGTCCCGGGTATCACCACGTTTATTACTACCAGACGTGATTGCAATCCAACGGGATCAAGTATGAGCATTTACGCAGTACTACTGAGAAAAGAATAAATACGTAATTTCTCCCAAGCTTGGGTAAAATAGAAACGTGTCTTCAATTAATTGTATACACTAAATTGTTTACAGCAAATAATAAATTACCCCAAAAGAATTGATTCGTCGTTAAACAAACATAACAGTTTGCAAGCAACTGGACTATGATCTAAGTATATGCCTACTGCGGCGATCGAGCCATAAACCTTGTGACCTCTTTTCCATTGTGCGATCCTGGAAGCCATCACCCGTTGCCTGGGACTGGTCCTTTGTCGTCCGATTTTTGTTCGTCTGATTGAGACGCTGTGAAACACGAACGTGCACGCAACTTAGATAAACAGACGTTTGTCCTTCATTTGAATAGAGAGCGGGGACACGTGTTAAGAGTTACAAACTCACGGCCCACTTTTGGTCGGCGTGTTTGTTTTTGTTTTCATTGGACAACTATAGAAAATAAGGACGGCGCTTTTTTTTAATAATACGAGATAAATTAAGAAACAAGAAAAGGAAACACGAAAGAAGAAAGAAAAAAGAACCCGAAGTAAGAAAGAAAATAAAAAAATGGAAGATAAAGTAACAGAAAGTTGAGAAAAAAGAAAATAGAAGAAAGTAGAATAAACAGAAATAAAGAATGAATGAAAGAACGTGTGAATTTAAACGACGAGAGAAGAATTGAAAGGTAGAACGAAAAAGCGGAAAACGAAATAAAGAGGTAGAGAGAAAAAAGAAAAACAGTAAAAGAGAGAAAACAATAAATGAAAATGCGAAATAAAAGAAAGAGAAAAAGAAAATAAGATAAATCAAAGTAAAAAAAGTATTACAGAGTGAAAGAAAGACAAGGATAAAAATGATGAAGTAAGGGAACAGATAAATACATTATGATTTAATAACATAAAGAATAACAAATGAATGAAAAAAAAAACAGGAAAAGCAGAGAATAAAGAAAATGAACCAAATAAGTTAAAAGATAAGAAAAGAAAACGAACGAAAGGACGGAAAGATAAATATAAAATATGAACGAAGTAAATAATAAAAACGAAAGAGAGAAAAGAGAAAATACGACAATACAAAGAATGGAAAATGGGAAGGGAACGAAAATGAAATAATGAGAAAAAAGAGAAAGAAAGAAAGAACGTAAAAAAGAATGTTAAAAAGAGAGATAATATAAAATAGAAGAAAAATGTCACAAATAAAACAAAAGGAAGAAAAAGCAAAAACCGAAATACACACAGAATGAAAGGAAAAAAAGAATGAATGAATGAAAACGAGGAGAAAATATAGAAAAAGGAACAAAAAGAAAGAAAAGATGAAAAAAACAGAAAAAATAGATTTAAAAAAAAAGAAAGACGAAAGAATCATAGTAAAACTGAAACTTATTGAGAAAAAAAGAAGAAAAATAGATAAGTGGGAAAAGAAAAATATAAAAAGTAAAAAGAAAATAAAGAAAAAGAAAATAAAACAAAGAAAAAACGTACAAAGAAACTGTCACAAAATAAAAGGGAGGTAAATAGAGAAAGGGAGGTAATGATTAGAGTGAAATAAAACGCTGAGTAGAAGTAAAGTTCGGATAACCGAGAAAGTGGATAATTTGTCCAGGTATATTTTTAATGGCGTCAAAAAGGCGGTTTTCTTTTTGAGAAGTGTCGGTCGAGGAGAGAATGTTTTCGTTTCTTTTCTTTCCGCCTTTCCTCCCTTTTCCCCCACTTGTTTGTCTACCGTTCGCCTCAGTTTTTATTTCCCTTTTTTTCATTTCCTATTATTAGTCTTTTCTTATTTCTTTCTCTTAAGTTTGTATTATATCCATAATGCAAGGTGGCCCACAAAAAACTGTCACTCATGGAATCATTTAAAAATGCACAATAATTTCTGCAATCCAAACTTTTTTGGTACACATTAACACCACATTAACAAAGATGCAGTCCTTAATCATGAAACTAAGTTCGATTCTGATCAGATTCGATCCAACATTTTTAAGATCATTTTACTTTTACCTACGAATGTTTGATGTGAAGAACACTTTTATGAAAAAAAACTTCTTTGATCTGATGTTTTTTCTTACTTTTATTCACCCCAAACAAAGCATCAATGGATAAGAGCTACTGTTAATTATAGTCCATACATGCAAGGGCATCCTTTGTGTGGGGAGTTGCGCAGCAAGATGTTTGTTCACATTACATTTAAATTTCTGCATGTTGGTACAGTCGGAAAAATAGGGAGCAGAGAGAGAATTCCATAAGCTTACAGTTCGAGGAAAGAAGCAATTAAAGTAAAATACCCTCCAGCATTTGGAAACCTTTGAAAGTGAAGGGGTGTGATTTTGCTAATTGTCGTAGATGAGGGTATTTACGTTGAAGGGCTACCAGTGCAGCAAGTTCGTCGGAGCACATTACATTGAAGTACGTGTAAAACAAGCACAGGCGATGGGACAGGGCCTGGACATTGGTAGACATTGTGGGGCCTATTAGATAAAAGGCTGTTTTTTTAACCTTGCGTAAGATGGAGAGACTAGTGGTTGCTGCATCAGATGTGAAAAAAATACTCTATGCATGAGGGAATAGTGGCTTTGTAGAGATATAGGATACTGGCAGGTTTGAGAAGTATTTTAGCAAAATAGATAGGGCTCAGCTTCCTTGCAGCAGCCATTACAATGTATTATATGTATTAGTTCTAATTCATGTTGCCTGTGAATGATGTGTGACCGTTTGTGACTTTCGTAAGTCAATTAGATATAGCCTATAGTCACTATAAGTTCGTAGCGTTTATCTGCATGTCATCCATCGCAGAAATCAATTAACAGTAGCTTATGATTTTGTAGCGAACAAACAGAAAGACAGATTGGGACATAATTTTTATTTATTTGAGAGAAATACCCGTCGTTGCTTGGGTGGCTTATTAATAGAGTTATAAACATGTTGGAATTAAAGTGACTGACTGATCTACTTTTCTCGATCGATAAAATGGATACGCTCTGAAAGGTGTCTTTGCGATTAATAATTTCTAGTGACGCAAGACATACGCAATCCTGAATCGTATTCCTCTTCATCCATCATTTCTTAAAACACTAACAAGGAGAAATCCAACACAACCGACAGCAATGCTGGAATAACGGACAAGGACTGCAATTATTTCAGAGTCTCATGGATTAGTTAGCATACAAAGACGTGATGATGGTCGAGATCAAAGTGTAGTATCTGTTCCGATGGATACTGCACCCTATAGACTGGTATTGTCTTGGCCTTCGGGGCTTGATTTACGCCGGTCTATGGGATTGTCCTGTGCAGTTCTAGGAGGTCCTCCCTCCCAGGCTTTGCCTCCCCTCTTTGGGGAGGAGTAAGTTAATTGCTTACTGCTTGAGGCGCCCCTACCGGGGAATGCCGACGGGGCTGCCCAGGCAATTTTTGATGGTCAGAGTGCTCACCTCTCGGGCGCTGGCTTTTCAACCCCCACTTTCCGACCCGAGCTTGGGTCACATCTTACTTGTGGGAGTAGGATAAAAACTGGCCTTGTGCCTAACTCCTGGAGAGGAGTAAATTACTATTCTATTTATAGCTACAGGATGAAGAGATGTATATTTACAACGCTATTAGAGAAAATGATTTTTACAACCACTTTCACTTCCAAACTTATGCCACATATTAACCTACTGACTAGCCTCAGCGTTTCTTAACTTTGTTGAACTGGCGGGAACCTGTGTTTCTAGGTGATACAGTCGTAAGCATGAAGTAAAATCTCCACACAAAACACTTTGTAGTATTGTTTTTAGGAGTAAGTGGGCATACATCGGTGTCGGTGTCGGTGTCGGTGAGAACTGAGAGTTGTTTCCTCGGAAATATCCGTCCTCTGTCCGCACCTATACACATGTAAATAGACACCTGTAAAACTTCAGAAAGAAAATGAAAATAAAATGTAAAATCTTCAATGGAGACTTAAATATCTCTTTTTTGTAATCCAAAATGTAAAATATGGTAATAGTATAAATGGCTGCGTATTTCAGGTTGGAAGTATAAACTTGAAAACAAGTGCCTAATTGTATTGTTGGGTTAAGTTTTCCTATGAAAGAAAATACCAACAGAACTAAAATAACGTTTTAATACTATACCTGTTGTAATGTAACGTTACGGTGCAAGATACGGGTTTTGAACCCGGATCGCCGACAGACGGGTTTGAAGACAAAAGAATAAAGATTTTTTTTTAAAACATCCCTGGTCTGGTAGGTAAAATATACGGCCAGTAAAGTATAGTATTGTATTAAAAAGCAGGAAGCGAGGAATAAGTAAGTTGTTGACCTCAGAGGTGAGATCAGATGATGTAAAAAAAGTTATTCAATTTTTGAGCGGTGGACGCCAATGGTAGTAAAAGCACCTAAGTGGCCGACCGGCATAGAACTGAAGGGATTCGGTGTGTCAACCACTCAAGTCCGAGACTAGTTTGTCTGTTTGATATGCATTTAACAGTGGAATAAAAACATGTTATACTCCAAAGAAAAATATTGTCTCGCTCATTTCTTTTCTGTTAGATCAAGGGGAACAACTCCGACAAAAAAGCGAGAAAGTGATTAAATTCTCTAGCAGACGGGCAGTCAAGACTGAGCCCATCAAGTAACAGTAAGATTGGATCCGTTTCGCATATATCTACCAACGTTCATCGGACCTAATTACGTGTATGTATTACTATTTGTAAATAACGGATACATTTTATTTGCACTTATTGCAATTACTGGGATTAAAGAGAAAACTATTTGCCGTCTATCACATACGTACTCTCCGCTGGTTACCAATATCTATTTATTGCCCGTGTAGAGATATATTTCTGGTCGGTAGGTTCTTTTAAGAAAGTATAATTTAAAATGTCGCCATGTTTATAATTTTTGCCTTGAAAGGAAACTTATATATACGATTTGTAACATGAAGTCAATTAATACTAAACCTGTTGTCACGGTGGTGTTCTTAAAAAACTATAAGTTAAATAACATTTGTAATATTAGATTAAGTGATAAAAAAAACTGTTAGTGTTGTGGCTATCTAAAAAAAACTGTTTCTGACAGACAGATGTAAAACGGCAAATGGATTTAACGAATCGAAACAAATTCGAATTATTTTTTCATAAAAAGCGAATTATTTTAATTATTAAAAATATCAATGAAAATACCAATTAAAAAAATGATTTAAATGTTGAAACCTGTTTTGTAATAGATTCTTCACTAAGATATTCGTTGTTTAATTTCATTTTTGCTTTATGAAACAAAAAAGTCTATTTCAAAAAATGAATTTCGTTTCTTTGCGTTCTAATATATTTAAGTTATTTTATTGACCTTATCGATTATTTTAACTAGTGAACCCAGATGGAATCAATGAAAAATGTTAATGGTGTTTTTAAATTACTTGAAAACTCTTTTATTGAAACTAATTTGAATGTTCTGTCAACACATCAATTTCTATATCACACAAACAAACAAACATTGACTCATCACATAAATAATAAGTTTTGAATATTAGGTTATTACAAATGAAAGCAAATACAAAGTTGTGTTAGTAGTAAGGGGTAAAATTATTATAAACCATTGTTTTCTAAGATAATTCTTTTGTTGATAAAACCATAAAATTTATATATATATATATATATTTATATATATATTTAAAAGTTTTAAGTATTTTTAATATGAAACTAAATATAATACAAACCGCGCGTGCGTGGTCCCCCTCTATATGTGACTCGATGTGGCGAGTGTAAAATGCAACAATAAATTTGGGCGATTTGGGGCATATTTTACCCCCCTTTGACCCCCTGTGGGCGCGAACCAGAATTTTTCTGAGGTCAAGAATGCTCATTTTATATCCAGAACAATTGCCTCTACATTTTGGTCAAGTTTCAGAAAAATTGAATGGATGAATCAAACGGTATGGGAGAAAAGGGTCATTTTTTGCCATTTTGGGGGCTTTTGACCCCCTGGTGGCGCGAACCAGGTTTTTTTCCAAGGTCGGCAATACTTATCTTCTATTAGGAACAATTGCCTCCACATTTTGGCCAAGTTTCAGAGAAATTGAATGGATGGATGAAAGGTTATGGGGTAAAAAATGTAATTTTTTTGCCATTTCGGGACCTTTAGACCCCCTGTAGGGCTAACCAGATTTTTTTTCAAAAATCGGAGAATGTCACTTTCTAACCTGACCAAAGTTACAACTTCATGCAAAATTTCAGAGAAATTCAATCGATGGTTGCGTAGAAAAATCCGGACGGACGGACGGACGGATATGCCTCAAAACATAAGTCCCCCGATTTTATAAATCGGGGGACCAATAATAATATAAATACATAAAACTATAAATAACCAAATAAGTAGTGTAATGGATTCGTCTGAACACTTTAAAATACAGCACATTTTTGTAAATAACGGATACATTTTCTTAGACACAGACAGACAATACAGGTAAGGAGGACATTTTTTAATAACAAAATAAGTTAGCAAAACATTAATCTGGAACAAAAATTAGATCTAATATACGGAACGTTCTTGTTCTTGTTTTTTAAAGAAAGTGGGGTCTGATCAACTCTGCTGGGAAGCCATGAGATAAAATACCGTTTTGTTTTTAAATTCCCAAAACAGTTGTTCATGATAAACAACTGATGATCCCTTAAATAATGTTAATACTAGCGTAAATCTTGGAACTAATATAGTGACTGTAAAAAGTAAATTGACTTAAAAGTAAAATAATGTTCATGTTTTCACTCGAAAACAAACTCATCGGAAACTACCCTTTAAAAACAATACACTATTGCAGATACATCGAAGATATATTTTTCATATGGACACATGGCAAACAAGCCTTGCTCAAATTCAATACTTACATAAACAGCTGTCACGATTCTATAAACTGACACTTGAATACTAGGATACATCTATACCCTTTCTCGATGAGCTGGTACAGGTCAACAAGGGCCGCATCTCTACATCCCTGTATACCAAACCCACAGATAGTCAGAGGTATTTGTATTTTAATAGCAACCATCTTAATCAATTAAAGAAATCAATCAAACGTATCTGCTTCAGTACAACAGAATACCACAAAAACATTGGCCCACTCATCTCACAATTTTTAAACAGCAAATACACTCCCAAACTTATCAGAACAGCAGTACAGTAGGCAGCCTAATTCAACTGACAAAATCTATTAACTTACAAGCAAAAACAATCCAACAGCAGAATCCCAATGGTTTTTTGCTTTAATCATAGCACACACAAGCGTTCACAAGTGCTAATTCAAGATTTAAGACATCTCAAAAGAGACCAAGATATTGCCTCACGGTTAAACGCATCTCCAATCAATGTCAGAAGGCAAACAGCTAATCTATTAACACTCTTCACATCACCTTACACTAAACCACAAGCCAACAACCAACAAGATAATTTCCCATGCAATAAACCTCGCTGCCAGATCTGTCAACATATAGTGACAGATCTAGTCATCACTCTACCCAACGCACATGCCTAACTCAAACTACCAGGTTTAAAGTGCTACAGTGAGAACGTCATTTATTACTTGCACTGAACATATTGCAGGGTGGTTACGTCGGGGAGACTGGATTTCCGTTCCACTTAAGGTTCAATAACTACAAAAAAGCGACCAGGGACAACAGTCCCCACTCTCCAGTGGCAAGACATTACAACTCAGCAAACCACACAATAGACCACATACAGTGTATATTACCACAGACAGGTTTTCATTCCATACAGCACCGCAGAAAAAAAACCGAAATAAAATGGATCAATAAATTAAACACCCATACCAAGTGGATAAACGTAGATATCGAAATGTTGAGTACCTACAATTTGTTTTCACCACACCACTAATAAATATGCCCTTCAGGGTACGGAGATATACGCTTCACATCCTCAGTTTGATTTAAACACTGCTGATTTGACTTCTCTATCGCGTACACGTGCCCCCTCGTTTAGATGGATATCGACCATTGTTGACCGTGCAATTTATATATATGTTGACTGACTGGAATATATTTGTATGTGTGTGTGCGCATTTATATATATATATTTCGCCACCTAATATAGTCGGAAGAAGCTGAAATGTTGGAAAACTTTCTAAATTAGAGTCTTGTATATATTGTTTAAATTTCATTAAATCGGATATACGTATTCTACGTTTTAAGCGTGTTCACTCTTCATGGCTAACTTAGAGGTGGGGTACGAAGATATTCGGCACATAAACGATGACGTAGAGATTCGGAATCACTTCCATTGTCTTCACCGGAAAATCTTATACATATGATAAAATTTCCATCAAAATAGGATATATTTGATGTTTTAAAGGAGGCCAAGCCCGCATAGTTCCCTTAGTTTAGGAGTGCAGTTTGAGATTCGGGACAACCTGCATTGTCTTTCCCAGAAAATTGTATACACATGATTTAAATTTAATAAAAATAGGATATATTTGAAGTGTTAAGAGTGTTATGCCATCATTACCCCCTTATGGATGCACCTACAGATTTGGCAACACTTCCCTTGTCATCCCCGGTTAATTTTACATAAGAATGCAATCTTAGATTTTATGTAGATTCTCTAAGCTTTCTTTCTATAGGGAACATACAAACATCACACACACACATACACACACATTGAGTTCTCTCTCTCTCCCTCCCCCCCCTCTCTCTCTCTCTCTCTCTCTCTCTCTCTCTCTCTCTCTCTCTCTCTCTCTCTCTCTCTCTCTCTCTCTCTCTCTCTCTCTGCACATAGATATATGTATGTATGTGCAGTGGTTCTCTTTTAAGTATCCCTTGTTCGCGCGTAAACTCTGTCATTTAATCAGAGATTAGTTTACTTTGTAAAATGTTAAGTTCCTTCCAATTTAACTTTTAAGACTTTTTGAATTATTAAAATATTATTTCGTTTTTATATTTTATAGTTGTTTATGTTGTTTTCTTTGTTTTCTTTGTTTTCTCTTTCCATTCTTGCTATAAATAATAACCGTCAACATCAATATTTTATTGTTTTGTTTTAGGTTTCTTTGAATAAGTTAAGGGAATCGTTCCCCTAAAGAAAGGGACATATACACAAAAAGGGAGAGGTGAAATATTAAAAAAAACACAAAAAAAAACAATAAAGGGTTAAGCAGTTTCAAAAATAAATAAAACATAAGGATACAAAGCAGATCGGCACAGAGAAAACATTGCACTCTGAAACGGCAGAACAAAAAAAATACGGAAAGTCAAATTTAAAAGAAAATTATCCCCTAATGTGTCCACGTGTATGTACATAAACTCTCCAGCACGGGGCGGCAGGTGATCGGCGGACTCAATGGAGTTTATAAAAAGTCAAGTAGATTAAATCAAACTTCCTCCCAATGTCAAACCGTCAACACTAATCGAAATCGCATTCTCTCCTTTCACTACCCTTTTTATTTTCCGGCTCTTTTATTGCGTTCTTCTTCTTCTTCTTCTTCTTCTTCTTCTTCTTCTTTAAATGTTCTTCTTTCTTTATCGCCCCTTTTTAGATACGTCTAAGTATCTTTATGAGAGGCTATGTCCGTCAATTGTTTGCGCGGCTTAACTTAAAAATATCACTCGCATCACTAAACGCCTAGATTAAATAGACGTATCTTTCTGGCTCCTTTATTGCGTTCTTCTTCTTCTTTTTCTTCTTCTTCTTCTTCTTCTTCTTTAAATGTTCTTCTTTCTTTATCGCCCCTTTTTAGATACGTCTAAGTATCTCTATGAGAGGCTATGTCCGTCAATTGTTTGTGCGGCTTAACTTAAAAATATCACTTGCATCACTAAACGCCTAGATTAAATAGACGTATCTTATGTTGGATGCGTCCAATAATCTCTAATCTCTATTAAAAGGCTCTATCAAGCTGTCTGTAGTCCGGTCACGCTTAAGTTTGAAATAGCATTTTCTAATGTCGGTCACGTTCAAAATCGCATATTCATCACTTAATGCGCAAATCAAATAGACGCATATGATTTTAGATGCGCCAATTCAATCTGTCTGAAAAGTTAAGTTCGTCCATCGATTGGTCACATATTTTAAATAGCAATAATTTTGTCTGTCGCGATTAAGTTTGAAAAATCATTTTCATCACTAAATACGCAAATTATGTGAAAAAGCTCGGTCAGTCAATGAGGCGGTTTGTTGTCGCATTTTCATAACTAAACGTATAAATAAAATGAACGCATATTATTTACCGCCTTACCAAGAGGTTAAACACAAGGCAGGCGTCGTCTTGAGAAGCCAATGCACTAGGATAAGCGCATTCTGGCCTACAAAAAATCCATGAGGATCCCCGTCAATATTCCCCATAAGGGGCGCCTCATGCGATTAGCAATAAACTACCCCCTTCTCAGAGATAAGGTGAAGCCTGGGAGGGTGGACTTCATAGGACTTACGGCATGGCGCGTATCATATAAGTCGCCAATTTCATCGCCATAAAAGGCTCAGTTCTTTTATCGGTTAGACATACATTTTAAATGGTGCCCGGAAAAATCGTCACAAGAAAATTCGTAAACGGAAAATTTGTAAACGGAAAATTCGTAAACGGAAAATTCGTCACTTTTGGCCAAGTAGGAAAATTCGGCAATTATCGAATAAATATCGATTGAAAATAGATTTTAGAACCGTTTTTACAGGAGATATACTTGTAAATACGAGGCTACCCACCTCCTCAGTGGAGAACATTTTTTCATATTATTTTTTTGGTACTTGTGCAGTTTACGAACCGGGCTATTTTTTTAGATAAGAGGTGGGTAGCCTCGTATGTACAAGTATATCTCCTGTAAAAACGGTTCTAAAATCTATTTTCAATCGATATTTATTCGATAATTGCCGAATTTTCCTACTTGGCCAAAAGTGACGAATTTTCCGCTTACGAATCTTCCGTTTACGAATTTTCCATTTACGTATTTTCCTGTGACGAGTTTTCCTAAATTCATTTTAAATAGACATTTTTGGTCTGTCACGCTTTAGTTTACATAGAATTTTTAAATACATCCACGCAGCTCTAGCCGAGAATCTGTGTGTCCGTTGGTCGGTACTTCCGCCGGTATGTCACGTTTCCGTTGTAAATGAAGTTTTCGTCGATAAACGCGTAATTTACATGGACGCATCTTGACAACATTACCACCTTTTCGTTTTCTATCTCCCCTTCTTTTTTTTCTCCCCCCCCCCCCTTTTTCTAAGTACATCTTCATCGTCTTAAATTGTGATGCCGAACAACCGACCCCCACGACTGGCGCCGCTCGTCAGATGGGTGTTTGAGGACAAGGAAAACGCGACCGTCTGGGTCTTCGCGGGGTGTCCCTGAAACATGGTATGCACTTGGCAATTGTACTTAGACACACTCGCATATCTAGACGCCCGCCCCTTCACACATAAACACGCACCCCTATAAACATGCACACGTAGACATGGCGCCGATTGATGAAAAGAAATGTAATGACTCAACATCAACCGTTTTAAACTAATTACACTATTTGAACTCCGGTTTAATTTCCTCACCGTGAAAAGAATTACACTCTCAGCACAACTTTCATTACGTTCACTGAAGATTTTGTGCTGTAAAAAGTAGCTTTAAATCGAGACGAAATGTTGTAAGTATTTATTGACTCATATAAAAGACGTTTCGGTCAATGAGGCTATCCTCAGGACATAGTAGGTTGAGTGATGTGCTTCAAAGATATTTTATTTACATCATCTCCAGGAAATTCCACACAAGGTCAGGTGGTTTTAGAAAAGCCAGCGCACTAGGAAAAGCATTCCCCGGTAGACGCGCCTCAGGGCGATTAGCAATAAACTAACACATTCTCAAGGAAGGTTGACTTCCTAGGACTGAACAGAACCATACCTAACCCCGAGAGCAAAAAACTCACTGTAGCACCGAGTGTCGAGAACGTATCTCTGACTTGTACGAACACCTAGTCAAGCTTTGACAGGTGTGTCAAATGTATAAATAAGTGAATAAATAACTATTTTTTCAAAGAATGAATTAAAAACTCGGCAACTCCGGTTCTCGCGTTTTAATTTTTTGTATTTTAGGACATGTTCTAATATTATGACGTCATAACGGTTATTTTACCTAAACAACACAAAAAATCGTATTATTTCGATTACTGTTTTCTTCTTGGATGTTATTCTCACAGCGTTTCGGCCAATAGAACTGACCTTATTCAGGTGCGTGATGCCGAACTCTGAAATGTATAGGGAATTTCAAACTTAACCCATTATTTAATAAACGGGGGTAGATTGTTCTCGTTCGGTCAGCTATTACCGGGTAGAATTTGTTATATTTATTTTCTTAGTATCAACCTCCAGAAGATTGTCATTTACTACTGATTATTACTTAGCACATTATCCGTTGCGCTACGGGTCTATGTGCACGTTGTGAAAATAACATCCAAGACGAGAACAGTAGTCCGAATAATCAAAAGTCTCAATCCTCATCTAAAAAATACCAAAACAACATAAAACTAATTTTTTTTTTAATTATGTGTGACTACCGTAATCAATTGGACAAGACGGCTACTGACATTGGAATCCTCCCTTCTGAGGCCCTCTCTCCTGGTTCAGAAGCACCCTGGCTTCAGTGGAAAACACTCAACTGCCTGAGAACGAGAATGAGGTGATCAAAAGTTGCTATGACTAGATGGGGCTACAAAACTGACCCAAGCATCTGCGAATGCGGAGAGGAGGACCATACGATGCAACACTGCCTGGTCTGCGCTTTACTTCCCAACTAGTACAGCTTGAATGATGGTGCAGAGTACAATAATAATGCAAAGAACTGCATAAAAAGTGGGTAAGTGTTGTATGACCACATGCTTCAAAGACACGCAAAAAAGAAGTAGAAGAAATCAATTGGAAATTATAGTTTTGTGGTTGATTTCAAATCTATATATAAACACAAATAGTACTTTACTTTATATAGAGAGAGCAGGTATAACCCTTTGTTTATATATGAATATGAAACAATAATGTATATAAGGTATAACATGTATGGCATAAGCCATACGTGTCATTTGATGAAGACACGATATTGTAACGAGATAAGCCTGGGGTGATCAGAAAAAGCAGGATAGTTAATAGGAACGATAGATGGCAACGTTGTGTAAATCATGGGCGTGGATATGCGATATGTGTTGGGAATGCGACTGCGATTGTTTCGATAATTTGAGACTAACTGTAAACATTCGTTTTGTTTTCCTTTGAAGTATGCTGATTGACGAAATGTGTCAGAAACAATTGCAGACGTGCTCACTGATCGAGAGACGATCGGGGGAAAAAGAAGAGAACAGATTTGACGCTCGAAGTGAGTGGACGTCTCGCCTTTTGCTCCCCAAGTTTTGTAAGTTTAGGGAGTTAATTGAACCCATAAGCGGAGAGGGCAAATAAAAACTGCCGATATTTTACATACAATAATTTGTAAGCTATGTAAAAATTAATTTCTAGTTTTCGATTTCTTTATGCTGAAACACTTTTCAAGTTGGGGACCAAGTAAAAAACAAGAGGACTATGTTACAATATAACTGAACACTATTCCACCGAACTGTTTTACTTTTAACATCCCACTCAGACCCAACTGCCATTTACAGACCGACCTGCTTGTTTTCGGAGCACTCGGAAAATAGTGAGCAGCCTAACACTTAGCAGGGGGTTGGGAGGGCCCTACTAACCTACATTTTCTTTTTCTTTTTTGAATATTTGTAAATGTTGTCCCACTCCCGATGATGAATTTTCTGTAAATATTTTTTTATTAAAACAAATTAGGGATCATATAAGTAAGATCAAGCCACAGAGTAAATGTGGTATTTTGGTAATAGTGTCTAGCGTATGATAATCCCAAGCGTGTTTGACAAAATTGGATGACCATCTCCCCCAAAACGATTTGGGCTACATGCATACGGTAAAGAATTAACTTTATAGTTATTGTATTTCTTTTAAAAAAAACTTGTGAATGTATATTTTTTAGCTTAAATAAAATAACTGAACACTATTCAACATTTAAACTTTTTTTGAATACTTTTTTCAAAATAAAAGATAGTCTTGTTACTGAAATACTGGTTAATATAAGCCGGATATCGACACACATATATCGACACACATATCAACACATGATCCTTTATTTTCCGGTCTTTATTCATATTTTAAACTAACAAGAGTTTCAAGTGTAATAGAAAATATACACCCCCTATTTCAATATGTGGATTTACTAATACGAAGTATTATATATAGTCAACACCGCAGTCACCTGGATCTGACTCCGAGGATTAGCAATGTCCTACTAACCTCTGTATATCCAGTCACTGTATTCTTTATTTGCTATAAACCTTTCTTTTTTCATTCTATCATCGTATTGTTTGTTCCTTACATTCGAGTAACAATCCTGTCTATTGGAACCCTTTTCAAGGTTACAACAGTTTAATAGATATTAAAATTGTCAGACATGAAAATGTAAATTGGTTAGAAAGTACATCAATGTAAATATTTAAACAAGAAAATATTGTCATTTTGTTTCATCAAAATAAAATGACTAAAGAAAAACAAATAAAACATAACTACAATAAAAAAAATTGAAAATAACCCCCCTCCACTCCCATCACCATCGACAGCTCAGACATTCTGCCTTTTACCTTATTAAATAAGATGGAACAGTAATAACATTTTTAAAAATTGAAAGAACATGTAATAATGCCTTTATATACTGGACAAAACAACAACAAATATGTATACTCCTGTGCTCAAATTAGGTGATCATTCGATTTAGAAAACACAATTTTAATATGAACATCTCTCAAAACAACCATGGAAGAGATTTTTAAATAAAAACTAAATAAAACAAATGTCTCTACTAATTGTCAGACATGAAAATGTTAATTACGTACAATAATACATTATAAAAATAATCGTGTGTAATGATTAACATATTGTATTAAATTGATCTGTTAGATCCCTTAGAAGCACTTGAAGGCCTCATTTTATGACACAACACCTTTGCAAGTATATGCTTGTGTCTTGCTTCAAAATAATACACTGATTGGGAAACTGGTATTGTTAATTTGACTTCCCTTTCAACACTTTGAGAATGTGATGGCAAATCTGGCAACTTCAGCTTTGTTCCATCCATGAGTGACTCCAATATTTATTTACTCCTCTGCAGGAGTTAGGCACAAGGCCAGTTTTATCTTACTCCCACAAGTAAGATGTGACCACAGCTTGGGTCGAGTAAGTGGGGTTTGAAAAGCCAGCGCCCGAGAAAGTGAGCACTCTGGCCATTAAAAATTGCCTGGGCAGCCCCGTCGGCATTCCCCGGTAGGGGCGCCTCAAGCAGTAAGCAATAAACTTACTCCTCCCCAAAGAGGGGAGGCGAAGCCTGGGAGGGTGGACCTCCTAGAACTGCACAGGACAAACCCACAGACAGGTGGAATCAAGCCCCGAAGGACAAGATGACATTCGTCCATAGGGTGCAGTATCCATCGGAACAGATACTACACTTACTTCCTACATGAGTGACTCCAATAGTTCATCTTCAGAAAATGCTTCTGTAAATGCCGGTCCGCAAACTCAACTTTGAAAAGGTTGATTAAATCCTACCAATGACTGGCTTGAAAGTTGATTGTTGCACTACACATTGTTGTCATCACAACTTAAAACAGGCCGTTTACACGTACAAAAAACAATGTCGAACAGTGTATCTAGCTTTTCCTGTAAATGTATTTCTTGGGATGCAAGGAGAGCTTTTCTATTTATTTGTTTTGCGTTCTGGAAGCATATGATGTTCACCTTACCTACATTAGACTTTTCATTTAATAGAGGTAAACGAGGGTTATGTCATTTGCTATTGATGTAGAAATAGCAAACTCTGTAAAGTCTGGAGATGTATTCATACAGAAATAGCTGTATTGAATAACTGGCCCAAAAAGTTGGGTTTTGTTTTATTTATTGGAGCAGATGTACCTGAAAATTGTCAGCCATCATTACTGCGAGTAAAAGTTGTGGTGCGTTTTTTTACAACCATTTTTATTGAAATATCTTTTAAATATATATATATATTGTAGGATATTATGAGAAGTTATACAAATTGAATGAATATTTCCAAATTAAAATTGAAAATAAAATAGAAGAAAAATGAAATAACATTAAATCCATCCATCTTATTAACCCTTATCCTGGAGTGGCTTTTGGCCTTGCTAAGTGGTGCCACATTAATAGAACTAAAAACAAATTTAAATAAGAAAAATTACCAGTGATTAATTATTATTTTTTTAATAATGAAGTCTATTTTAATAAGAAAATAGATTTGATAAAAATATACACGATAAATAAACGTAAAAGGTTTGTGAATGAAAAATTCCACCAACCTTTTTCTAAGTAATTAAATCTATATTTACTTGCTTCCACACGAGGTTAGACTTAGACACAAGGTGGGGTTTTAATTTGGAAAATAGCGGGGACACTGGATTGGGAAAAAAATTAAAATTGCCTTAGTCTAGGATGATCTCTCTTTTACTAACCGAGGACAGAATGAAAAAAATAACTTTGAAAATACAAAAGAATTAAAACAATGCATATTAAAACATTGTTTTAATAATTAAGTCTATTACAATTTAAAAAAATAGATTTAATTAAAATGTTGTATCATGAAATAATTCCACGTAAAAAGCCCTGTGAATGAAAACAACTACAACAATCATTAAAAAGCTTCTTTTTTATATATAGATAAGTCCCCATTTAACTCCTTTTGGCTTAGATCAAAGTGTAGTATCTGTTCCGATGGATACTGCACCCTATAGACCGGTATTGTCTTGTCCTTCGGGACTTGATTTACGCCGGTCTATGGGATTGTCCTGTGCAGTTCTAGGAGGTCCACCCTCCCAGGCTTTGCCTCCCCTCTTTGGGGAGGAGTAAGTTTATTGCTTACTGCTTGAGGCGCCCCTACCGGGGAATGCCGACGGGGCTGCCCAGGCAATTTTTAATGGCCAGAGTGCTCACCTCTCGGGCGCTGGCTTTTCAACCCCCACTTTCCGACCCGACCTTGGGTCACATCTTACTTGTGGGAGTAGGATAAAACTGGCCTTGTGCCTAACTCCCGGAGAGGAGTAAATAATAAGTCCCCATTTACTTGCGTCTCCACGGGGGTAGAGTTAGACGCAAAGTCGTTTTGTAATGTGGGGTAAATACAGCTCTCCCAAAAGGGAAACTCTGAATCGGAACAAAAAATAAAATTGCCCACGTCTAGCAGGATCTCATTTCACAGATCGACAATAGAACAGATATACACTTTGAATTTTGAGAATGAAAAACAATAACTTTGAAAATTGATCTAAATTAAAACAGTGCTTATTAAAACATTTTTTTAATAATTAAGTCTTTTCTCATGTAAAAACAAACAAATGCATTTTATCAAAATACACGATTCACCTACACGAGGAACGGTCTAATTCCACGTGTGAATGAAAAGCGATAACTTTTTACATGAAAGAAAATTACAAGTTATTTTTAATATATATATATATATATATATATATATATATATATATATATATATATATATATGTAAAAATAAAAATGGAATAAAGAATAAGCAAATCAACAACTAGCAAAAATAAACTCAACAACACATATTGAATAGTTCTACCAAAATATTTCGATTGTTAAAATACAATCATCATCGATTGGTAGCAGAACTTTAATTAAAAACAGGAAAGTTTTCAAATTTATACAAAGAACGCAATTTGGGAATATATATATATATATATATATATATATATATATATATATATATATATATAGAGAGAGAGAGAGAGAGAGAGAGAGAGAGAGAGAGATATGTCGTTCATTTAAAAGCATTGGTGGGTCAGAATTATTAAAAGTGAAAATCGAAGGCTTTATCAATGCAAGATTAATTTAAAAAAAATTTACTTTAATCTTATTAATTTCGGAATAATATCCTATCATCAGAGTTGACCAGTTTTGTGTCATTTTTTCAAAAAATAAAAATGAACGACCTAAAATGAACGACCTATTTTTCTAAACAACTAGCATGCCAATGCGTCTTCGTTCGACAACCAGAATATGAATTCATAACCGCCAAGAACATCACCGCCGATAACACCTATTACAAAGACATTATAACAAAAAACAACAAAAAAGTTTGTTTATATTTATTTTTTGAAAACACTCATATCTAACACTCATTATATTCCAATTTCACCATTTCACTCTTCCTCTCCATTTCATCATTACTTAACTCCTATATTAAACCATCCACTACTACTACCACCACCACACACCCAAATAATCAAGTAGGCCCCTCCCCATACACACATCTATCCCAACACACCCTCAGTCACATGAGAATAACAACCCCAACAACCAAATACCATAATTGACCTACTCTAATAATTCACCTCATAATCTTGCATTATTAATTAATTTAATAACTTTTCCCTATTACCCCACATCTAAATACATATTAAATGCATACAAATAATATACAAACATAGAAAAATTAAATAAATGAATAAACATTTAAAACATTTTCGTTGGTCTTAGTATTATTTACTCCTCTCCGGGAGTTAGGCACAAGGCCAGTTTTATCCTATTCTCACAAGTAAGATGTGACCCAAGGTCGGGTCGGAAAGTGGGGGTTGAAAAGCCAGCGCCCGAGAGGTGAGCACTCTGACCATCAAAAATTGCCTGGGCAGCCCCGTCGGCATTCCCCGGTAGGGGCGCCTCAAGCAGTAAGCAATTAACTTAGCCTGGGAGGGTGGACCTCTTAGAACTGCACAGGACAATCCCATAGACCGGCGTAAATCAAGCCCCGAAGGCCAAGACAATACCAGTCTATGGGGTGCAGTATCCATCGGAACAGATACTACACTTTGATCTTGACCAAAAGGCCAAGAAAAGTGAGATTCGACCATTGTTTATACCTTATCCAAGTCAGGATATACGCAGATGTGTCCGTCCCTTTGTCGGTCTCTCATACTTTTCGTATCAGTAAGCACGCAGAGTTCATGGGTGCATCTTAAGAATACTATTTTATGTCATTATTCCCACCAAGTATGTCCTTTTTTGCTTCTGGTTGGTCACAGATGGTAACAACTGTGACCTCGGTCAAGAAAAAAACACCAATGTTTGATGTCGACTCGCGCTTTCATAACAGAACGAATATTTGTTGGTGAGAAATTGAAAATAAATTGGGAATGGGTGGGGCCGCGTTATTTCGATGGGAACAGATGTAAAGAACAAAACACGTTTCCTTTTATTTTTCCCTGCATTCTGTCGGATTTAATCTATACATGTTTTGTTTTAAAGTGTGTATGAGACGTTTGAATACCGGACCACTAAAGTTAAGCAACGTTGTGCCTTGTTAGTACTAAGATAGGTAACACAATTCGTGCGAATCACGAAATGCAATTGTTTGACTTGGTGATATTTGTTTCTTCCGTAAGATAAGTCATAAGATTAAGATATCTTTAAATCCTATCTTTATGAACGAATATCGCGAACGCAAACAAATAAGACACAGCTCAAAACTACATCTTAAAACATCCCATGATGTACAGACAATAGCTCCAAATACGAAAAAAAGACGAAATTAGAACGATAACAAGGCACATGTATGTCTATAACGACGTCTGCAGACTAAAAAATTTTTACAGCTAAAATCAAATACGCACTTGGATTCGCGTGATCTCTACGAAAAGGAATAAGCACAGCTAAAAATAATGGTAAAAAAGAAGAACACAAACAGTCAAAACGCTTCGGCAAATGCCCCCAAGCCAACAGCCAGAACGAAACTACTATCAACTCACTTACATACGATTCCAGACATAAACACTGAAAAAATGAAAACAGACATGTAAACGTGCGCGATTATTACATTACTTTTCTCCTCATTACAAAGGGAAAAAAACTTAACTATTTTTAACTTACATACACAAAAACACAAATTTGTGTCCAAGATGGGTATATTTGCTGATGACACCACGCTCTATTCTAGACATGTGGTAAAATAGACCCACGAATGGCAATGTCTGAATTCTTAGAAAATGACCTGCAGTCTGTAGTTGAATGGGGATGTAAATGGATTGTTACATTTAATGCCACTAAGACAAAGTACCTTCCCTTTAATAATTATAAGTCACATTTCAACCACCAATTACCATGGCTAATAGCACCATACCCGAGAGTCTAACATTCAAACTCCTCTGCCTAACATTCACAGGTAACATGAATTGGAACAAATACATAGAAGATATTGCTAAGGCTGTATAGAAAGAAGGTGGGCTCCCTCTACCGTGCTAGAAAACTTCTCACACATGCCAGTAGCCTATATCTCTACAAAGATATCATACGTCTATGAATGGAGTATTATTGTCACATCTGGGCTGATGCATCAATCACTAGTCTATCCCTCTTATACAAAGTCCCAAAAAGAGCCTCTCGTCTGTTAGTTCCCACACTATCAAAATATTATCGGACGAACTTGCGGCACTGGTGCCCCCCTTAACGTGAATACCCCCGATTTGTGACCGGAGTTCGAGCCCGCCGACCGTTGAGAATTAACTTCCTGCACTGAAGATTGCGTTTGCGTCTGTAGGTAATAAATAATTAATATTTATTTATAAATATTATATATATATATATATATATATATATATATATATATATATATATATATATATATATATATATATATGAAGAAGAATGGAAAGGAATTAGAGAAGCAAAAGTCAAATCATAATTCAATTCAATTGCTCAGAGCAAGGTATATTCCGCAAAAAAAGCAATTTATTCAAGTTAAATTTTCCTTAAGCCAGGCTTTTCAAAGATCAAAATCTTATCATCAGAGGAAGTCGCTGGGATAGATAAGTTGGCAAAGGCCAAGATTTAAAATGTTTCCCATTTTAAAGCATTTTCTCTGACATCTTTGCCCAGGAAGTATTGTTAATGGCGAATATTTTCCACCTCACTCTCTTCTGAGCCTGCCTGCCTGCACTTATTGGACATTTTACCCTTTGGATTTTCTATTTTCGCCGCACCTGAAGTTGTGGCTTCTTGGAATTTAACTTTGATTCCTCTCTCACAACCTTTCGGGCCTTTTAACGACCTACCTATCTACATCTCATTCTCTCCGCTGGACTTTTCGACACCGGACTTTTTAGCAATCGGACATTTGTATGCATTCGGGCAGAATTGTGCCCTGTGTTTCTTCCCCCTACAACTTTTATTTTATTTTTTCAAATTTTAAATCTTGGCCTTTGCCAACTTATCTATCCCAGCGACTTCCTCTGATGATAAGATTTTGATCTTTGAAAAGCCTGGCTTAAGGAAAATTTAACTTGAATAAATTGCTTTTTTTGCGGAATATACCTTGCTCTGAACAATTGAATTGAATTATGATTTGACTTTTGCTTCTCTAATTCCTTTCCATTCTACTTCATTCTACCTGCTCTATCCTGGATATTGAGCTATATACTCTTCACAATAGGTTTCACTTTTCCTAAAAGTTCGCTTTTAGTACACCACTTTATATATATATATATATATATATATATATATATATATAAAAGGCTAAGTAATAATTAGTTCAAAGTGGCAGTCTTTTAGAGAGTTAAGGTTCAAACCTCACTACAATCGATGTTAAGTATAAAATTAAAATTTCGTACTAAACGTTCATGTGAAGGTTGAAGGTTACATCGGCCGAAACCTTGTGAGAATTCCACTCAAGATTAGAACAGTAGCTGAATAATACAAATAATAGACAACTCCTTTCCTATAACATATTTGTTTATGATACAAATGTGTTATATATCTACGAGACGAGCTAGGTTTGGTAAGTTGACTATTGGGAACTTTAAACGGTTACATCTCAATTACTCTTCCACCTTCGAACGTGATTTGGGAGTCTAAACATAGTTCTCATAGCTCAAGAAATTCGTGGTATGGCCATCTGTTATTTTGTAATTATAAGATCGCTTCCCAGGATTGCGTATACATGAGACATGTCTTGAAATCAAGATTTATTCTTAGAATGAACAGTTGGAAATTTGATAAAAACATTGTTATTGGTAGACACTAGTGTTGTATATGGATCTCGGTTTCTTCGGTGATGATGTGAAGATGATGAGATGATCTGAAGACTTCTTCTGCGAGTCAGGCTTCTGTCTGATCGAGATTCTTCATAAGGGTGCCTGCGGGCGGATTTTGATTGAATGAATAAGCACGAAAACGTTTATACTCAAAATATATATATAGTTTAAACATAAAGAAAGAGGCAAAATGCCTTCATAAAAACCATGTTATAGATGCAGATATTTTTATTAAAATCAAAATCAAAAATCAAAACATTTTTTCTTTTTTTTTCTTCATCTTGACTTTTTTATGTAATATTTCGCTTGATATAACAAGCCTCGACAGAGCTTTGGACAAATAAAAGGTATTAACCTTCTTTCTTTTTCGTAATAATCCTTCCTGCTCTTCTAGAAGTCACGTCCGATGTTGTGTTGACTAACAGTGTAAATGTCTCTTTTAAATTGAACTTAAATCGCGCATGGTCGCTGGTAGGTATAAATATATATAGTTTATTATTATATAAAAATACATTCTTCGGGCTGAGAGGAAGACTTAACCATTGGCGGCTTTTAAGACCTCACATTTTTATGTCAGTTTTCGTTCGCTCTCTAACTAAACACTCCCCAAATGACGTCTTCAAAACTCCTCCAATCATGTTATGCTGTCACATTATTTTTTTGTTGTTGATTTTTTAATGAAAATCAGACCAGGCATAAGACCACTTGATGTAAGGGGCTAACAAGAACAAAACATGATGATCTAAAAGACAGGAGATGCCTATTGACCGTAGTCTTGAAAAGAACAAGGCTATAGGTAGGATGAAAACAGTCAGCAGGAAGAGAGTTCCACAAGCCGAGTTGTTTATGTCACTTCAAAGCGCACGCATACATATATCATTTGGACTTTCATCTCTGTAACAATTACATCCGATGTCAGGGTCTCAATGTCACCATAATGGAGCACGTGTTCGATTAGCAAAGGATCGCAAACATATATTGCAATCGTGCAAAATGCCAAGGAACGTGTTGTAAATCATTTTTAGATTTGCCCTCGTATCGCTATGAGAGGCTTTGTTCGTCATTCCGTCTGTTACGCTTCAGTTTGAAATATTATTCTATTTCTGACCTTATTTTAGATGCGTCAAATCATCGCTACAAAAATCTCTGCTCGTCAATTGGTAAGTCACGCTTATGTTTGGAATAGCATACGTGTTGCTCTGTTGCACTTTCAGTTAGACATTTTTTTTCTTTTGTTTGTCACGCTTATTTTTAGAATAGCATTTGTATAGCTCAACGCATCGAAACACAATTTTACAGCATATCAACGCTTTCTTAAGTCATTTAATACCAAAACACAACTTTACGGCATATCAACTCTTTCTTAAGTCATTTAATACCAAAACACAACTTTACAGCATATCAACGCTTTCTTAAGTCATTTAATACCAAAACACAACTTTACAGCATATCAACTCTTTCTTAAGTCATTTAATACCAAAACACAATTTTACAGCATACCAACGCTTTCTTAGGTCATTTAATACCAAAACACAACTTTACCGCATATCAACGCTTTCTTAAGTCCCTATTTACTTGCCTCCCCACAAGTTAGACACATGGTCGGTTTTTAATGTGAGGAAAATCCAGCTCCCCAAAAAAAGGAACTCTGGGTTAGAGGCAAATATTAAAATTGCCTCAGTCTAAAATGATTCCTCCTTCACTGGCCAAGGACAGAACAAATGAAGTGTCGTATTGGAACAGATACACCTCTTTGATCCCAGACAATTTCCTTTGTCTGTCATGCTTACATTTGAAATAGCATTTGAATTGTTCAACGTATAATTATCATGAAGGCTTCTTTGTATTACTTAGTTCACCCCAAACAAAGCAAGTTGCCACTTGTAAACTTTAGGGGCTACTGAGAATTAGGGTGAAAGTTTTGGGTGTCATCCTGAATTAGTAACTGTGCAGCAAGATGCTTGTTCATATTAGTCTTAAATGTCTGTATGTCGATACAGTCGGGGAAACAGGGAGCATGAAGGGAGTTCCAAAATCCGGCAGCTCGAGGAAAGAAACTATTGGAGTAGAAGGCCCTCGGCATCTGGCGACCTCCATATTGAATAGATGGAATAAAGCTAATTGTCGGGTTGTTCGAGTGTATTTACGTCGTGCGGGCACCAGAGCAACAAGTTCATCGGAGCACATTCCATTGAAGTATTTGTAAAACAAGCACAAGGATGCAACATTGCGGGGATAGGACAGGGGCTGGAGCTTGGTGGATAGTGAGGGACCTATTAGATTAGATACTCTTTTTTTAACTTTGTCAAAGAGGGAAATACTGGTGGATGGTACACTAGCCCAGATGTGACAACAATACACCATGCATGGGCGGGCGGTGGTTTTGTATATGTATAGGATACTGTCAGGTGTGAGAATTTTTAGAGCTCGGTAGAAGGAGCCTACTTTCTTTTGCAGCAGCCTTGGCAATGTTTTCTATGTATTTGTTCCAATTGATGTTAGCTGTGAACGTTAGGCCGAGGAGTTTGAACGTTGGACTCTTAAGTAGGGTGTTATTTGGCGATAGCAATCGGTTGTTGAAAAAGTTTCTCGTAGTTGTTGGAGGAAAGAAGCTTTGTCTTAGTCGAATTAAATGTTACCATCCTTTTATTACGCCATTCTACTACAGAGGTCACTTTCTAAGCATTCAGCCTTTGCCTCGGATATGTGGGCGTCGCTTTTATCAACATGATGAAAGTAGAGCGTTATGCCGTCAGCAAATATACCCATCTCAGACACAATGTCATCAGGGCGGTCGTTAATGAAAAACAGGAACAATAAAGGTCAAAGGATAGATCCCTCCTGAGATACACCTGCCTTTATGTCGTGTTGTTTGGATGAACGGCCATCGAAGACGACCTGGATCTTTCTTTGGATAGGAAGGATCTAATTATATTAAACATTCGTCCAGTAATACCATAATTTCTTTAAAATATCTCTTCCTGTTTTGAATTGAGTAGCTTTGCAGATTGAAGATAAAATTATTTTAGAAAATCTGCAAAATATGTATTCATCAACAGTTTGGAGACTTGTTCATAAATAACCCTATTGTCTTCCAAGATCTATGGTACTGCAGCAGTTTTTTTTTGTATTTTATAGACCTGGGCGTCGACAGGCGTGATGTGACTCGCATTAAAACGAACTTGCGTCACACACTACCTGTACCGTGAGGTTTATGAATACCAACAACAAAAATAAAATCTGAAATAGATAAATAGGTGTATTTACGATGCTAAATTTAGGTAGTCAGAAAACTAAATTTATGGGGCATCAATTTTGTAAGGGCGAAACTGCAATGATTTGCACAATTATCTGATTTATGTGGTACGACGCTAAAAATCGAGTGGCGTGTGCACTCATCCACTCAATAATCAATAGTCTGTGAAATAAAAAATACATATTATATATATATATATATATATATATATATATATATATATATATATATATATATATATATATATATAAGGCACTGCATAAACAATCAGATGATATATATTTCCGGTTTCTCTATTACTTTAGATCTCTCTGCACATATATAGATTTTCAAACATATATGAATATATATATATATGTGTGTGTATGTGTGTGTGTGTGTGTGTGTGTGTGTGTGTGTGTTAACTCAGTTCATCCCAAACGAGGCAAGTTACCACTGTAGACGTAAGGGACTACTGAGAATGAGGGTGAAAGTTTAGGAGGTCATCCTAAATTGGGAGCTGTGCAGTGAGATGTTTGTTCACATTAGTTTTAAATTCTTGGGTGTCGGTACAGTCTGGGAAACAGTGAGCAGAGATTTCTAAGGGCCTGCAGCTCGAGGAAAAAAAATATTGGAGTAGGAGGCTCTCCGGCATCTGAGGACCTCTACAGTGAATAGATGGGATTTAGTAGATTGTCAGGTTAATCGAGTGTGTTTACGTTGTTGGAACACAGAGCAGCAAATTCATCGGAGTACATTCCATTGAAGTGCTTGTAAAACAAGCACAAGAATGCAACATTGCGGCGATGAAACCGGGGTTGGAGCTTGGTGGATAGTGAGGGACCTATTAGATTAGAGACTCTTTTTTCGATTTTGTCTAAGATGGAGAGACTAGTGGATGGTGCACCAACCCAGATGTGACAACAATACTCCATGCATGGGCAGATGAGGGCGTTTTAGATATATAGGAAACTGTGTTTTCTAGCACGTTTGTGGAAGCCCACTTTCTTTGGCAATGTCCTCTACGTGTTTCTTCTAATTTATGTTACCTGTAAATGTTAGTCCGAAGAGTTTGAACCTTGGACCTTCAGGTAGTGTGTTATTTGCTATGGCAATCGGTGGTTGAAGAGGTTTATTGTAATTGTTGAAAGAAAAGGAGCTTTTTCTTAGCAGTATTAAATTTTACCACCAATATATATATATATATATATATATATATATATGTGTGCATATATACGGAAAGAGGACAGAGGGGCAGAAAGAAAGAGAGAGGTCGTAAGAAAGTAAGTGTTAGAATTTATAAACAAATGTTTACTCTTACTATATGTATTTATATATAGTGTACTGTTGTGTTTTATAGTATGAAAGACATTACCATAATGCTCAATTATGTAGGTAAGTGCATATATTGTTTTTATTTGAAATAACACTATACATTAGTCTGATTGTCCATCAATATCTATGGTTTCACGTAAACAGTGGAACTCTAGTCCGAAGAGCTACAGATATCAAGTATATATTCGCTAAAGCATCTTATCGTTATAGGCACACACACGCTCGGGCCTACATATAAGCAAACACATATGTGTGAAGATATAAACAAATTTGAATGCCTTAACAGCCATGGAGACAAATATAATTATCTACTTTTGTACAGCTACAGACGTAATATATATATATATATATATATATATATATATATATATATATATATATATATATATATATATATGTGTGTGTGTGTGTGTGTGTGTGTGTATATATATATATTATTTTATGCATCCACATAAAATATTATAAGGAGATATAATATATATGTCAATTTTCAGTATTTACTTCAGCAGTGCTCCATGCGTGAGTAGAGCTAAGTTGTATGTTATGAAAATATATTCATTGCAATTAAGCTACACAGAGGCTTCCGCGAATTGTCAGATTTAAATACATGAAGTTCGTGTTACCGCGTGTTTATATATATATATATATATATATATATATATATATATATATATATATATATATATATATATATATATATATGTGTGTGGGGGGGGGGGTACTCGTGGTGTTTAATCTAGCTAGCTAACTTATCAGATTCATTATAAGGCCCTTCTCTCGGATTAATGTTTCATTCGCTAATAGAAAGTCTTCCTTCAAATAAAGGTTCGGCTGACTTTTCCTTTCCCTTCTTTAGTTCTGTTTTGTATAGTGGTGACGCACCCTTTTGTGAATGTGTCGAATTAGTAGGTGACCTTATTTTAACACGTGTGTGCTTGGGATAGTTTTGTATTCTAGATGTTGGTTTAGGTTAGTTTTATTTTATTTTATTTTTCCTATGTAATGTTATCTTAAAGTAAAGTTTATTCTGTGTATACAGTTATTTTCTATTCAACTTCTACAGTTTAACAGGTTTTTGAGGTCTTTAAAGTTTAGAATTTCAAATGTCTCATTCAGATTTGATCTGAACGGGTTGTCTAAATTTCTACATGTATTGGTCTGTCGTCTTATTTTCCACTCTATTATTGGCGAGCGTTCGCTTTCTTTGAGCTCCCAGTAATTGGTCGCTAGTGCTGGTTTTATTCGGCGTTTTTTGTTATTGAATGTGCTTTCATGGTCGTATTATCATGTTTTAAAAAAAGGGATGTCATACACACGTAGTACTTCTAGTCAATCGGGATTTCTTCGGCAAATATTGTAGCTTGGTAAACACTGTTTTTGGTTAGGCATTTATTTTGTAATGGACAAAGTGTCATAGTTTTACAGTTACAGTTTTTCTATTATTAACTTTTTTATTTTTATTTGGGTGATTGCTATGAGGGTTTGGGTTATTACTATTTCTAGTAGCTATATTTTTGTTTTTCTTAGTGTTATTTTTATTGTTGCTATATTGGTCACTTTTTTACGGATTTTGTTATAATTTTTTTACGTAGCAACTATAATGCAATTTTAGGTTATTTTTATTGAATATTTTCAGGAAGAGATTAATTACGAGGAAGTGTTTTTCGATTATATTTATGAATTTTTTGCTAAGTTTAGTTTTTAGTATCTGATTATTGGGCGGTGTATACCAGATTATATTTCTTTTTCTTCTATTTTTAAATTTTATTATAATTATTAAGGTCCTGTTTAGAACTTTGTTGTAGATGTTGATTAGCTTCTAAAATACATCAGCTAGAGTTATTGCTAAGCCTACGTTTGATAGTACTAGGAATCTGTTTTATGATTGATACGGGAGTAAGTGGACTGGATTTACGTATATTGGATTGCCATTATCCTTTAAATATGGCTTGTAAGTATTTTCATTTAAGTTTAAAGTTATATCTAAAAAGTGAGTTATGTTTTGTTTATGTTAGCCAGTACGTCTACTCTTAGTCCTTGAAGTTTTCTCCCTTGACCTTGTTGGAATCCCTTATTATAGCTAATCCATCATCTCTATATAGGCCGATATCTTTATTATCAAATATATTTGTGAGGGTATATTAAATAAATAACCCCACAGGATCTGATGCCTCTGACGAATCCAGAGAACCCATGGCCAAATCAAAGGAGTTTGTCATTTTTGTTTTTTATCCATTGGTCATTATGACTGATTAAATTATTATTCAGTTTTAATCATTACTATAAATTATTATTCAGTTTAAATCAATAATAATGACAAATGGATGAAAACAAAAATGACAAACACTTAGAGTAGAAAATTTTCCGGTATATAAGGAACTTTTACATGTAAGAGGTGGGATTTTGCTGCGATTCGGCTAGCCCGGGGGTATTTCCGTTGTAGGGGTACAGGTGCATTAAGTTCATCGAATCACATTCCGTGGAATTACTTGTAAGATAAGCACGGGGATGCAACACTAAGTCGATGCGACAGGGGCTGGAGCTTGGCAGCCAGTGCTGGTACAATTATTTTTGCATCCTGTCCAAGAAGGAAGGTGTTAATAGTTGATCTACCAGCCCAGATATGGTAACAATACTCTATAATTTTTTATCAAATTATATCTTAAATAAGATCTTGAAAATAAAATTTAATTATTAAGGTATCGATGTGTCATTAATAATTATTGATTGAACTAAATTGTTATAAAACTTTAATTTGATTGTTTTAATGTTGTAATCTCTATTCATAAAATGATTAGGTGTAAATGGCTTCTCAAACTTTCAATCTTTAAACACATTTATTAAAAATTTTAGGTCTGAAATGACTTTCTATTTGCTAGTATATATGTTTCCAAATTCTTTTAAGTTTTCAAGACTCGTCAAGTAATTCGTTCTTTGTTTAACTATTAAAAATATATTAATATGGCTGACTTGTTTACAAAAAAACTGAAATGGATTGTGGTGGATTTAACTTCGCTCTTTTTTCAAACAATATTCGCTCTTATTTTTTATCGTTTGTTGAAATAGGGTTCTATAAGAGCGAAGCTATAATATTTATCGCCGTGTCTTTATTTCAAACAAATGTATCGGTTTCAGATAATAATTTTAAAATGCTTTCTGATTCCTTTAAAATGTCAAGGGGTCACGAAGTAATGAATTTTATTTGATTTAAGAAAAATATTTAAAACACTGATTTATTTACGGCTACATCGAAATGTGTGTTTCCTTTTTATCATTCCTTTTTTGAATACTATTGTTCGTTAATAAAAGTAATATTTGGAGTTGTGCAGGAAGACTTACACACTTTCCTCTTTAAGTCTAACCAGTATTCGGCAGAGTCTTCACTAGAACATATACCTAAAAATGTTAGTCTACTAACACTTTCTTTTGTTATAGATTGCCTACACTTATACGGCTGTGGTGTCTTCACTTAATTTAGGTGGAATGGATGAGGTATTACAACGGTCTTATACTATTATTTAACCTTCTCTATAAGAACCTTTTGCTCAACCAACATACTCTCGAGCAACACCGGGTATAGGAAGCAAGTATATATATATATATATATATATATATATATATATATATATATATATATATATATATATATATATATATATATATATATATGCGTGTGTGTGTGTGTATGAATAAGTGCATAACATAAATTCATTTAAAATTAAAACATGTTAAATTGTTTTCATTTTTTATGTAGTTTTTTATTTTAAATTTAATAAATGTTTTTATTCAAAACATAAAAAAATATGAAGCCGCTCTATTTTCTTTTAAAATTAATAAATGTATCGCTTTGATAACTGGATTGTTGGATTTCAAGAATATCTATACAAAAGGAATGGTGAAAGATGGGGAGGATATTAAATTCACAAGCGGTCCCCAGTCGAATGTATATTCTGACCAGGGGAGATTTTGCAGTTCTTGTCGATGTCCTCCTACATACGGCACCTGGTCGTCCCAAATTGTTACCCTTCTTGTACTGAACAGGTTCAACCCTGCTTAACTTCTGTTATTTATCGAGAACAAGTATGTCAACGTGATTATGTGTAAAGTGGGAAAGGGTTTCATTAAATACTATTTTTTTATAATCTGAAGGCTATCAGTTCAATCATTGTTCAGGCAATATATTTTAATGTCATCTTTCATCAATCACACTCAAAAATGTTAGTATTGTATAGTTTGAGACGAGCCCAAAAGAAGCAAAATGTTAGTTTTTTGTTAATAATCGAGAAGGTTTTAAAATATAATAAATAAGAATGCCTTAGAAATAGTTATAGATTTTTTTTTCAAATCTAATACGTATTCCATGAAGTATGAATTAATAAATGCACTTGTAGAATATCTACAGAATATCTTCACAATTAGCCAGGGCAATAAATGTACATAATAATGTACAATGTGCCAACGTTGATCCAACAATTCACAGGTCGTCTAGTGTGTTTTATTTTTTTCTGACGATTAATAGTGTAAAATAAGGTGGACCAGAATTGCTAACAAAAACGAATTTATCTTGATTGGTTTAAAACAAAATTGTTTTGGAATTTAATTCTCTAAGTTTTTGTTTTCAAATTTATGATGTCCCTGCTGCGATGCCATAATTTAGTACAGTTATGAGAATATAAGAAAATGCTAAATATAATTAGCGGTTATATTAATTTACGTAACATACAATGTTGAGATACAAGCTTACGAGGAGATAGCGAATGAGCAAGGTACTTAAGTGGGGAACTAATTTCAGGTTTGTGGTTTAAATCGGGGAGAAAATCCGCAAACTTATTTGGAAGAGTAATACGTCTGGCCGAATCTGACTGAAATAGAAATGTTACATAAATAAAAAGGGATCACCATTCTTCCATTCTTCTACGAAATAATAATGGCTCCACAACTAAATAGATATGAAGTTTTATTCGTGGGAACACAGGAACAAAATGAAGATAGTACAATGGGCTGATTCATGTCGGTGAGATGAAGTGGTATTATCCCGGAGTTCGATATCTTACCCGCTCGTGGTTGAGTCAGGTTGAAAACGGGAAAATGCGCGTCCTGTCGGCTAGAAGAAAAATGCGAACTGAAGATCTGCGTGGTTTGACTTTCGCGCCAAAACGATTCAACGCGTATTAATTTAGTTACACACAGAAGTGCCATACTCCCACGCGGTGAAGAGGCCACGGTTACATAATCACAAGCCGACTTAAAATTTCACGTAGTTCTCCGGAGAAATTCAAATAAAATTAGTACTGCTCCTCTCTACAGCAGTTTCATGTCTTTTTCTTCTTTTCTGTGTGTCTTTTAAAAGATAAAAATCGTTTCTCGCCTGTCAGCCCTGACTATTGCTCTTCTTCCTTATCGAATCAATAACAGGAAAAGCCGAATCTGTTGTTTCGATTTTAAACATGTTTTCAGAGACATGTAATTTAGAAATAAGGTGGACTAGAATGTATTGAAGGAAGCGAATTTATCTCTGTTGGTTGAGGATAGATTCTTTTGTAATCCATTCTTACATTAACTTTCTTTTAAAATTTCACAGCGTTCGGTGACAGTTGGTGCGTGAAAGATTAGCGCGTAGTCGGGTACTTACTATTCATGAATTACACGATTCTGAATTGATTTTTGAATTTACACCAGTTTCCACTATATAATAAAGATCAATGTGTATTTATTTATATATATATATATATATACTTCCATCCAGTCATGCAAAAGCCACCGAACAAAACCATTTCAAGTGGTGAGAGGATGCAAGAAAGCAAATTAGTTCGACAACCGCCTGAAATTAATTCAGAAAGAAATTATCCACTCTTTAATGTAAAGTCAATGGTGGGTCTTTTTTTCTTCTTTATGTCATCAGACATGATAATGATAAAGAATTCAATTACTGACGTAATTTTATGATTTTACATATAACATATCTAGATAAATAGCGAGTGCGAACACTAGCGAAGTATAATTCTCTCCATCAATGTTGACTGACAGTGTACGCTAATTTATAAATAACAAGTTTATTTTGCTATCGCTGTTAACCAACCGGCCGATGAGGGCTGGATGTGACATAAGGTCAAGCTTTAAGTGTGAGGACAATAATGGCACCCAATGTCGGTATGGAAAAACTTTTATAAAATTTGTTTTAATCGGACTTGTTCGCATTCTCTGTTAGGGGCGGCTCAGGTGATAGGTAAATAATCCTCACAGTCAACGATAGGAGGAGGTAATGCCTTGAAGGATAGCCTCTTTAGCAACGAGCAGAACCAAGTCGGAAGGATAACTGGTTTGCTTGTATTTACTTGTTTTATATTTGACAAAATGTAAACAAATATGTAGAGTAAATGGACATCTATTATATGAACCATAGCAGCGACGCGTATTCTTATAGTGTGTATATAAATCCATTTACATATCATTGCGAATTTCTCCCTTTATAGATGTACACGTTTATGCATATGAAAGATATATGCACCAATTTTACTTCAAATACGTATATCCAATTTTAATGAAATTTAAACCAAATGTATAAGACATTAAGAGGGTTTTCCTACATTTTAGTTTCTTACGACTCTATTTGGGGCGGAACTGGAACAATAATAAAACAAACAATATTATATGGTGCTATGATCATGGTGTTAAACCGGCCTATTTGGAACAATCGTCAACGTGTTCGCTAACGGGCCCGCAGACTAAGGCTCAATCCTTGGTCGAGACATACCAACGACTAAAAAAATATTACTTGATGCATCTTGCTAAATACTTAGCAGTATATGGTAAAAATCAAGTGTAAGTGGAGTACCCCTAAAAATGAATGGCGCCCTCCGCTACAGTAGTAGCTAATGAAAAGCAAGCCTTCGGGTCGCCTTCGGGTCGCCTTCGGGTCGCCTTCGACTACGGTCGACCACTTTACTTTTTATCATGAGCATAGTAAGAAAAAACATAGTGTTCCACATTAAATCACGAGCAACGCCGGGTCTTTCTGCTAGTGGCCAAGGATAATGTCCCACAAAGAAAAACCAATGTTTAATAACGCAGACGTTTGCATGAAACCTGCATGAACTAAATTAATTTTCCGTAAAGAATAGAAGAATCTAAGAAATTCGTAGGTGACTATTCCAAACGTCTACATGTTGTAATTAGCAATAACGATCACGTTACGAAATATTAATCGATGATTTAATAAATCTATTTAAGTTTTTGTATGATTTAATATTGTTTTAATTTTGTGGGATTTTATTGCCTATTTGATTATTTCACTAAAGGCTTAAACAGTGAAAGTTTAATTAATTGGTGTTAGAAATACATTAACAAACCTTTATGTGATGTGTTGTACACTTTTTGCGTTGCACTGTAAATATATCTGCATGCCATTGTGCATTTCTTCATTCATATATGTATACGTTTATGCATATTAAAGCTATATGCACCAACATATGCATATTCTATGTCTACGTTTATATTCATGCCTGTGTTTGTCACTCTTTCGCCGTGTCTTTGTCATACCTGGCCCTGCTGTTACCTGTTCAGTAAATTTCATACGGACAAAGGAGCTGATCGCTGTAAATTGCAAGCCGCTATGATGTGAAGTGGTGTGCAAACATGCTAGACGTCCACCTCGGCTCATCTATGGGCCGTATCTAGGTAACCCAGACAAACAAAACACATTTAGCGGCAACACCCAAACCAACTCAGCCACCCTTACTCACCCAATGATACCACTAAACTCTTATACTAACAGAACCTGAGTCATTTAGATATAAAACATATTTTTTTTATAAATAATACATTATGTGAGTTCCCCATGTACGTTTTTATTCGTTTATATAAGGGGTTTGAGTCATCTGTATAAAGTCAAGTTTCGGTTAACTATTTTAGGTTATGTATCTTCGTAGATACTGGTTCTAATTCAATTTGGATCTGTTTTATGTTCCCTGGCCCGAAATTCAATTAACTGTGTTGTTTAATAATGATACTACCTACGCAAAAACGAATGTCCACCATTATATCCACCTATTATTCTTCTAAAGCGGAGTTGATCAAAGCTTGTTTCCTAAGGTTTTTTTCCTATTTATTTTAATCACCCAAAATACACGTTTAAGTATTTTATCCGAAAAAATTCATCATACAGGGTGTTCGAGATAAATTTGATACTTTTGGGACAAGAAAAACAAACGTCATATCTTGGTTAATAGATAGTGTATTCTCGATACTCAAAGTGTATCTCTTAAATTATCTTGTACATAATACAGCTAACTAGGATAAATCGCCCTGACCATTCACAATGCCTCCATACGGTGCCCTGAACCTGGAGCACGCGGACTCCAAGGTAGCCTTCAAGAGACGCTTGAACGTCAGTTTTATCCTGGCAATCCGTTCGTCCTTAGTGTTTCAGGAGGTATAGTTGGTATAATACTCAACTGCACCCCACACATAATAGTACATAAGGTTGCAATCAGGCGAATTAGAGACCACGTGCTAGGACCGGTGGAGTCATGGAAGTACTCAGACAGCCACTTGAATTCTTCCCGGAGGTGTGACACGGAGCTGAGTTCTGCTGTCAGATGTATGGCCTACCCGTAGTCACCCTCTCCAGCGACGCTTGACAACTTTTGACAACAATTGAGTTTGAGGCCCTTTTCGAAGATGTGGGTCGGCATGACACACTCAATCATATTTCTTTTACACTTTGCGTGACCTTTCATGATCTTCATAATGTTACTTACCTACAAAAGATAGCGTATCAGAGCTTATATATCTGCAAAGTGTTGTTGTAATTTATTCGGCAGTTTCTTAATCACTATCATAAAATGAGACTTGAATTTATTTATTACGCGTACACGCAATTTCTTTCTTTCTGTCTCATCCTCTCCATATATATATATATATATATATATATATATATATATATATATATATATATATATATATATATGGAAATCGCTTCAGACAAAGCATGAAGCCACTTAATGTAAGGAGCTAACAAGAACAACTATGATTATCGCAAAGACAAGAGATGCCTATTGGCCTTTGTCTTGAAAATACCAAAGTTATAGGTAGGATGGAAAACAGTCAGCAGGAAGAGAGTTCCACAAGCTACTGTAATAGTAAGCTATTTTTAACTTTTTGACTTGGATGAACTGTATAGGTTTACAAAAAAGTATGTTTTGGGCCGATATATTTGATGTTTTATATACTTTTATGTATTTGTATATATATATATATTTTATATATTTTCAAAGTTTAACTTTTATTTCCTGCAGTAATGTCATTGTGGTAATGGTCCTCTGAGGGGAAGATTTTCTTTGAAAACTCATGAGTTAAGGATTTTAAAGTAATTTGTCTGAACATTGAACTGTAATAAAATTTGATTCGCACCTTATTTTATTCTTTCACTTCATTTATTGCTAGTAATGCTCTATCCAGTATATTAAGCTTCATTTGTATCCGGATGTTCATTAATTAAAGATATTAGTTGCCTCTTATATCTGTTGTTGTATTAACCTTATATATATATATATATATATATATATATATATATATATATATATATATATATATATATATATATATATATATATGTAGGTATTTAAATAATTAATATTTATTTATAAAAATATTATTGTTTATCAGCCCCCTCCCACAAAGGCTGGGCACTCTCGAGTAGCTTTAATAACAAGCAGTATAAATAGCTATATGCACGATCCGAACGTCGTTTCGTAGATCACTCTATACTGCCTGGTACATAGCCGCCGATTTCGCTATTTACATTTAAAGTTCCTCTATATTTACTAACTAATTGGCTATGGCCGATGGGTAAGATCTCCGACTACGAATCAGTAGCAATTTGTGATCAAGGTTCGCGCCTACCGACCGTTGAGAATTAGTTCCTACACTGAAGATTGCGTTAGCATGAAACATCGATGTCTGTAGGTATTTAAATAATTAATATTTATTTATAAAAATATTATTGTATATATATATATATATATATATATATATATATATATATTAATTCTAGTAGTAGTATTAAAATATATCTATGACAATTAAACTATAAAGAGGCGTCTATATTTCATCCCCTCATGGAATTATCAGGCTAAGTACCGGATAATATATTTTTATACTAAGCTCTATTTAGTTGAAGTAAATATTGAAAATCTAAACACAAAATAATATATCACTTTATCATAGTATGTGCATATATATATATATATATATATATATATATATATATATAGTGCATTTGTACATACATCTTCGTATTCACGAATAATGAATGAAAAGTATTGAGCTTCAAACATACTATTTGTGAAATTACCAAATAAAAAATTGCAATCGAATGCTGCCACTATTTATATACTTAAGTACCAAGTTTGTCGGTTCTAACATTTATTGTTTTATTTTTGTAAATGAAAGGAAAAAAGGAATCAGTAAATAGAGATAATTGAGTATCGAGGAGTCATCAAGTATATTTATCTGAAAGAAATGTCGTCATCTGTAATCCACAGTAATATGGTACAAATGTTAGGCGAAGATTGCCTTTTTATCGTACGTTTTACACAGTTCTGTTGAAAGCATAAGGCTGAGTAGAAGATCGGCAAACAGCTTATATCTGATTTTTACGATGAATATCATTTCTTTGATGAAATCATATCAGGTCTTTTACCTTGGGCAAGCTAGCGTGATTATCCTTGCTCGGAAATCTGAAATGATTTAGTCACGCTAGGATTAAAAGCGAGACTATCAAATCGAATGGGCAGTTGTCCAACAAACATGGCGACAGACGATTAAATCATTAACAGTGCTGAAAATACGAAATTGCTCTATTTGGTGTCGTTGACAGAAATAAACGGTCTCATATGCGATTAGCACAGTTAAAGGCGTTAAATCATCTATTTGGAGACTTTTGAGTGGCAAAGGTGTGGATGAGATTAGTTCTTACTTTTTGTATTTGTGTTTGTTATATCCATGGAAGTTCGTCATGACTATATAGGCGCAACGGATAATGTTAATTGATGATTGGTTCTACGTGACAGTCTTCTGGAGGTTGAAAGTTTCAATTCTCATTACAGGCGATATTAACTAAGAATAAAATAAAAATTACTTAAGAATTGAAATCAGTCATGGCTGACAAGACGAGAACAATCTACTCCCGTGGATTAAAGAAAGGATTCAGTTCGAGATTCCGCATAGATTCCCGAGTTCGATATAAAGGTTTTCCAGTTTGGCAATACGAAGCTGGAGAAGGTCGGAGGTTACATCGGTCGAAACGTTGTGATTATAACATCCAATATGAAAACAGTAATCCAAATAATCCAAATAGTACAAATCAATCCTCAGCTAAAAAAAAATCCAAAATATTTCAACTTTATTCTGTGTTTATTCTTTGTCAGGCCACGCGAAGCCTCTCCACTGAAGGACAAAGAAAGTCGTTTTCTTTTTTAAGTGAACGTACGCGGGTTAATATCGTGGTAGCTTACCGTTAGGTACAAATAATTCTTCAGCTAACGAAGTTTCACTCCAAAGCGAAATCCTTCTCAAACTGTAAAAAATATACATTAAAATCTTCCACGCTTGAGTTCAGGCCTGATCTCTGTGTGTTTTGTTTTTAAATTCATTTCGTTTCTTTTTGTTTGTGTGCGTATGTAGACAAGGATCTGGTGTCAGTTAAACTACATTTTATTCGTATGCTATGTTTGATTGAAATATTTGTCTATTTGGGGAATATGGTATGTTTCGTCTAATAGTAAATTTTAGGTATTAAATCTAAATCTAAAAGGTAATTTTGTCTCACTTATTCATCAACTATTTGGACATATCGGACACAAGATGTAATATATGAAAATAGGGCGAAACTGTGGCTGGCGTATTCGGATGTGTGTATTTCTGACTGTGAAGCAGGAATCGATCACTAAATGTCAAATAAATACATGAATAAAAAATGAAGTGCATCTATTTATTATATGCCTGTTCGTGAAAGTATTTATTCGGGTCACTTAGGTAAGACGACGCCAAACAAAGAGCCTGAACATTTTTATTTAATGGAAATCACTCCAGACAAGGCATGCAGCCACTTGATGTAAGGAGCTAAAAAATATAATACTTCCAGATAAAAAAATTAGCCATCGATAAGTGCTAGATGGATAGATTCCGACTTAGAAAACAGCAAGTCTTCCTCCTTTGTCAGAAACATTACTCATAAAAGGTGAGGATTAAAAGACAAAATAAGAGAGGCAAGAGTTACGAGGCTGCCGAAAGTAAACTCAAGGTCCACTTTCTACTCTCCATAATGAGTAGAGTGAAATGTCATGTTTCCTTCTAACTACCAACAGAGTCGGTCGCTCCTAAAACGCGTCTGTTTAGATAATGATTTTGTGGTGGCTTACAGTAGGCCGGATGTTTGCTGTGCGGCGATAAAGTTTGTAAAATGTTTAGTGCGCACGTGGGTCCGCACAGAACATCTCATAAAAACAATAAATATAGATTTTTTTTTATTTTGAAACAATCAAAAGTGTATCCTTTAAAATCGTTGTCTAGCGCTCTCAGCTGCATCTGCAAGCGGTTTGAGGATAGAAGCTATGATAATAGGAAATCTTCCGGCATGTAAGACTCTACATTAGATCAGGCCATGTACTGCGGTTTCCCCCGTAGTGGAAAATTAGGGAGGAAATGGGATTGGTGAGTCCAAGATGGAGTTTAGGGCAAACCACTGGGCAAACAATTAAGTCTTATCCGTTACTGTAGAAGCGACTTCATGAGGGGTGGATAATGGAGGAATTGGTGAGTACCCATTATTCACTGCACTATTATAGATTTTCCAGAAATCGCGAGTTCCTAATTTCTGCGATTTCTAGTTATCTTAGTATACCTACTCTTAACAGCGGCTATTATACCTTTGTGGTTGTTTAATCATGTTACACATTTTTGCCCATTTTCAGCTGACTGTGAAATTCAGTTATAATTCAGACGTGTGCCTTTTGAGAATGGAATAGAAACGTTTTTGTGTAGTTTACTAGCAATATATATATATATATATATATATATATATATATATATATATACTACTATTTATATACAATCTGTTGCCTGAATGATTGAAAACTGCAATTACTATGTCCGTATAGTAAAAAGCGATTTAGACTTCAAAACTGTTGAGATCCGCGTGTTTTGCCCGATAGAATTCGCTCGTCGAATTGGTTCACCCTGTGACTTCACTAAGTCAGCTTTTGATGCATCTCTTAATTATTTTGATGTGTACCTTTACTCAAGTATTCGAAAATAAAAGTTTTCGAAATTACATATAAAGAAATTAAAAACTCGTGTTTTTTTTCTGACTGAAAATAACTTTAGTAATAACTTTAGTCTGATATATCTTTATCAGTCTGTGATGCTGGATATAAAATAAACAACCTGAATAGAAACGAAATCCATCGAATCTTTCATCTATACGTTCTGTGACTTCTACGATGCCTGCCATCACGAAAGTTACGCAGTATTTTTATATGAGTATACATATTTATTACGTTTGTTTTCCAATATAAGATATTGATTGAAATATCGAGAGAAAAATGCTTTCAAAATACAAAACGTTTTTTTTTTTTTCATTAAATGCTAATATTTGAAACTTGACTAGATCCCATAAACATCTTTTTTTTGCATTTGTTTTTTGGAAAAATTCAACCGAAATAGTAGTAGTAGTAGTAGTAGTAGTAGTAGTAGTAGTAGTAGTAGTAGTAGTAAACTTGGCTAGATCCCATAAACATTTTTTTTGCATTAATTTTGTGGAAAAATATTTTTTAAGAATTGAATAGATTTACGTTGTCAAATTCAACCGAAATAGTAGTATTAGAAGAAGAAGAAGAAGAAGAAGAAGAAGAAGAAGAAGAAGAAGAAGAAGAAGAAGAAGAAGAACCAATCAACATTTTACCTATATAATAAGCAGCGTTGGTTGAGTGGTTGGTTGGTTGGTTCGTTCGTCCGCTAGTCTACTTGGTGTCAGTTTGAAATAACATTTTCCTTTTCTGGCGATGGTTTGCTGTTACTTAGAGTCGCAGAAGGAATAAATAATAATAGCATAATTGAGGCAGACTATAATGGAATGGTTTATTGACTGTATGACACGCGAGAATGCAATATATCACATAGAAGAAAATATGGAATATCCAGTGCACGATGGAATTGATTCTTCCTCGTGGACCAATGTGTCAGGATTAACAAAATGTAATTAGAAAATGATAAGGTGTTATGCCTACAAAACTCTGATAACATATATTAGTTGATTTCTTTTCAATGTTTCTAAAAAGGAGAGTAGAGTTTCTTTTTAACTGCAACAGTGAGTTAGTAGTTCTAGTGCCGATCGAAGAAGTGGGTGTACTTTTTCTCACTTTGTGTATTTTCTGACACGAGTTTGTATCACTAGTACAGTATGTGAGTCTGAGAAATTAGTCAATCAATGTTTAATCTTTTTCATTGTATTCAGATTTTTAAACATTTTATGAAATAGGTATATGTTAGTTAATATCATTTAGTTAATGCAGTTTCATTTGATACAGTAACATAGAGTCATTTTTTTTATTCAGATGCCAGAGGTTGGTTAAAAACATGTGTCGGAGCAAACTCGACAAAGGTTGTGTTCCCCAATATTATTTTTTTAAATGAGGTTTGAAAATGTGTATTATTTGTATTATTCGGACTACTATTCTCATCTTGGTTGTTATTTTCACAACGAGAGCAAATTAAATACTATAAACATCCAATAAAGTATTATTCGTTTTTAAACAGAAATAACTTAGGTTACCCGCCCTTTAAAGTGTTCGGTTAAAAACTTCCATACAGGTTCTCGAGTTCAATATAACAATTCCCAAGTTTGACGAGAAGGTTCCCAACTTTGAAAAGATGCACCTGAAGCAGGTTGGAGGTTATATCGGCTGTAACGTTGTAAATATAACAACCAATATGAAAATAGTAGTCCGAATTATACTAATGATACAGTATAATTTCTGTATATAGGTAAATATATCCTTTATCGACAGAATAAAACTATTGTTTAATTTGCTTTCATTTTTATTTTCTAAGTTATAACGAAGTTTTTGAAATATAAGTTAAAACTTGATCAAGGCTGGGTTTTTATTTTTGCTTAAGACAACCGATGTTTTTTTAATGTCATAACCGCACCAAATAGGATTGTGAAGAGTATAACAGTGAAGTTTTGTAACTGCTGTAAAATTTACTCTCAACAAAGTTTTTAAGCGACAAATGTTTTTCGTTCAGCTGTTGTAGATCGCAACCGAGAAACTTTTTACACGTTTCTACTTGTGTCTTTTCATGTCTTTTCTTACTTTAATTTATTTGTATATGCTTTTTTATCGTTGTGGGAAGCAAAGTTAAAGTGTATGTCTAATCGAAAAGAGACAAAGCCCTGTTTGATGTGGGCAGGCGTTGTTGGCGGGCGGAATATATTTGTTAGTCTACGGTAGTCGACACCACATGTTGACAGAATAGAAAAGATGGCGGTGGACATGAGTGTTGGAGAAACGGGGGAGAATATAATGGAAGTTGTAGACAACAGCTGTGTCAGTCCACTCCAAAAGTTAAGCCATTTTTCCCTTCCTTCTAAGGTAAATAAAAAACCTTCAAGGTAAATCGGCTTGGTAGAGAAAGAAAAACATAGAGGGCAAAACCGGAAGTTAAGTCCGTGACTCATTTCTTTGTCTTTTTCACTTTGCCGGAAGTCTAAGACCAAAACAAAATGGTTTCTTCATGTAATTATACAGCTGATGTTTCATTCGTTCTCGAAGTTGTACGTGCTGTCTGCCGGCCAAGGATGTACGTCATTTATTGAAAGTCTTCTTGTATTTAATTCATTTCATTTTCTCCTATTTTGAAACAGTAATGATAAGAATAAAATAGACATTGTGTTTAAGTTTCACAAACAGTGGTTTCCGTAACAAATACATAGACTGGAGCGGCTAATTCTACTCTCACTTATAAAATGCGTACTTGTCATTCTCCAATACATGTTGCCAACCAAAGCAAGAGGCCCAAGTAGACTTGACTTTTATTGATAGTTTGGAGACAGAACCGTACATTACTTTAGAATAAAAGTAAAAAATTTAGATAAAGAAGGACGATTAAACATTAACTCTGCATTTACTTTATATATATATATATATATATATATATATATATATATATATTTAAAATAATAGAGTTTATTTGGCAGTAAATAATGCGTATATAAGCATTAATATGTCTGATTCTATTGTAGTTTGTGTTGATGCCGTACTGGGTTCAAACTCTTTTGACAAAATGGTCGGGTTTCAATAACAGTTTTAATAACCCGCTTGTCTGACCACACTGAGAAACCAGTCTATCTGTCGATGATATATATATATATATATATATATATATATATATATATATATATATATACAGAGTGTTCAAGACAAATTTAACAACTTTTAGAAAGGAACGAAAAAGTGTCATATATTGGCCAATAATGTATATGTTCTCAAAATTCAAAGTGTAATTCTTAGATGATCACAGTGTCCTTCGTCTTCACTAGTTTGATCATGACAATTGGCTCGTTCTTGGTGTTGTGGCTGGTGTCTTTGTCAACTGGTCCCTATACATAATAGTGTATTATTTGGGGTTGTAATTAGACGAGTTGGGGTAGTTTGGGGGATTAATGAAGTCGTAGAAGTTCTTAGATATCTATTCTGGTGTTACCAGGAAGTGTGATGCTGAGCTGAGTTCTGCTGTCACACTATGGTCTTCCCACAGTTACCCTTTCCAGCCAGCGTTTATCAGTGGACAGTACATTAATATAGCCATCGGAATTGAATATTTGTGGCGGCATGATATGGTATTTGATACAAATACACCCATCACTATCTAGGGGAATTTGACATTAATAACGCGCTGAACTTCGTGCGCAGTGTAGTCTGGCCGCCTGTTATTTTGCGCTTTGTCAAAGTAATCCTGTGAAGAACCTCAGAATCCATGGCTCGACCGGATGCTTGAGCTTGTTGATGAGTTTCTTGACTATCGTAAAAGGGGTTTCATGTGCCTTGAAGGTAAGTAGTTGGCCGCTGCGATTCTTGTAGGAGGAGTAGCAAATATCCTCGTTCATCGTTTTCTTCATAATCGCCACTCCAATGCTCACGTATTTCGCCAAGGTCCGTATTATCTTGCATGGATCTTGCCACACATTTTTGTTTGCAGCTTATCCACAAATGTTGTTGTTCGGAAACAGTCAAAACGCCTGCTACGCTCCTTCCTGCTAGCCACTGGTTTCACACTTCCATCACAATTCTCTAGCTCATATCTAAGATGTCCAAATGTTGTAATCCAGCGGGAAGCATGCTGATGCAGATTATTATTTTCCAATATCCCAGTCGTTCATGGTTTCCAGCTCTAAAACCCACCAACAGTGCACAGAAACAGCTAACCGTTGCATTTTACCAATATTATACTTCAAATAGTTCTGAAACCAAAGAATATAAAAGATTATGAAATTTGTCTAAACACCTAGGAGATATAGCATTCTAACAGAATTAAGATCTATTTGCCAAATATTAAGATCCATTGCCAAACAACTAAAACACAAAACACATTGCATCATGTATCTTTCAATGTAAATAACGATGCAAGTTATAGCATTAATGTTTTTTTTATTTGTTTTCGTTAATAGCTTTGTATTTTTATTTACTTTGTAATGAACATTAATATTTTCGAAATGAAATTGGGAATAAAACCATCTGTTTGCATTTTAATTTTAGGGAAATGGAACTTAATTCGGTTTAAATAAATAAATAATGCTTTAACAGTGTTCACATTCGCTATTTATCTAATTATATTACTAAAATATTCATATAAAATTGTAGAATTCCGTGAATAATTTTATTTTTCATATATAAATTATTATTATTATAATTTCTGTTGGCCTAAAGAAAAGAAACCAAACACTCACTGTTGACGTTTTATAAAAAAGTGGGAGGATTTTTTTTTTTTCGAATCCATTTCAGGCGTAGGGATACACCTAACGTTATTGTATGACATGCTATTTCTAGTTTTCCTTACACAACTTGAAATAGTTTTGTCCGGGGTTCGAAAACGACACACGCTTTATTCACTAGCGTTTACTTGGCCGGATGGAAATATATATATATATATATATATATATATATATATATATATATATTAACGAAAAATACGTCCTTTGAAGTTTAGGGCGACTAATAATGCAGTTTCTGCATCTTAATCACTTAGGAAGTGAAACAATTGAAATAATAGTAAGCTCAATAACAACGAGCTGAAAATCACCTATAAAAATAATTACATAGAAATACATTATATATATATATATGCAATTAAATACACATTGGTGTTTATTATAGAGTGGATGGGATATACATAATATATATATATATATATATATATATATATATATATATATATGTGTGTGTGTGTGGGGGGTGCGTGTGTGTGTGCGTGTATGTATGGAAACACAGTTAATTCAACAGAAGTAAAAAGATTGGAAAATAATACTTGAGACGGACAAGAAAACTCTTAGAAACTAAGTTATATAATAGAAATCTAGTAAAAGGCATATACACACAGGCAATTTCACTAGTAAGCTATTCTGGTGCATTCATAGGCTGAGCAAAAGAAGAACTTAGACATCTTCACCAAAAGACTAGGAAACTAATAACGATCCACAATGCACTACACACGAAATATGATACTGATGTAGTCTACGTGAAAAGCAAAGAAAGGGGGGGGGATGGCTAGTAAGTATAGAAGACTGTGGAAAACACAAAAAAATAATTTTAAAATTCATAATGCAAAACACAGAAAAGCTGATTACCGCAGCAAAAGACACCATCAAAATGAACAATACAGGAAGTGGCGAGGTTGTAGATTTTGCCGTCTCAGCAGACCACATCGTAAAGATGAAAGAGACGAAAAAACGAAGCAAATATACGGAACTTTTCAAAAAATTGAAAGGAATATGAAGCATGAACAAATCTTAGAGGTAGCAGGAACAGTCCCGACAAAACGAGGAGAAATTGAAATCAAAGGGAATACTGAGACTATACAACGGACGGTAGTGATACAAATAGCGTGAAGCCGAGGGAACTGAAACTGCAAGAAATCTAATAAACTCTCCCAAAAAAACAATGTGATGGCAATAAACTTCGGAAGATACAACACAAAATAGTTTTCAAAGTTCAAGTGGGATGAAAAGACCGAGGAGCGAAACCTAGACCTCCACTGGAAAACTGCGAAGAGTATTGGGACCTTGGTGAGGAGTATTGCCACCTTAACCTCAGGGTCGACCAATGGTCATTGCCAGCGAGTAATCAATAGTACGCAGCTGTTGAAATAACGCAAAATCATTTGCAATGGTGATCGAAAAAGGTGAGGATTACTTTAAATATGGAGTGACTTGTTGTCACTCAGACTCAAGGGAACACAACTGGTTATTATCAGTCAGCAACCACTGATGAGGACCTGTGTGAGAACTTCTTAAATAGTGAGTTGTTAATAATAATAATAATAATAATAATAATAATAATAATAATAATAATAATAATAATAATAATAATAATAATAATAATAATAATAATAATAATTATGGACAGAGGGTCGAGGAGGGAAAGCGCAAACCATACCTCCACTGGAAGAGCGCGGACAGCTCTGGGACCTTGGGAAGGCTTGTTGCCACTCGGGCCCCAGAGGGAACCAATGACCCTTATCAGCGGGAAATCGTTGGTAGGTGGCTGTTGCGATTACCGCAAGGTCATCAGCGGTGATGAACGAAAAGAGGTGGAGCATACTGGAGGCCTGATGAGACTTGTTGTCACTCGGACTCCAGGGAATACCACAGGTTGTCAGCAGTGGGCGATCACTGACGATGACTAGTGTGATAACTCCTAGTGAGTAAATAATAATAATAATAATAATAATAATAATAATAATAATAATAATAATAATAATAATAATAATAATAATAATAATAATAATAATAATAATAATAATAATAATAATAATAATAATCACTGTAATAATAGAGATTATGTATCTGTCTTTCTGAAGCTGAAACTATAGTATTAGTTTTGATCGTTCTTTTCTATATCTACTTGAAGCCGAAACTGTATTATTTGTTTTGATGGCTCACTTTTTATATCTACTTATATATACCCATTCCAAAACTTTCCCAAAAATCACCCGTCTTTCAAATAATTAATTTGTTTTAAAGCTTCTCATAAATAATTATTCGTAAATATACACTCATGATTTTTTTCAGATTTCCAGATGTATTTAAAATATTTTCTTCGATAAAAATCTTAATAAAACTTATAAATGGAATTAATTAAAGGCATTGTTTCTATCTATTAAATACGTAATTAAATTAGATTGTAATGGAATATTATAGAACAGCCGGCGGCCATTCCAACAGATGGTTACCCGGCCTCTGATTATTCGAACGCACAGAAAGTTCTATTTCAAGAAAGAGAGAGAGAAAGAGAGAGAGACAGAAATAAGAAAGAGAGAAAAAAGGAGAGAGAGAAAGAGAGGAAGAAAAAGAGAGAGAGAGAGTAGCGCAATTAAATGAAACAACTAGCAAAAATATGCGACCGGAGGTAGCATATATTTGCTAGTAATAATGATAACACAAACTCTTCTGGGACATGACAAAAAAGGAGTCTGCGTGTATATTGTAGAAGAATGAACAAATGACGTTGTTTTAACCATTAAATAGACGTTTCAAAATGTTGTCTTAAATGGGTTTTTTATAGTTAACACGTAACATTTCAAATACTTTTTCTAATAACGTTATATTAACATTACATTTAAGCCCCCATAAAATCAAAATATTGAAAAAAATATGAAAAAAAAATCTAAAAGTTGATAAAGAAATAAACAGGTGAAAGAAAAACCGTTGGGAAAATGTGAAAAAATCACATAGTTTTCGAAAGATACCAGGTGCATCGAAAAAGATGAATAATACATTCGTCTTTTAAATTTGTTTTGTACTTTATTTTTTGCCAGGTCTCAAATTATAGTACTTTTCATACTTGTTGTCAGACTCTTACTATCATTATTATTATCATTATGAAGCTCTTTATATTCGAAATTGTAATAGCAAATACCGTAACTCTGGTTCACTTCATGCCAGTTGCCTTCATAAGATTGATTAAGTGTTTTGAGTTACTGCATGATTTATCATTATTGCAATGTACTATCACACACACACACACACACATATATATATATATATATATATATATGTTTATATATGTTTATATATGTATATATATATTTATAACAATATTTATAAACAAATATTAAAATATAATTACCTACAAACGCAAACGTTTCAAGCTTATTGCTATCACCAGTGTAGGAAGTGAAAATTTATGACGGTCGTAGGACGCGAACCTCGTTCTCACAGTCAGACAAGACTCCGCAAGCTATCGCTCTATCCCCACAACCACCGGAAATTATCAAGCGATAAAATTAAGTTCTATCTGTGCCTTAATGAAGCGGGCAGCAGACAGAAGTCTATCGAGAGGGTGCAACGAACATTTTCGGAACCTTACTTTTAAGCTATATATATATATATATATATATATATATATATATATATATTGAGAGAGAGAGAGAGAAAGAGAGAGAGAGATTCCTTCGTTTGGCTGGTTCTGAACTTTTGATGAAGTTATTCCCCTTTATCTAATTGAGTTGATTTAGCCGGCTGAATCTGAATTGAACCGATCGTTGTTATCTCTCCCTGCTATTGGCACCGTCTTGTGTTGTAAACCGGTGTCTTTGCCTTTTTATTCCTTGTGTTTGAATTCCTCTAAGTTGGATTCTTACAGAGAACAAGAACTCGTTCTATGATTTAGATATTGACTGGTTTTATTTGATCGATAAAATGACTAAATACAATGTGAGACTACCTTTCTGTTTTTAACTTTAGAACTAGTAATATTCACATATTGAAGAACTTGATAAAATATATATCAAGTCTAATTCAAACTATATACTCCTTCTCTACCCTCCTTTCATTTAAAGTATACCTCGATGACATGTGAAACTCTATAGGCATCTAGTATTTTTCGTTTTTTTTTAGTTTTTTTGTTTATGTAATTCTTTGTGTAACTTGCTCTGATGTGTAATTGCATTTGTGATTTTTTATTT
>OY744527.1:130279930-130292430 GCA_963556195.1 Sepiola atlantica
ATTGTCTTCCTAGTTATTTCTGGTTCAACCTGTATATACAAATATATATCCTATAAATATTGCGTCTTCTTTAATTGAAGTTCAAACGTTAAATTATTTGTAAATAGGAGAGAGCAGAAGCATAGTTAGGGGCGGTAGGAACATTATGTTTAACCGGGTTATTAACTACCTTGAATAATAACGCTGTTATTCTAAACAGGAAATCAGAAATCATATATATTTGTTCATACAAAAGGAATTTAGATATCAAAAATTCAATATTAGTTAAATATTCTATAAATGTGTCACTCTTAGTTGAATATAGCCCCACTACTTTTAATATAATGACTGGATTACTATAACATGTATTCCTTTAATATAATTAACTAAATTGGTTAGATTTAGACATTTCCGACATACATATCTACTATATAGCTATGGGTTGAGGCAAATAGGTTAAGCTTTCCTTTCGACTATGCCACAACAACTTCCAATATCATACTTATATACATACCTGCACATAATAAAATAGATAGATAACTAATTAACTCATAATTGTAGCATGGCAAACAATCAGTTAGAAATATGCTGGTATCTAGTATTTATATCTAATAGATGTAATATAAATATGTCGTTTGTTCTCGTAATTATCTTTAATTGAGAGATTGGTTCCTAACATTTGAAAACTATAATAATAGACTTTTAGTTATATTTGCTAAGCCTATTGATTTACAAATAGTATTTTTTTCATAAAACTAACTTTGACTTAATATATCTATGACAATGAAATAAATATGAGGAGTTTCTATAACAGAATGGCATCTCCGTTTGCATTTCTTTGAATATCACTTTTTAAATTCACTAGTATCCACCATGATTATTAATAACTGAAAATGGATAGAATCAGCTTATTATACATATTTAAAAAGTATACAGATATTACAGTTGTTTCCCATATGTCGGCTATCTTAGAATTTCCTCTCTTTGAAAAATAAAAATCTGGCGGCCATATTGAATCCGGATTACAATTGCTTCTTAAACAATATGCTTCTTGCCATAGCAACAAAACAGTTTTGCTGGACATTTTCTCTTTCAACCCATGACAATTAAAGATATAATTCACAAACCTATTGGTGCTTACTGCATGATCGCATACACTGTTTTAGTTGTCTCTGAAGAGCATATCCTGAAATTGTTTGAAAAAGTGATTTATGTTACATTGAACTGTTTACGGTTTTTGCTTTGTTATCCTTTTTTTTTCAATTATATCTAGACCAATCTGAAACAATCGTAAACTTACCTAATGTAACACGTTAGGTTAAACTATGGCGGTAGCGTTAAATATCTCCAATGACACCAACAATGTCTGACATGAGTATTACTGAACAAATATTTGATATATTCAGATCGTTCTTGGCTAGAGAAAGGTTCAGGTCGTTCTCGGTGGCCGTACATCTAAACAACACATTAATGCTGTTATATATATTATTCCTAATCTTTATAAACGACTGTCCTTTGAGTGCAAATCGAATGTCCACACAAGCACGGCTGAGGCTGAATCCTTGGGAGCCAGTCCGAGACTTAACAGAAGTGATGATGCTGCGGATTTCCAAAATTGAAATCGATCTATTTAAGTTCTGCTTTACACTTTTTTTAAATTTTATCCCCAAATAAATTTATCCCAGGAAATAAAATTTTTTATAGATATAAATGGACAATATTTTTCTATAAATATAATTTTATGAATATGAATGTTTTCAGTAATTACTAAATTAAAAACATCATAGCAAACTATTAGCAAAATAATAAAATGCATATAGGTACTAGTTTAGTATATGATGGTACAATGTGATCTACAACTTAAATTTACATTATCTTGTGATCTACATCTAAAATGTTGTTAGGAATGGTAAATTCTAATTAAGGACGTTATAATGTTAGCAGTCACTCTAAATGTTAACTTAATGTTAGTCTATCTGATACATGTGGGGGGCAAACTGAAGGTCCGCTCCGTGTGCCACACACTCTGGCTTTGCTACTGGGCTTTATGTGACACAGGGTCAGTCTAATGTGGAGTATACCCAGCTCATTAAAAAGGGTACCTCTGGAATCGGGCAATAATTAAAATTGCCTCAGCTGCGCATGAGGTCTCTTTGACTTCGGAAAGAACAGATACTACACTTTGAATTATTTATTAGCAAATAAACTTTTAAAATGTGTTTCATTTACAAGTTAGGCACAAGGCCATCGAAAATATAGAGATATTGATTCTGTGATCTTCCTCTGTCTATCCTACTCTGAACTAGAGGCATTTGACCTATTCGTATGAACATTGCCTTTTCAGTCTATCACGTGCACTTCAGTAATCACCACAATACTACATTTACTCTATGGGTTCACTTACTTAAAATATACTAAACTTTGATCCTGGCCCTGATATTAGGAGCGTTGGCAAGGGCGACGAATTGTTATCACAACAGTGCAGAAATTTATCTTCCATACAGAAAGGTTTATGTATTTTTCTTGTGAAGAAAATGTCTTGCTTGTTTAAAATATTCACTTCGCTGGAAATATACAATGGATAAATATGCAATTTTGTGTGTTAATAGTAGTAATCCAAACAGGCCGGTAAATGATTTACCTTTCGTGTTTGCTTTTGTGCATGTGGTCAATTGGAACCGGATCTCAGAGGAGCTAGTGTGAGCGTTTCAACTGAACATCTACATAATATAAGCACGAAAATATCATCTGTATTCCTTCATGATCCATCGGAAAAAAACAATGGAACAGGACATTGTTATCAGAAAGTTGTGTTTTCATCGAACTCTTAGCTTGTAACTCACACTAACGACAAAAATATGTGGTGAAAAAATCAATTATATCTTTTGAGGGGGTGGGTTATTTAGTAGCCCAGTGGTAGTAGTGGCCTCGAAGGCTTCTCTCTTCCAGCTCTGCCTGACTCTGACAATTCTCACGGTTGGAGCACGTGTTAGTACAGGTTGCTGCTGCAAGTGCACAACACAGATCTTGTCCTGTCTCCCTGGGGAACCTGGCCTAATGGTCAGTAGTAGCGGATGCAGTAATGCAGCTGTGTTCAGTGTGAGACCCTCTTAAAATCTAGACCTGTCGATATGCTCTGGTACCTAGATAGTTTCCCATGGAGCTATCCCTGATAATAGCACCTCTCATGAGTTTCATGGGATGTCAGATGTTAGGCGTGGCGCTTTATCGTTTCGCACTGTTCCGTACTGCGGCAAAGGGCGTATGAGGTTGAAGATAACTACCCACCGGCCACATCAACAAACACAAAGATCTCGGACTGCTAGAAGTGTCAAAGTTGGCGATAGGAAGGGCATGCAGCCGAGAATCACATGGAAATTTATTAAAAGTTTAACAATAAACGCAGTCGAAGACAACAAAGTCGAAAGTGTCATGAGCAGTAGAGCCAGACGTGGGTTGGCCAGATTGGTATAAAGCGAAATTCCACAACAGATATTCAGATTTGCCATTCTTAATGTGGATACGATGAGTGGAAGGGGGAAGAGTTGGTAAAAACACTAGTACGCAGGATGTCGACCTGTGTTGCTCACAGAAGACTGGAGAGGAGAATTAGCTCGCATGCTTCAAGGTAAAAACACACGGTACAAGCTCTTTTGAACTGGTAATAGACAGAGCGCGGCAGGTGACAGAATTCTTCTGGCTGAGAAATAAATTTACATGGTGTTTGATGTTCAACGTCTGTCAGACAGGATCATCTTTGCCATACTGATAGTATGAAGTACTGTTCTTACTTTCTTAATATCTACGCCCCGCAGGTAGGACTCAGTGATGATGAAAAAGACGCCTTCTATAAACGTTTGACGGAGGTTATCATCATGGTGCCGGGAAAAGAGCCTCTCATCCCCTGTGGGAACATTGGTAAAGCAGCGGCAGGTTTCGAAAAAGTACACGGTGTACACGGATTGGTGAACTAAACCTCGAATGGAATAGGATTTGGGAGTTTGCGATGGGCAATAACCTGGTAGTAAGGAACTCCTGGTTCAAGAAGAAAGACGACTACCTCATCACTTACGAATCTGGCGGAGTGAAAACCAAATTGATTATATACTACTGAGCGAGAAATCTCAGACAAGTGAAGGACATCAAGGTCATCGCAAGAGAGGGGTGTGCAACCCAGCATTGACTATTGGTATATGATCTTATGGTCAAAACACGCCCGGAAAAACGCCATAATTCCAAGCCTAGAGTGATGACTTAGAAATTGAGGGAGACAGAATTACATATAAAAAAAACCTTTGTTTCAAGTACAAAGAACTACCAAACAGATTCTGTGAAGTGTTGCTGGCAGCAGCTGAAGGGGCTCATAGAAAGTGTCAATACTGTATATGGCCCGATGAAGAAGCACCATTAAGGAAAGAGACTTAGTGGTCGAATGGAGCAGTAAACAGTGCGATACAAGAAAAGAAAAGATGCTACAAAGCATGGAAAATAGGGGGAAGTCGAGATGAATACATACAAGCTAAGAGATCTGCAAAAAAGGCTGTGTACTCAGCTAAGCAGGCTGCTGAAATAGTCAAATTCGGACAGTTGAGTTCGAAGAACAATAATATATTCTGTGTTGCTAAACACATGAGAGACCAAATAAATGCTACAAAAGGCTAATCAACATTGAATTTAAATACAATCCAAAAGAGTTATCAAATTAAACACCAGTTCAAGGCCTACCAATATATATATATATATATATATACAATGAATAGTGATAAATAAATAAATCAAAAGATTTATAACATTTATTACAGTTCCAAGAATTGAAAGTCGACAATCGTCTGACGTAGATCGTTTCAGAGACGATTACGAATCATATTTAATTTTCCTTTATATATATATATATATATATATATATATATATATATATATATATATATATATATATATATATATATAGGAAAAAGCCTTTGGGAGACAAACGTTAATGCACTCAGCTTTATTATAATAATAGATTGATATGAATGTTTCGTTTTATCTTCGTTATCCTTGTTAATATATATATATATATATATGTGTGTGTGTGTGTGTCTGTATAAAACTGAATTTATGTGTGTATGTGTGTGAGATATTTGTGTGTTCACTATAGAAAGAAAGTTTAGATGATCTACATAAAATCTAAAAGTGTATTCTCATGTAAAATTTACCGAACAAGACAATGGAAGTGTTCCCGAACTTCTAAGTGCACCTCTGAGGAGCTGCGAGGGCATAAAGTCCTTTAAACTTTAAATATATACTATTTTTATGAAATTTCAATCCTACGTATAAAATTTTCTGGCAAAGACAATGGAAGTGGTCCCAAATTGCGACGTGCTCTCCTAACCAAAGAGAGCTATAAGACCCGAACTTCCTTTGGAATTTTAAATATATCTTATTTTGATTGAATTTATATTATATGTACAAAGATATGTGGTGAAGACAATGGAAGTGGTTCCAAACCTGTACGTTACACTCCATGTGCTGAATATCTACGCGCTCTTCCTCTATTGTCCCATGGGGACAACCCCCATTAAAACTTCAAATACGTGCAAACGATTTTACTTATGAGTCTTATTTTAAAAGTTGACTTGACATATATCTGGATTGTTTATTTAGGAAAGTATCAGACTGAAAAGATCGAGTGTGCGGTTTCGATTCTAACCCCAGATTTTTTAAAAATCAAATTATATAAAATCAAAGAATATATTTGTCCTTATTTTAATTCTAGCAAATATATGCTCCGGTCGCATATATTTTTTTAGGTGGGGAGGGTTATATAATTGTTAAAGAACTACATACAATACGTAGTTAAAGCAAAATAAATTCTTTAGATTATTAAAACAATTTCTAACGCTATTGATAATGTTTATCTATTCATATATCTTTATTATTATCACTTATGTTTGAAACATGACGTAAATGATAAATATATGACATCACGCTAAAACTATACTTATTTTGTCACAATAATGTTTTAAGCTCTATTCGTCAGAAAGTTCAAATAGCTTAGTTGGTAGAACCTCAAACTGAAGGTTTAGGTTTCGAATTCCGGTCATGGCATCCGTTTTATTTGTTGAGAATTTATTATTTATAATTAATCTAATATTCTCCATTTCTAAGAGTAGTTAAGATCGCATGTATTACGGTTAAAACAATTGTGACAGACAGACAGACCAACAAAATCTCTATATAAAATAACAAACTTTAAATGAAACATTTTGGTACATTTAGTCCGTAACTATACGTGTGTATGTCTGTCTGTCTGCCCCTCTTGCTCTCTCTCTCTCTCTCTCTTTCTTTATAGCTGTATATATACCAAAATCTATCTACATATATATAATAAACGAGAACACCTCTCTGCCTGTGTGCATGTCTGTTCTTAAAACGAAGACAGACTAGGGAGTGTACCTTAAATATAAATGTATTCACATCTACATTTTGACTGTGAACATAATAAAAGTAGTTCTGCGTCTCTAGTTGACCCTTAAACAGCTAAAGACACTATTCTAACATGTTACACAATGAAAATAATCTATTTATAAGTGTTAGGTTAAGAATATTAACATATATCTGGATAGCTCATTGGGTTAGATATCTAGTTGACATAATCATGGTTGATGTCAAAGTAAACTTTCCTTTATATTTTGTTGCATATTTTGCTATCCCAACGCCGGATAATCCTGCTAGAACACACACACACACACACACACATATATATATATATATATATATATATATAGTAATCCAGGTAAAGTAGACATCCACAGGATAAAATCCAAAGAGTTTTAACTAGACTTATAAAAAAGTGCTCAATAGTAAATAGAGCTATTTATATAATTATTTTTATTCATACAGACTAGTACAAAAGGTCGCTACACTGGCATATCCTAATATGAATATCCAAGTGGAAGATCAAACTTTTTTCCGCCTGATGGGATCTTAGTTTCTAATAACTATTGATCGACAACCTCGACCTGCCAGTGTAGCGGCTTTTTTCTACATGTCTATATTAATAAAATAATTATATATATATACATATATATATATATATATATATTTAAAAATACTTTGAGCATTATTTACAATATTTATTTCGATAATCTTCAATTCATAGTGTTGTTGTGAATCAACATACTTCCATTGTATATATATATATATATATGTATATATATATATATATATATATATATATATATATATATATATATATATATATATATATATATATAAGCTGGAAAAAACACGAGAATTATAAATGCAGCCGAGAACACGCACGTGATGAACTTTTTTGTTCAAGTAAAACCTGACCAAATATTCAAAATAACATAGTATTTGAAGCACAAATAAGATCCTCTCAGTACGGCTATGCATTTGGTCATACGAGGAATGGTGCACCTTCTCCTAGTGCTGTTACCTCAAGTCACAGCCCTCAGTTGGATACTCCACCAGACTAGATGCATTCTTGTTCTGGAATCCGGTAAGACCTAGAGACCACAAATATGATATACTATAACATAGTTAACTGGTAAATTGGGGAGAGAAAAATTGATGTTCTTCACTTCTTTACTAACTCAATGTTTCACAGGTAAAGGAGAACTTAAATAGAATATTCGAATATCTATGTATCTCATATCAATATCAAGTGTTAGCACCAGGAATTGGCCCCTTGATTTCTGAGAACTTCAACCGAAGACAACTGAAACAAAACACATATATATATATATATATATATATATATATATATATATATATATATATAATTATAAAACCTATTTTAAAGAATTGTTTTAGTATTTATAAGGATAATGGTCATTATATAGTATTGTAGCTACTCAACCTAATCCTATGGTATATACATATATATATATTTTTTTTTTTCCCAATATGTCTACCCTACATGTATCTGTGCTTGCATGACATTTTTTCTCTATTTTATCATCCTGATGAAGTCTTATAAATAAAGACGAAACGTTGATGTACACATAAAAAACATCCATTTTTTGGTTTTCCTTTTTCATTTTCCCATCACATCGGATTACTTTCATCCTTCTCTTCCCATATATATATATATATATATATATATATATATATATATATATATATATGTATATATATATATATATATATACGCGATTATGTTCCTACATATATTTCTAATAATCTGTTTAAGCAGTTAATAAACACATGCTCCGCAAAAGGTCCCTGGATTCAGATAAGCTAGCCGTAGTAAAATTATTTCGCGCGTTTCTTTCCATTTTCAGCCCTGTCCATCCCCCGGTAGCGTCCCTAATCGTTTTGGGGGCCCCCATCCATCATCGTCTCCCCAACCTAGATAAAACCATCTTTTCGGCACAAACACATAAACAAGTTCTTAATCAGGCAAGATAAAACCAAAAACTGCCATTTTCTCCGAGAACCAGTTTGATTATCACCCAGCAGTCTGACCAGATAAGACCCCTCCCATTTCCCGTCCAGCGCCTCTTCCCGTCCTCCAAATCACCCTCATTTTCGATTGCAGCCTTTGCTTCTTTACCCATCGCCCCCCCCCCCCCTGCTTACCTTAGACGCCGCTTGCCGCGATTCCCTTGTAGGGTCAAACTATACTGATAAAAAGGTCACCAATTTTGTTCTTTCCATCCACTTCAACTGCATAGCTACGTTCAGAACACACGCCGATATGATTGTTGGAAACCACTTAAAATACATGACAGGACGCTAGAATTTAACATACTCTCTCTTTTTCTCTCTCTCTCTCTCTCTCTCCCTCTCTCTCCCTCTCTCTCTCTCTCTTTTGCTCTCTCTCTCTTTCTCTCTCTCTCTTCCACTCTCTCTGTTTCTTTCTCTATATCTGTATCTATCTATCTCTCTATATCTATCTATCTCTCTATCTATCTCACTGCCCCTTTTGCTTTCACTCTCTCTCTCTCTCTCTCTCTCTCACTGTCACTTTCCCTGTTTCTTTATCTTTCACTGTTTCTCTTTCTCTCTCTTTCACTCACTCTCACTCTCTCTTTCACTTACTTTTCTCTCTCTTTATCTATCTATCTATCTTCTACTGTCTTACTCACTTTCTCACTCACTTTTTTCTCACTGTACCTATATCTCTCTTTTACTGTCTTGCTTACTGTTACTCTCTATCTCTCTTTCGTTCTGTTGTCATCTATGTATGTGTATTTCTCTCCTTATATTCCAGCTCTCATACATTCTCACATTTTTTTTATATTTGTATTTTTAAGAGGGCTGAACCTAAAGACATTTAAAAATGGCGCAGATATTTATATCATGCGTAGATCGTAAATTTTACGACTACAAGTCTGGCCACCGCAAATAGGCTAAATGCTCTGGCTTTAAATTTATAACTGATAATTATTCATCGTGTTCATCGCAAATTTCACTAGCTTTTTGCTAGATAAGACAGGGAAAAATGGATGAGAAAATCCAGTGGTAAGCATTTTAGATATTTTTAGGTGTTTTCCTTTCATTATGTATTTCTTTATTTATTTATATATTTATTTATTTATTAGACCTATTTGGGTTCTCTTATATCTTATCAATAATTATATTTGAATGTTTAACAAACAAAAATGCATCCATTGAATCTGTATGTTTAACGATGAAAATACTATTTCAAACATAAGCGTGCCATAATAACGGTGCTACGAAGAATAGTTTCCTATGAAGAAGATTTCCCGGTGAACATGGGTATCAGTGGTAGTATATCTGAGCGTGCGAGTGAAAATTCCTACGACTTCCTATATGGATGACTATTTTAGAAGAAGCTGTCGAACCGGATATAATATAAAAAATTATACAAAGCGAACGAAACAAACGCGTAGTTTCCGAAAACACGCATCAAGATTTAACCTATTCTCATAAACTGTTTTTGGATAGAAAACTATGCTCGTCATTAAAATAGGGAAAAATCATTATACGTTATATATTAGAAGATATACCATACCTACTATATTGAAAGATGATTATTATTATTATTATTATTATTATTATTATTATTATTATTATGATGATGATGATGATGATGATGATGATGATGATGATGATGATGATGACAACAACAACAGCAATAACACCAACAACACCAACAACAATACCAACAACAACATCATCAACAACAACAACAACGACAACAACAATAACAATAATAATAATAATAATAATAATAATCATAATAATCATAATCATAATAATAATAATAATAATAATAATAATAATAATAATAATACAGATCAAATTCTCTTAGATATGTCATCAGATAAATCCCAAAGCGTCATTTTACCATTAATTTTGAATCCATCCAATTTATACTTTAAATTATTTACACTGGTATTATGATCAACTAGATTAGATAATTTGTATTATTTGAATTATCTGGACTACTATGCTAATCTTGGATAGTATTCTCACACGGTTTCGGCCGATGTAACCTCCGACCTCTTCATGAACACGTGGCACAACAGATAAAGTTCTAAGTGACTCTCCTCTGGAGGTTGAAGGTTCAATCCTCATTGCAGGTGACACTAATTCAGAAAAAAAGACTTACTTAAGACTTGTACCCGGTCATGGCTGGCGGAACGAAAACAATCTACCACTGTTAATTAAATAAAAGATTACTATCGAATTCAATATATATTTCCGAGTTCGACATAGAGATTCCCGACTCCGAAAACATGCACCTTTATAAGGTCAAGGGTTACATCGTCCGAAACGTTGTGAGAATAACATCCAAGATGAGAATAGTAGTTCGAATAATCCAAATGATACTAATAACCAATATTAATCTTTAAAAATTCCGGAATATAGATTAAGTAAGTTATTACGTACATGAAATGCGTTACTGTATTGGAATGTCATATGTACCCCACAAATGCACCAACCACTAGTATCTCCCTCTTAGACAGGGTCCCAAAAAGAGTCTCTAACCTAATAAGTCCCGCACTGTCTACCAAGCTCCAGCACCTGTCCAATCACCGGAATGTTGCATCCCTGTGCTTGTTTTGTAAGTACTTCAACGGAATGTACTCTGGCGAACTTGCTGCCCTCGTGCCCCTCAACGTAAATGCTCCGACACACCCAACAAGATACAAAAAAATCCTATCCCCTCACTGTAGATGTCCCGGGAGGCTTTCTACACTAATGGCTTGTTTACTCTAACTGCTTGCCTTTAGAATTCCCTCCTTGCTCCCTGTTTCGCAGACTGTATCACATGCAGAAATTTAAACGTAATGTGAACAAGCATCTCGCTGCAAAACTCTCCACTATAACGTTGGCCTCTAACCCTAACCCTAACCCTAACCCTCCACTATAACGTTGGCCTCTAACTCACAGTAGCCAATTACGTCTCAGTGAAAGTGTGCTGTGTTAAAGTGAATTGAAGTAAAAAAAAAAATCTAACAATATTTAACATGAAATAAGTAGGATACGCAAAATATAGGTTTAAGAATGTGAGGTACGTGATTAGAAGCGAGTAGTTACATAACGAACAAAAAGTCACCTTCTAGAAGTGAGATAGTATAGTAAGACATATCAAAGAAGTAAAATTAATGACTCACTCTTTGGCTATGTTTGCAATACGACAGACATATTTTCGAAGACCTTCTTTTCTTCTTTTCTATGGTAAGATATTCCAGTTGTATTTTTAGTGCTTCAGGCTATTTTTGTTTATTACTAGTAATTTTAGGTGATATGTAAGGTGATGTATATTCCCTTTGTATCAGGTAATTTGAACCTTGCATTAAAGTTCAGGTTGGTTGTATGGCATCATAGATATGAGAAAAGTAGTGAAAATAGAAAGGCTACTTGGAAAATGCCTCTTTGTACTCTTATCTCTGCCAAGTGTTGCCCTTCAGCTGTCAATTCGAGTCTTCATATTTCAATTGCGTTGTACTAAAGTGTACAATTTTGCCAGATATTTTGTGCATTTTCAATAATTCACTTATCCATTCAGTTATCCGGGATATTGTAGAATGCTGTTTTCCTTGTCGATCAATGGTATGGTCATGTTTCTGTGTAAGTTTTTATTACTTTAGTGGCTTCTGGTCAGTATATAGCAAGCCATTGTTAATATTGTATGTTACTCGAAGAGACATGCATAGAAAAATGAATTTGGAAAGTGGTCCAACTACAAAATATAAAAAAACAAATCTTACTAATATTCCGTTTCTTTAATAACATCTAATTTTTTTACAGTTTCTGTTATTAAAGAAACGAAATATTAGTGTTTTGTTATGCTGTCTTTTATTTCTTGTGTTTTTCCACTTTCCCTTTTAGCTTAGACTTTAAAAGGGTAGTAGTAGTTATTAATAATACGTAAATAATAATAATAATAATAATAATAATAATAATAATAATAATAATAATAATAATAATAATAATAATAATAATAATAATAATGACCAAATGATAAGACAACGCTAATACAAAAAAGATACAAAAAAGGGAACGATCCCAAGCAACTACAGACCAATAACTAATTTACC
>OY744527.1:130294930-130334930 GCA_963556195.1 Sepiola atlantica
GCTCTCATCATCGAACCCATGCCACAGAATCGACCTAGACTCCGTAAGCAAGCGCTGTATCCATTAGCCCACGAGACATTATCACATTCAAGAAGGGAATTTAAGTTCTATTTATGCGAAGGGCAGCATATCTAGAAAGACTGACTAAAGATTCTACGAACGTTCTCGGAATATGCCTTATAGCTACGTGTTAGTCTATTTTTAACTTCCCCGAACAGGGCTCAACTTTAATTTTATTAAATGGGCTTATAACAATATTAATTTAAATAAATAATATTAAATTATTTTTACCTACATACGCCAGCGTTTCAAGCTTTCGCTCTCATCAGTGTAGGGGTGATAATCTCAGACAGTCGCACAGTTCGAACCCCTGCCAGAGAATCAACCTTGACTCCGTGAGCAAATGTGTGTGTGTGAAGAAAAAAGTTCAGATAATATACGACAAAAAGTACTAAATAAAATGAGAAAAGAAACAATACAATTTACTCACATTATGAGTGTTTTTTATGTTCAGTTTTCATCAGAAATGAGCGAAAGATATTTTTTATATTTACAATTTATAGCCAATCGGAACTCAGACTCAGTTGACTATGAATTTCACAGTCCGAGGCTATACCCTCTCAGCTAATGAACTTGCTACGTCTTGTAGAGGAGATTTATCGATTTTAAATAAAGCATTAAATCATTTGTTTATATATCTACAATATTGATAACTTAACAGATTAATTTTTTTATGAAAAGACTTTGTTTATGTTTGAGTGGGAACTATCATTCCCTCTACCAGATTAAGCATAAATCTGAAGATAAAAACCAGCAAAACGTCAATACCAAAATGTTCGTACCTATGTGGAGAATGCTGAGGAATTCGAAAGTCTCTGAAAATGTAAAATGGTTTCGCGCCAAAAAATATCAAACATCGAAAAAAGAATAACTGCGTTACACACAATCATGAAAACCTAATAACTGTGTCATCCTATTATGCAAACCATTTGGGGGAAATATCTTTGTCGAAATCGATTCACAGAAAACGGAAATATCTTTAATTTCACTACCAAATTATAATTGTTGTACCGGATATATATATATATATATATATATATATATATATATATATATATATATATATATATATATATATATATATATATATATATATATATATTAGATTTTTCACTTATAAAATAGATCATTCAGTGAAGACCGGGGTTGTTCCAATAAAAACAAGCTCGATGATACTCGATTACAGAGTACAGAGCATTTATATGTGATTTTATGAAGGCTTACCAAAGCATTCCTTTCAGGACACCGATGATCACGATTAAAGATATTTTCTCTTACAAATATTATTTATTCAAATTAAATGTTTTTTCCTACACGTGTTTCACTACCAAGCAGTTACTTGCTTGGCAGATCATCAGGGAAATTAAGTAAGGTAAGCCTTCATAAAATCACATATATATATATATATATATATATATATATATATATATATAATTATTTTTTATTAATAAGGCATGTACAAAAAGCCGCTACACTGGCATGTCGATGTTATCGATCAATAGTTATTAGAAACTAAGACCCCATCAGGCAGAAAAAAAGTTTGATCTTTCATTTGGATATTCATATTAGGATATGCCAGTGTAGCGACTTTTTGTACATGTCTGTATAAATAAAAATAATTATATAAATAGCTCTATTTACTATTGAGCACTTTTTTATAAATCCAGTTGAAACTCTTTTGATTTTATCCTGTGGATGTCAACTTTACCTGGATTACTATATATATATATATATATATATATATATATATATATATATATATATATATATATATATATATATATATATATATATATATATATATATATATATATATATATATATATATATATACCATTTTTCATTGAGTTTGGTTCGTTGCTTTTTGCCTTTGGATCTGTTTACTTGAAAACAGGAAGAAATGCGTTTTCTTAATATGGCTAATTTTATCTGATCTCCCCTCTAAGGACTAAGGACTTGGGTGGAATCTTCGCCGTTTGATTTTCATGCAGATTCTTCTGGATTTACCAATTACATTTGAACCCCATACAACTTGGATCTCCGTATTTAGTGACTTTCATTTACATTGAAACATACCTGTTTGAATTTTTAAAGACTTTTTAAAAAGAACTTTAAAAAAAAAACTTTTTCCAAATTTTTCATATTGACTGTTCTTATCTGTCAACTTATCAATCTCTACTTCCTCTGATGATAAGATTTTAATCTTTGAAAAGCCGTGCTTAAGGAATGCAATTGAAAGAGAAGAAGAAGAAATATTTTTATTTACTAAATGCTCCTTGTTCTGAACAACTGAAGATATTGATCTGTTTCCATTTACAGGTCTAACTAGTTTTCATTGACTCACCTTATTTTTGCTCTATCCAGTATATTGAGCTTTCCTCATCTCACAATAGGTCTAATTCTCTAAAAGTTATCTTTTAGTTATAAACCTTCATCTATATATATACATATATATATATATATATATATATATATATATATATATATATATATATATATGCGTGTGTGTGTATTTAGACAGCAAGTCGTCCGTTGTGCACGTCTCATTGAAAAAGATTTTTTCATTTTGATAATGTTGAATGTGTTCTTTTTTGCTTTAAAATAAGTCTTTCGTGTGTATACAACAGTTTCTCTTCTCTTTCCACTTATTATCGCTTATACTCAATTAATGAAGAATTCATCGTTTGATAGACTATGTATCCCATTGGCTAAATGAACTGTAACATATAGTTAGTTCCAAAATATGGAACAGTCTTAGATACCCTCAGCTTCCTATATAAAAAGAAGTATGTTAAACACATAAATCAGCTTTACTTTTTACTTTGTTATAAGCAATGTGTGAAAGGAGTTGGAAGAAGTTTCCTAACAAGCTACTCTTGGCCTTTTGGCTAAGATCAAAGTGTAGTATCTGTTCCGATGGATACTGCACCCCATAGACTGGTATTGTCTTGGCCTTCGGGGCTTGATTTACGCCGGTCTATAGGTCTGTCCTGTGCAGTTCTAGGAGGTTCACCCCCCAGGCTTCGCCTCCCCTCTTTGGGGAGGAGTAAGTTTATTGCTTACTGCCTGAGGCGCCCCTACCGGGGCTGCCCAGGCAATTTTTAAACTCCACTTTCCCGACCCGACCTTGTGTCACATCTTACTTGTGGGAGTAAGATAAAAACTGGCCTTGTGCCTAACTCCTGGAGAGGAGTAAATCAATACTCTTTCTTTTCCTCTGCTGAAATATATGGGCCTGCTTGAAGAAACGAGCTTTTATGAAATCTTCTCCCGTTAGAAAATGTTGCGATGAAACGAAAAGACAGGACGACAGCCGGACCTAAGCTGGGTCGGGATGAGTGTGGTTAGAGACTACTCCACCCTTATTCTCTATCTTTTTAAAGTTAGGTATGTTTATATATTTGTATGTACAGAATTACTTCCTAAACTAATAAACCGATCATTGTGAATTTTGAAACACAGCTGCAAGGCATAAAGGGTCCAAATGTGGGCTATGTTTTGTTTAATTTAGTTTAATGCAAATGGAGTAAAAACAAACAGGTGGAAGATGCAGATACTTGCAATTTTTGTTAAATTTTAACAATAGGTTAGATTTCAATTAACAAAAAAAAATTCAATCTCTTTGGAGTGTTCTAATTTCCCACTTAGAAAATTTAAATATTTAAGATTTGCATTAAGTTTATTATTTAAACGGTTTGTCGATGATTGTGACTATATATATAGCTTACTTACTTCCTAATCTATACGTAAATACTCACCTAATACATACACACTTAATTTGATTACTAGTCATTAGACAGCAATTGACCCATAATCATTAGACACCAATTAAGCAAGGTTCCTTGAATGTTAGTTTCTTCTTAAGCCCGTTTAAGCTTAAGCTTTAAATTCGAGACATTTTCTAGAATCTAAATCATGTAATGGATTTTGATCAAAACTAGAATCAGGATTATAGACTTCAAGTTTAGTATCATTGTATCTTCATTTTAATCTTCGTAATGGGACATAAAAGTGAAGCAAACTGTTTTTCTCAGGAAATTGATCTTACCCGTTCTTGGTCGTGAATACTTCTAGTTCTCTATAAACTTATCATCAAGCATATACCCCTTTTTACCATGTACCTGTTGGCTTTTGGAAAAGTGCAATTATCGAACAGAAATGATTGAATTGGGATACCATTTCGAAACTTAACAGCGTTCAAGGTTTATTGTCGAATTATTTAAAAGTCAGTAGAGGTTTAAAGAGTAACGCGTGTCAAATAAATCCAACATTTGTCCTGCTTCCACCACCAGCGCCGCCATCGCTACGCTACTACCACCACGCTATCACCGCCCGCTTTTACACTAATCTGATAACGCACATTGTTTGGGAGCAAGATTGTTATCAAAGTCTTCTTTTAAATGAGATCTTATTTCCAAACAGTGGCGTGTTTTCTGCATGCATACAGACTACATATACACATATACAAATAAAATACATGTACTGATACAACCACACAGACGAGCACGCGCGTATACACGCACATAGTCAATAACACGGATTCATATAACCTTACATAAACATCCATACACGCATAACCCAACACACGGATTCATGCACATTCTCATATATCCCAAAACAAAGATACACGCATGCAATTCAATACAGATTCATGCAACAACAAATAAACACGCATACAAATACTAAGATGCACCCACTTGCATAATCCAAACACAGATTACTGCAAACACACATACAGATATACATATACATAGCCTAAAAGGAAAAATGATACACACTCCTGTATATATATAGCCCAAAGCACGGATTCGTACAAACAAACATACACAAGCGTCTCAAAACATATACGTACACATACAAACACGCACAGACGAACGCACACAAGCACACACATAGCAAATAAAATTTACACCAACATACATACACATAAAGATACATACAAAATTCAAAACGTAGATTCCTAAAAAAACAAAAGAACACACTTACATACATTGTCCAAAACACGAATTCATACATACACATATACACCCAAATAAGATAAAATACGAATACATACAAACAAACAAACACAGAAAACTACATATCTAAGCTGTTTTAGAAAGTTATTTCAGATTTTAATTATATAGTTTAATGGAGTGTTCATGTCAACTTAATCAGTTCACATTTGTCTTTTTTATTCAATCATTGTCATGATGATGTAAACCCACAGAAACATGGAAAGAAATAATAATAGAGATTGTGTCACTCACAAAAGTAAATAAAGCATTGCAATTTCTTCTTAATAATATGAATAGGAAAATAACTTTCCCGTAAACTTAATTGTCTTATTTCACATGTAGATCAAAGATATGGCTTCATCAAAATTAATACGCCTGACTTTACTGAACCAAAGAATGACTTTCAAAATGTCTACGTCCCAACGCAATAGATTTTACCATTTGGGGGCTGTTATTATATCAACTACAATTAAAGAAAGGAAACATCACAGACAAAACGTCTTTAAAAGTTCTGTTAGTGAAAGCTTGGAACTATATCCCGCTTAGTTTCATCCAACGGGCGACTGAAAGTGTGCTAGACCATCTACGTCATTGTGCAGCTTCGCACGTAAAACACATTGAACATGTAATCTAACATTTGTGTTTTCTTCTCTTTTAACAATGGTTCTGTTATCAACAACTGTTTTCTATTTCCAACAATTACATATGTAGTTGTATATTAATTGTGCTGAAGTTCCTCTATTTTGCGTAGGAAGTTTCCAAGTAAAAATACATAAAACTTACTTTAAATACGTTTTTTGAAGCTACGGTCGTGGAACTCGTTCCATATTGTTCAACATACCAGCTTGTTTTCTTTACTGATTTTAAGTATTTTGATGTCCAAACGTATATTTATTAAATAGTCAAAACGTGTCTCAGAATTTTGGAAATGTGTTTGGAATGCTATTCCAGCTTCTACAAACACACACGCTAACATATATATATATATATATATATATATATATATATATATATATATATATATATATATATATATATATATATATATATATATATACTTGACACTCAGGAATCTAGACGTTATTCTCTTATAGACGAGTTATTTCACCTCCTTCTCTCTCCCTTTCTCTCTCTCTCTCTCTCTCTCTCTCTCTCTCTGGTTTTATGAACACGTCATCATTTTGTGATGTCATCCACTGTGCACGATTATCCCCACATTTGCTTTAATGGATGTCAAAAAACAGGGACCTTATCCAATGTGCATGTGGACATGATAACAAACAAACAATATCCACACGGTTTTAGTAGCATACATATTTTCCGGATCTTTTCGAGTTTCCTAATGTCTTTATTTTAGCTTGAAACCGGCTAATGAATTCGCCATGAGTGTAATAATTCCTAGAACATTAAATCCTATCATAAAGCATCTAAAGAAGTGGTGGTGTTTATTGTAAATGCAATGTACGTTCAAAAACCTAATATCACCGAAAAAACGTAATATTCTCTTTCTAAAACGATCTTCTATAAAGATCTCACAAGCATTAAACAAACTTTTATTAACAGCGGGTTCACCAACTATATTGTTGACGTAGAAATTAGAAACACTATCTCACATTTTCACCAACGTAATAAAAACTGCAACACTCCACTTAACAAACACAAACCTAAAACTTTTTCCGCAACCAAATAAACAATAATTCCAAAATAGATGAAAATATTTTCATAAATTTAATATATAAGAATGTAATCTCAAACTACATCCCCAAAATAAAACGTATTAACTATTACAATAAATTTTAGACATCCGATTTAGTTATTAATAATAATTCTTCAGTAGGCTTTTAGATGAGACAAATATAGTATATATATTTAACTGTCATTAAGAGATTGTATGTCCAATGAAATTCATTCGTACGTTAGTTTTACAATTATAACCCCTTCGAGGCGTCTTAATATAATCTCGCCTACAGCAACTAAATAGATCAATACAAAAAAAACATTCCTGCTCTTTATCCAAGTTTTAGATTGTGTTTTTACACAATAATACGATAATATATATTGATTACAAATCCGTGAAGTCTTACACGTTTTTTTTTAAATCAGTCATTAATGAAATTAATTTTGAATCTAGTAAAAAGGTATTGCTTTATTCTTTATACTAATTATAAACGTAGAAGAACCATAATTACCCGCCAATTTTGCTTGAATTAAAACATATTTAAAAAATGCATCGTCTTTCTTCTGTCTGCTCATCCTTCTGCCAACATTCACGTACGTAAAGATGTTAATGTTCACAGTGTGGAATGGCTAGTCAACTCAAAAAAGACAAATGATGAACAACGGTTCCGTCGCGATCTCTTTCTGGCTAATGATCTAACACAAATTGTTGAAACACCTACTCGTGTACCCAATTCTGACGGACATTTTGCAAGTCTTCTTGATCTTTTTCGGGTAACTTACTGTGCTCATCTACTGTGCTGTCTCCGCTCGGATTTTCCGATCTCTCAGTTGTCTCGGTTAAGTTCAAAACAAAGTGCAACAAGATCTTTGATGTCCCTCTCGATCGCACAGTGTGTCGATACTCGATGGCTGCATTCCATGTTTGAAAAGGATGTGTCCTGAATCACATCTGACTGAACTGATTGGTTAATCGTTAGTATAGAGAGCTTCATACCCTCCGAGAAATTCTAACAGAAACCAAACGCCCAGCCGTGGTATACCCAGAATGTGCCGCCACCATTGTACACAAAAAACGCTATTTCAATTGCTTTCAACGAAATAAATGTTATGAAACTAAAGCCACCTTTAAGACTGCCAGTAACAACTGCAAAAGTGTTATAGAAAACGCAAGAGAATTATAAACACAATCCATTAAATTTAGAGTATCTGGGTAGAAGCTTGGTTTCTACGGGCTTTGGCGAATAAAAACCAGGGCCCTGAACAGCTACGTGACCTCTATCTCAACCATCATCAATGAACCAGAGGTTATTTCCTCAGCATACGATAAAGCACAAAGTTTTTGCTCCGAATTTTGCATCAAACTCTACCGTTTGCGATCAGGGCCGCTTACCTCCAGAATGCTTCCCTAATATTGAAAATACTCTAAGCGAAATCCATACATCTGTCCGATATGTTGCTAAACTTATCAATAACCTTATGACAGCAAAGCGACTGGTCCTGACAACATTCTAATCATAGTGCTTAACAAGCTGCAACCGGAAGAAGCTTCCATTCTTACAAAGCTGTTACATCGTTGCTTAAAGGAGCAATGCTACCCAACACCTTGGAAATCTTCGTCATTTTGCCTAGTATTTGAAATCTTCGTCATTTTGCCTAGTATTTGAAATCTTCATCATTTTGCCTAGTATTTGAAATCTTCATCATTTTGCCTAGTATTTGAAATCTTCATCATTTTGCCTAGTATTTGAAATCTTCATCATTTTGCCTAGTATTTGAAATCTTCATCATTTTGCCTAGTATTTGAAATCTTCATCATTTTGCCTAGTATTTGAAAATACTCGAGATCGGTCTTCTGCATCTCAGTACAGAATAATAAATCTCTAGTGCGTCGTGAGTAAGTTGTTTGAATCTCTGATAAATCGAGAAGTTGTCAATCACCTCAGGAAAAACAGCCCACTCAGTTACAAACGATATGGATTTCGTCCTGCAAGATCAACGGCTGATGTGCTGACTGTAATATCATACAGTATCAGTTAATCTATTAACATGGGCTTCGTATCTAGAATAATAGCTATTGACATATCAAAAGCCCTTTGATAGGGTTTGGCATACAGATCTACTTCACATGATTTCTAGCTATGAAATATCTGGAAACGTCCTCTCAACCATCAGGTCCTTTCTCGCTGATAGGTTTATAAAAGTAGTCATTGATTGCAGAAGTCTGAAGCTCATAGTATCAACGCTGACGTGCCTCAAGAATCCATTCTAGAACCAACTCTCTTCATGATCTTCATCAATGATCTCCAAAATCACGTTCTGAGATAATTCGTCGACATTTATGCAGACAACACAACTATCTATGGCAACGCTTCCAAGAGTATTAATTATCAAGATCTTTCTGATTCTCTCTCTTGCGACCTTGAGCACGTGGTGCAATGGAGAAAAAGATGGCTGGTTACTTTTAATACGTCTAAAACCAATCTGTTTTTTTTCTTTTCACCAGCAATGCTCTGATCCTCACTTTGCCCCAATTGAAATGAATTGTTCTCACCTTAAGAAAGCCCATGCTTTTGATGAGCTCCTAATACTGACTTTCACCCCAGACATGAAATGGGAGACTTACATCAAATCCGTTGTTACGGTCACTGGAAAAATGGTTGGATCATTCTACCGCCCAGAAGGTATTTCACTCCTGACGCAATTCTCTACCTGGGGAGGTGCTACTCATAGCACCCTTTTCTGACTTGACAGAGTGCAAAACCGACTTCGAAATCTTATAGGCGATGTCGTCTTCTTCTTCTACAGCCTCTTTCTTACAGAAGAGATGTTGCTCGTCTTTCTCTACTCTATCGTTATTTTAATGCAGGTTCTCGACTGAACTTTAACCTGTAAAATATTCACAACAATATCTGTCTTGCTACAACCGTGTCAATAGTTTCCCTTTCTCCATCTGTGTACCTAAAACTGAGCGGAACTTCCATGAGCAAAGTTTCTTTCCTAGAATTGCTAGTCAGTGGGAAACAATTTCCTTGCTTACCACAAGATTGACGTTTTCTAGTTCAATGTAAACAAATTCGTGTTGAGTCATCATGTTAAATACTTAATTCTGAACATTTACAACAATCGTGACTAATCCCCTCGATATTTCATCGTCCACTTATACGAATACAAATGTCTGTCTGATGATGCTTATTTGCACACTATATATATATATATATATATATATATATATATATATATCATATATATATGTATATCATATATATATGTATATCATATATATATATATATCATATATATATGTATATCATATATATATATATATATCATATGTATATCATATATATATATCATATATATATCATATATATATATATATCATATATATATATATATATCATATATATATATATATATCATATATATATATATCATATATATATATATCATATATATATCATATATATATATATATATCATATATATCATATATATATATATCATATGATATATATATATCATATATATATCATATATATATATATATATATATATCATATATATATATATATCATATATATATATATATATATATATATATATATATATATATATATATATATATATATATATATATATACATATATATATATATGCTAGCAGGGCTACCCGACCTAACATAGGGTCCCAGTTTCCGTAAATTATAAAGATTACAGAAAAAAGTAAAAGTAAACCTAAACAATCTGTTTAATATTGTAATTTGAATTTTTGGAAAAACAATTCTGCCCCTGTTGATTGAAGTTATTAAACTCAGTCGTCGAAACTTTTGAGATGAGGATTGATAATTTGCATCATTTGGATTATCAGACTAATGTTCTCATCTTAGATGTTATTCTCACAACTTTTCGGCCGATGCTACCTCCGACCTTCTTCAGGTGCGTCTAGTCGAACTCATGTCATTTTAAACTTTCTGTCGATCGTTGTGACTATATATGAGTAACGATTTGTACCTATATCGGCATACGAGACATGGATCATCTAATATGTTTCTGTTATGCAAACATAACCTTTTCTCAGAATCTCCCATATCACAACTGATTCTCACTTGTTAGTCGCAAAAAGTAACTACATGAAAAGATGCACTTTTTATCGAATCGTTTGTAAAAGTGTTGCAGTGGATTTACAATCAGGATTTTTTGTTAGAAAGCACCACACTCGGACTAGTCTGTCATGTGTACATTTGAAATATCATTTTCGTTGGTCTGCCACGTTTAAGTTTGAAAAGGCATTTTCGTTATTCTTAAGTTTGAAAATAGCATTGTTCATCGCTAAACGTGTAAATTGAATGTACTCATCTCATGAATAGCCATTCTTCTTTGAAGCTATTGCCAATCGGGCAACGTCCATTTTTATTGGCTAGTAAAAGTATATTCACACACACGCACACACACACACACACATACACCCGCACGCACAGCACGTGTGGGAATCTGGTCAGACAAGGCCGAGCCTCGTTGTGATCCAGGCTTCATCTAAGATCCGTTTACAGAGACACGTCTCCTTAATCCAGATAAAATCCTTGCATAATTTTCCTTTCTCTTCGGTTTCTTTTTTTCTTTCTTTTGGCATATTTTTATATTTGTTTTTGTATCTATTTTTTCTATTTTGTTTTCTTGTATTTATGTGTTTGGTTCGTAGATGTTATCATTTTAGTTGAAACTACTAGTAATACGACTATTACGACTACTCTTGTAAATGTTGTTGGATTTGAATAAATGTTTGCGTCTCCACTTGGCATCCAGTTCGTAATAATAGTAGTTGCAACTAAAAGAACAAAATCCTCCACTCTATAATAAAGAACAATGTGTATTTATTTGTATACTATTATATATATATATATATATATATATATATATATATATATATATATATATATATATATATAGTCTCGGAAGTTTCTCAACCATTAAAACTATATTAAAAAAAAAAAAAAAAAAAACTTATAGTCCCAAGTCTTTCAGTGGAAAATCACTCATGTAAGTCAATTTATTTTTTACAGTTATTATATTAGTTTATTTCTAACACTATTTTAAGGGATCATCAGTTGTTTACCATGAAAAACTGTTTCGGGAATTATATATATATATATATATATATATATATATATATATATATATATATATATATATATATATATATATATATATATGTATATATATATATATATATACTTCAATCCCGTCACTAAAATTAGCCATTCAAACACGAGTCTATTTCTGACCCCCGGACAAACACTATTTTAAGTGGTGAGGGGAAGCGAGAAAGCATATACAGCAAGTCAAGCAACCACCTTTGACTTACCTCGCTGCCTGAAATGAATTCGAAAAGAAATCATTAACTCTGCAATAAAAGGTCAACGGTGGGTTTTATTTGGTTTCTTTATGTCAACAGAAATCATAAAAATACCATATAGATGAAAGATTAAATTACTGACGAAATTCTATGATTTTATATGAATATTTTAGTAATATATCTAGATGAATATTGAATGCGAACACTGGCGAAGCATAATTGTTTTCCGTCATTTTTGACGGAAGATATGAGTCCCGATTATAAAGGACGAAACGTATACGCACATAGATAATAAACAAAACAAATATTTATTATTTGTAGCTCCTAGAAAACCCGTCTAGATGGGCACTGTAAGTGTAGTATTAACACAGCATGACGTCGCTAGCTATAAATGCATCGTTCCTTTCATTAAGTCGAACGCTCTTATGACGTCAAGCCGCAGGATAAAGTGTTAAAATTATCACTGTTTATTCTCTGTTCAGCGTTGGTCGAGTGGTTTTAGACGTCGAGATTTGAGTTGTAAAATTCCTCGGAATCCGGGGTTTCGAATCGCATGACCAGTAGTGAATAATCATATCTCTATGCTGATGAGTCCCGATTATAAAATGACGAAATGTATACGTACATAGATAATAAACAAAACAAATATTTAATAAGGAAATAATAATCTAACGTAATGAAAAAAGAAAAAAAAGAAAATTGTTTATCTATTCATCATCGTTTCGTCTTTATTTCAAGATGACTGATTTGAAGGAATGCAGGAATATATATTGTCCCATGCAATAATTGCATTCAGATATACTTTTGTGAAACTCAACGCTAAAAGGCTTGGTAAACATAAAATGCATTACAACATGATCACACTTTTAACTTTAATAAGTTAGACACATTAAATTCATATCAGATAAATATTGCTGAATACTTATTGAATCAGCAGTCATTATGAACTCTAACACAATTAAACAATGTAACGGCTTTTACAGTTTTCTCTTTTAATCAGCAAACTAATTCTAACCAAACAGAACTTGAATTTAGATCCTGGATAGCTATTTTAACCACATTCTCAACAAACTTTGTACATAACATCGATGTTAATAAGAAAGAAAAAAGATCACATCCATTCTAAAAAGACTACCAAATAATGCCTCAATATACACAGCAGAAATCACAGCCATTAACCTAGCTCTTGATTTAATAAGAGAAAACAAAAATACTAAATTTATTATCTTCTCAGATTCTATCTCAGCACTCATGGCAATAAAAAAAACTACAGACCCGCTCACCACTATAGTAATAAATAGAATACAATACATATCAAAAAAACAAAGCATAATATTATGTTGGATACCTGGCCATATTGGCATCCGTGGTAATGAAGCCGCTGACAGGGAAGCAAGGAGGGCACTAGAGATGAATCCATCAAATACAAAAATACCACACACCGATTTCAGACCAACTATAAAAAAATTGATCATGGACAAATGGCAAAAGGAATGGAGCAGGCAGACAAACAATAAACTCCATAATATCCAGCCAGACATCAAAGAATGGCAAAATGGGTACAGAAAAGTGAGGAAAGAGGAATCGGTGCTGGCCCGACTTAGACTTGGCCACACACATATCACACACGGATACATATTGAAGGGGGAAGACCCACCTATATGCTGCGCATGTGATACAAGAATTACAGTAGAACATATACTAGTGAAATGTATGGATTTTGACCTAATCCGTAAAAAATACTATCAAATAGACAATGTAAACAAATTATTTAGCAAGATCGATCCAAATAAAATAATTAAATTTCTTAAGAAGATTAAGATATACACCAAAATATAGTTGAAAAAAACAAAACTTTTGAATAAAATGTCTAACTAAACTCTGTGAAGGCATCTTAAAACCATTGTTCAATCAAAATTGTATTGGCATAAAATGACCTAAGAAGGGTTGACATGCCGTTAAACCAAACAATCAAATCAAATCAAATCCATTCTAATAAAAGCGCAAACTATTTTGAATTCTAATGCCTATGTTTCCTTCGAAATAAATAATAAGAACATTATTTTTACGTGATAGATGCATTTTCCATTATTGACTTCTATTTTTTTTTATCAAATCAGTAATCTTGAAAAAAGTTGAAACGTTCATGAATATATAAACAATTTTATGTTTTTCCTTTTTTCGTTATCATATATATATATATATATATATATATATATATATATATATATATATATATATATATATATATAGATTTAGATTTTTCACTTATAAAATAGATCATTCAGTGAAGACCGGGGTTGTTCCAATAAAAAACAAGCTCGATGAGACTCGATTACAGAGTACAGAGCATTTATATGTGATTTTATGAAGGCTTACCAAAGCATTCCTTCAGGACACCAATGATCACCATTAAAGATATTTTCTCTTACAAATATTATTTATTCAAATTAAATGTTTTTTCCTACACGTGTTTCACTACCAAGCAGTTACTTGCTTGGCAGATCATCAGGGAAATTAAATGTCTGGAATACTGGTTTCAACTGCCGACAATACACAATGTGGCGTTGCAATAGTTGAGGTCACTTAAGAAGAGAAGAGGAAAAAAATAAAAATAAAAGTAAAAATTAAAAAACAAAGAAAGAACAACGATAAAAAAAGAAAGTCCTAGAAAAGTCTTAGAAAAGTAGCTCGTTCATTATTTGCTTGTTGGCTTGGTGGAAGAAATAATGAACGAGCTACTTTTCTAAGACTTTTCTAGGACTTTCTTTTTTATCGTTGTTTTTCCTTGTTTTTTAATTTTGACCTTTTATTTTTATTTTTTGTCCTCTTCTCTTCTTAAGTGACCTCAACTATTGCAACGCCACATTGTGTATTGTCGGCAGTTGAAACCAGTATTCCAGACATTTAATTTCCCTGATGATCTGCCAAGCAAGTAACTGCTTGGTAGTGAAACACGTGTAGGAAAAAACATTTAATTTGAATAAATAATATTTGTAAGAAAAAATATCTTTAATGGTGATCATTGGTGTCCTGAAAGGAATGCTTTGGTAAGCCTTCATAAAATCACATATATATATATATATATATATATATATATATATATATATATATATATATATAAGAGAGAGACAGTGAGATGGGGAGAAAATGGGGAGACAGAGAGAGGGGGCATTGTGTGTGTATTTAGGCAGCATTCTTTAATTTAAGCAAACATTGTTAAACACAGCATAATTTTTTATTTGATTATACATTTTGCATCTTTTTTATTTCTTAAAAATCTTTTTAGCTACGAAATCAAAAAGATTAATAAATGGTCCAAATGTATCACGAGTACTTTCGAGGACAATGAACACAAAGCTGGAGAGAAAAAGGAAGAGAATTTCGAAAACAACAAAGAACGTCGTATGCGAGGTCGTTAACCGTCAACAAAAAAAACCGCTGTTTGTTCCAGAAAGGAGGTTTACAATTAATGGATATTTCCTGGCAGGATTGTCTTCACGAGACCTCATGAACGTGTGACATGGACGTACCACTTTATTTTCCTTCTTTTAACAGTGGTCAGTGGATCCTCATATGGCCCGATTGATTGTATGAGTCTTTTTTTTTTCACTTCCTCATTAGTAATGCGCTGCATGTATGAGATGTTGAAGACTTTTATGAAGCATCTCATCTCTGTAGCCTGTATTCTTCACACCAGGTTCGCAGCATGTGAGTCGTGTATCCTAAATGCGTGATACATATGGAACATTTATTAACCATTCATTTTTTTAACTAAAAAGATTATAAGGAAAATCGAAAAAATAAAAAAGGTATAATAAAGAAGAGATGTTTACTTAAATATATATATGTTCCGGCCTCTGTCGTAAAACACTTTATATCTAAGAATTCTGTATTTGTCCGCTGATTCGACATCATAGAGTTTAAATTCTCTTCATTCCCATGGTAATTGATGGTGACTTTGGGGGTTGAATATCAGGCTGTAGAGTCAAAGGTGACTTTGGAACTGGGTTCGAATCTTCCGACCAGCAGTAATTATTAACTCCTACACTGAAGATTGCATAAGCAAAAGACACCGGTGTCTGTAGATAATAATCACAAATATTTATTTTTTTAAATATTCGCCCCCTTAAAAATAAGGATTGTGGCCTCTAGGAGAATTTATAAAAAGTAGTCACACTAGACGTAAAGCGGTGTTCCGGCGTCTATCGTAGAACACTTTATATCTAAGCTTTCTGTATTTGTACGCTGATTCGACATTATAGAGTTTAAATTCTCTTCATTCCCATGGTAATTGCTGGTGGGTTGGAGATTGAATATCAGGCTGTAGAGTCATGGTCACTTGCAATTGGGTTCTAATCCTCCGCCCGGCATTAATTATCAACTCCTACACTGAAGATTGCATAAACATGAAGCATCGGTGTATGTAGGTAATAATAATAAAAAAAAAAAAAATTTTAATATATATATATATATATATATATATGTAAGGTTATCCAACAAAAGATAAAGCATCAACTAATATCTTATAATTAGTGGAACATCCGGATAAAAACTGAAGCTCGATATACTGAATAGAGCATTAATATTATAATATGAAATGAAATAATAAAATAAGGTGTCAATCAAATGTTATTATAATTCAAAGTTCAAGCAAAGTATCTTAACGTCCTTAGCTCATGAGTTTTCAAAGATAAGTCTTATCCTCAGAGGACCATTACCGTAGTGGTATTACTACCGGTAATAAAGTGTAATCTTATTACCGGTAGTAATACCACTACGGTAATTGTCCTCTGAGGAGAAGAATTATCTTTGAAAACTCATGAGCTAAGGACGTTAAGATACTTTGCTTGAACTTTGAATTATAATAAAATTTGATTGACATCTTATTTTATTATTTCATTTCATATTATAATATATATATATATGTATATATATATATATATATATATATATATATATATATATATATATATATATATATTATGTGTGTTTTGTTATGTGTATGTGAACTCATGCGAACGTAAATCCATGTCTACTTATACGTAAGCATTTTTGCTGGCAAGCGTTTGATATCTTGATTTTTTTGTACGTGTGTGTCTGTAGATGTGTGTGTATTGATTTGTTTTTTATTGATTTTACGTACGGGTGAATGTGTGTTTGTGCGTATGTGCGTATATGAATTTAATATTTATGGATAATTTCATATGCGCGTTTGAATGTGTATACATGTCCAATAATTCGGTTTGGTTTGATGTTCGCTTTTTTACGGCAAATCAACCTTTTGTGTTATTTAATGTTTAAACACATACTTAGTACAAATTATTCGTTGTTTTTTTCATACAAATGAGTCCATTTACCAAGGCTAAAATCCACTCGAGAATAAGGGTTAATGGAATTTGTCAGTTGGATGATGAGAGGATTGGGAACGATGGGTGGAAAGGACATAATTTGATTATTTAAGAGTATTGTTGATATTCGACTTGAAGACGGTCATCTTGTAGTTAGCAGGAAAGCAGTCCCGTGGTTTTGTGTTCCACAGCTTTTGGAAAGAAACTATGTTTATAGAAATACCGTTTGATTTTAGGTACACATATAAAGAAAAAAAGTTCTTTGCATTGGTGATAACTATACGGGTTCTTGCTGTGAATGTATTACAGAGGAGAACCAGAGATTTGAGCTCAGTCGAGCATCTACCATGGAAATAACGATAGAGTAGAAAAAGAGTAAGCAAGATATATTTGTGGGAAATGTATTATAGAGAAGAGGGGAGGTCATCCCCCACTATATTGCGAAGTTGATTTTTACTCTGTCAAGGCAAGAGAAAGTGCTCTGACAGCACCTCCCCAAATGTTGCAAAAGTACTCCTAGTGCGTAGCTAACTTATAAATGCTTATAATGTACTTGAAATGTTTATGCGTGACGTTGGTTTTACTGGTTATGTGTCACGTATTCATTATCTTCGTTTAGGGGGTTCGTATGTAACTCATCAAAAGGTCACATATTAAAAAAAACACTCTAAATCTTGACTTACTTGGTACTTTATAGCAGTTGATCGTCTGCAAATTTTCTTTTGAAGGTGAGAACATAATGAAATCTCAACGTAAAATAATATTTCCTTGCTTAAATTTTATTGATGTCTCTTACACCTCTTTCTCTATGTACTACGGGCTAAACGCCGGGGCCCCACCGGCAGATCAAAGCACAGGACGCCCTCGTTTCACGAAATCAAGTTTACTTTCCGTTATTTTCCGATTTGTTTTCCGTATGTATCAAAACCTATATTTGGTTTTACGCATCCCTTTTCTAAACAAAACACAAATGTTTATTTTACAACTTTACCTACTGACTAACAAACCGCAAAAACAACCATGTTTTAAATTTCAAATGCAAAATCTTATCTGTCATACGCCATTCGTTAAATCAGTTGATGCTGTTCACAGGCGGCGTAACAAACTGGTGGCGAATGCTGGCGCCCATATTGAATTCTTACTAAAACTATATGCTATACACTTTCTTAACATATTCATTTCTTGTAAGAATTATATTTCAGGAATAAATTGTGACCATATATTAATTGGGAATTACCTTTCACACACACTCCGTGTATTGTATTTTGAAATATTATTCATTGCTGCTCTGGTAAATATTGCTTAGCTTGACGTTAACCCTTTTAAAATATACGTACTATTCTGGAGAAAAGTAATAGTTCAGTACTATCTTCCCGTCTGTCGAACTCATTTTCACAGGACTGCTTCCCTGCATATTACAACATGGTTGTTTTCAAATCTAATGTCAAATAATACTTATCAGAAACCGTCCCCATAAGTAATAAAACTTTGTTCATTCGACTCATTTTCAATCCTCTCATAATATTCTTCATCATTCAACTGACAATCCATACATCTTGTTACCCTTATCCTCAATTGACTTTTGTCCTTGGAAAGTGATGACTTATTAGTAAACAAAAACGGCTTCAGTCGTGACATACTTTTTGTTTGAAGAAAGGATGCGCTTTTTTCAACGCTCACTTAAATATACTTTCGCTTTGAATATTTTAACATACGTCGTATTCAAGTAAAATAATGTTATTCCTTGTTCCTTTCTGTCTGGTTTTATCTTACTCCAGTCACATATTTGTGATAGTATTTATGACTAACGAGCATATACTACATTGGCCCCTTCCATGGTTAAAGGTAATGTTTGGAATCATGGTCTCATGACTACAGAACAGATACTACACTACCCTTCACTAAAAAGTAAGAGGTAATACATGGGAAGATGAAATAATGACAACATAACAGATACAACACTACTTCTCAAAAAAGAAGGTGTTCCTTGTGATGATGGTCTCATTAAAACAGAACATATAATACATTACCCTCCTCGAAAAAAAGAGATAATGCCTGGGAGGATGATATCATGACAGCATAACAGATACTACAGTCCCCCCTGAATTTAGTATTGAACGATACTACATTAGTCTGAAATAGTATAGCAAACTGAATTGGGCATTACAATATAGTAATATTATGTTTCGGCTTCAGATAGAGTAGTAATATTATATTTCGGTTTCAGACAGACAGGTACTAAATCTCTGTTAGTAATAGATATTTCGGACTGTTATCCTCACCTTAGTTATTTTACAACGTTTCAGCCATTATAATTTCTGGACTTCTTCAGATGCTTTTTTTGGTAGTCGGTAACCTTCCTGGAATCTCGAAGCATTTTAATTATTTGATGCAGACTGTTCTGATTCGCGTCCCGTGTTTTATAAATATGGCCAAGAACCTGAATCGAGTGCAGGAAATAATCTAGACTTTACTTATCGTCGCCATAAAAAGGCTAGTCTCTGCCTGGCGTACAGAACTGGGATGAGAGAAAGGACATATGTACGATGGAACAAAATTATGCATGTGTATCAACCACGTGTGACCGGCGTAAAAGACGAGTCTAATAGTAGACTGTTAGTTGGGTTTTGCATTGAAAGATAGAGATTGACATTGAAAACGGCGTTGTTGGAGAAAAGCATACTACGTAACAAAGTTCCAGTAACGAGCACATTGTACCTGATTTTAGTATTAAAAATAATGTTGTTGGTGAAAGTCTACTACGTTATAAAGGTCTCGTTGAAAACACGTTGTTGCATTGAATTCGATGACATCTGACAAAAGTATACCATGCAACAAAATTTCAGTGTCGAGCATTTTGTTTTCATCAAACACAATTTTCCTCCTTTCTTTTCTTTTCATTCTTTTAGTATAATTTATATCTTTGGTTTTGGTATGTAACACAAAGAGCAAAAGGAAAATTATGCTTCGTTTATGTTTTTTTTTTTTTTTTCACTTATCTACCTTGGATTGTTTTTGTAGAATTTTATGATGTTCTCTTTTAGTTATAAATTTATTGATCTCTCGCTCGAATAACCATTTCTTAGCCACCAATTCAATCATGGCCACTCGGGTTATTACCGTTGTGAACAAAAGATAAATACGTGTTGACAGAAAAGATTTTTAAAAAAGAAAATCGAGAGACGTGATTTTTTTTATTGCTGTTTTCAAAAAGAGAAACTTTATTGTCCAGACAACAATGGATGACAAACGAAATATGGAGCTTTTAGAGTCACGTGCTTATCGCACCTGCTCGAGGTCAACCAATCAAAATCCAATTTGTAATCATACAAGAAGTGAAGAAAGTCAGGTATTATTATTATTATTATTATTATTATTATTATTATTATTATTATTTTTTTATTATTATTATTATTATTTGTGTGTTTGCTGCAGTTAGTCTCTGCCTTTTTCGTTTTCTTTTATTGTTGTCTCTAGTTTGAATCTTTTAGGATTTGATAAACAAAAGACAGTCGAGATTTGCTCTAGGCAAGTAAGCTACAGTGTAAACAATAAGTAAATAAATAAAATGATCATATCAGATCCGTTCCATTCGATTGCAGGTTTTCAAATCTACTAAACTAATTTCACTTCTAGTTTCTAATTTCTTGCTTAATTTAAGCAATTTCGCGAGGAAAGAAAGAAAAAACATACTTTTATGCAAAAAGGAAAAAAGAAAAAGAGAACATACGTTTATCAAAAGACAGAAAAAAATAAAGAAGGAAAGAATACGACACCATGCTTATTAAAATAAAAAAGGAAGAGAAAGAAAGAAACATACGTTTAACAAAAGAAGGAAAGACAGCCAAAAAGAATTACAACATAGATTTTCTTTTAACGAAAGAAATCGAACATATAACAAAAGAAGAAAAGGAACGAGTTGAAGAAGTAATTGAGAGTTACCTTCCCTTGCTTTATGTGACGAATTACCTATTCACATATGAAGTGAAAGTGTTTGAGGCGAATCTGCATAATGTCCTGGTACGATACTGATGGAAAAGGATCCACTGTTCTCTCAACGAGACTGCACCAGAAAGGATTACCTGTACCTAATATGACTTGTGAGAGGGGTGCCAACATCTTAAGACCTTTCCACACAGCTAAAGGTCAGCCTGTAGATATTGCACTGCGAGCATCAGATACAGAATCTGTATCGTCTCTGGAATCACAGAATGCCCAGAATGAGACAGATATGGACGATTGTATAATTGCTCAAAAAGGAACCCATTCCAAAACTGATTCGGAACCCATGTTTTCAGAATCTCAACTACTTGCACACAGAAAGAGAGGCATTTATATCAACTCAGGACAGAATGAGGAAATCAATGCTAGTGTATCTTCAGACACGGAAGCAAGTCTCTTGATTATTTTCCCAATACCGAACTACCAAGACGTTTCAACAGAACCTGCAAAAAGCATGGTCGATCAAGCGACTTTATTCCAAATGATTAAAATAAAATGAGGGAGAATATAATAGGTACTCGTGAGTAACCTCCCTTATTTTATGATAACCTCTTTTTCGGAGAACTATTTAGTTAAGTGTTAAACTATAAAATCTCACTACACGTGTATCAATTATTCTAAGCGGAATAAAGATTTGTCAATCTACTGTTGTTCTCGTTTGTCATTACACTTTTTATGAAAATAAAACATTTCTGAAAAAAAGGAAAGAAAGAAAGAAGGAAATATGTATGTTTATCAAATAAAAGAAGGGGGAAAAAGCAAATGTTTATTAAAATAAAGGAAAACTTATATTACTTAGAATTTATTTAAGTGATCCACCTCAAACGCAAAATCATAATAATAGAACAGCTCAACTAAGCCACTAAACCACACCAATAGAAGCACTTGATGTTTGCGCCCCGCTTAAAGCCTCACTTTTCAGTATTTCTACCAGGGATGTAAAACCTATGGAGCGTGCACAAACAGTGGCGCATAACACGATTGCACTAACCCTCAGTGATAATAATAAAAAAATTAACATGCCTGCTCATACAAAATATTAACGTATTTATAGAATCTAAAAGTTGCGATTGGATTTATTTAAATTATTTACCTGTTTAAAAAGTGCTTGCCTTATCTCGGTTGTTGGCTGTTTCGGCTGTTGCACTCTGCGGTCTTATTAAATTATACAAAATATCTTGAAATCCATGTTGCAAGCAATGGAATCGCTCTACTCAAATTGGATAAAATAAATAATTCAGTTCTAAATCCCTAGAATATTATGCACTACAATAAAAAGCACCTGAAGAAGGTCGAGGAATTAAACGACAAACGCGTTGCTAACATGACAACAGCCAATCCTATTGACTTTATTTACATTGAATGTTGAGCTATTTTCATTTTCACAACGTTTTGGCTGTTGTACTATCTTTTTCAAATGCCTTGGTCGTAGTTTTTTCAGCTAATGAGGCCATGTCTATGTGTAGTCGGTAAATTTCTGGTGATTTCAAATTGAACCTTTTACGTAAATAACTAATTATTGATTACTCTCATTCTATATCCGATGCCTTTATTTATTCTTAAGTTCTTTCGTCAGGAGATATTGGAGAGGTTGTGTGTTCAATCCTTAGTCAGTTACTTTCTCAATGTGTCCATTGTTTTCTCAATATAGTTGGTAATTTTCTCACATATTTTGTATATCCTTAAACATTCAATTGTTCATGATAGAAGTATTGTTTCGTAAACTTTCTTTAATTGATTAATTCCATTACTTTTATTTTGTCTGCTTTTTACCTCGTTTCAAGATCTTTTGGTTGTATGGATAGCAGGCCATTGTCGCTTTCGGACATTCTTTCTGTTACACGGGGAATACTCCACGGTTATTAAGGGAGTGGAAGAACTATTCACTCAGTTGTGCCGTGAAAATTTTCCACATGTTTAGTAAGCAGATGATTATTATCGTCGTCGTCGTCGTCGTCGTCGTCGTCGTCGTCGTGATTATTATCATTATTATTAGTAGTAGTAGTAGTAGTTAATGTCTGGAAGGACAGTATCATAACAACAGAACATGCTACACTAACCCACCAAGAAAGGGGACGATAATATCTGTGAAGATGGTATCATGACTGACCACAGAACAGATATTACACTACCCCGCTAAATACAGGAAGAGGTAATGTCTGGGGGGGGGAAGATAGCATGACGAGCGAACATATACTACACTGCCTCCAAAGAAGATGGTAATGCCTGGGAAGATAGTCTAATGACAACAGATTAGGTACTATATTATCCCCAAAGGAGGGGGTAATGACTGGGAGGATGATCTCATGCCAGCAGAAGAGATACTAAACTACCCCGTCCTATAATTGAGCATTAAAAGATAGTGCATTCATAAAAAATAGTTACTTAATTACGCGTTAAAAGATAGTAAACTTAATAGAATTAATAGTGTAGTTTCGCTTCCAGACACACAGATACCAAATCTACATTAGTAATAGAAAATAGATTTTTATTCAAACAACGACACTCAACATATCGTTTCTAATCGTGCCACAATCCGTCTGTACGCCAGTTTCGCCATCCCTGTTCGAAACTAATTTAAGGTTTGAAAGATACGGAGAATTGTATAAAGAGCTAATACAATATTTATTATAATTTCTTTAAAAATTTAGTTGTTTCTAATAAATATGGTAAAGATCACCCCTGATGAGATCACGTGTTGACGGGAGTTATGTACAGATCTGCCGGGTGAATGGCTGCGGAAAATTGAAGGACGTGAGAATTCGATTACAGAGACTGAAAGAATGTCTTCTGGGCAACACGGACTGATTACGCCCGTTCCAATATTTTGGCTAAACGCCATAGATTTTATAAAGTCGTGTGCCAATTCGTTTTGAAAAGACCTGCACTTAAAAGAGATACAACATAAGTTTACGGTAATTTTGATTAATTTGTACACGTATAACTCTAGTAAGTAATAACCCATGTAATCTTTGACAATCACGGTTAAATACTAAAATATAAATGAAGAAGAATGAGTCTATTCTTAAGATGCGTCCATTCAATCTGAGCGTTTAGCGATGAAAATGCTATTCCAAACTGTAGTGTGACAGACTGACGAAAATGCTATTTAAAATTGAAGTGTGACAAACTGTCGAAAAAGCTATTTCAAACGTAAATGTGACAGACCGACGAAAATGCTATTTCAAATTGAAGTGTGACAGACCGACGGAAATGCTATTTCAAATTGAAGTGTGACAGACCGACGAAAATGCTATTTCAAATTGAGGTGTGACAGTCTGACGAAAATGCTATTTCAAATTGAAGTGTGACAGACCGACGAAAATGCTATTTCAAATTGAGGTGTGACGGTCTGACGAAAATGCTATTTCAAATTGAAGTGTGACAGACCGACGAAAATGCTATTTCAAATTGAAGTGTGACAGACCGACGAAAATGCTATTTCAAATTGAGGTGTGACAGTCTGACGAAAATGCTTTATCAAACTGAAGCGTGACGAACGGACAAACGAATAACCTTTGTTATATAGATGCAAGGACGTCTTTCAAACAATTATTTTTAAACAAATATATACAAATCTATTCATTTATCCTGACTCAACCATTGGGTTACCAACTCAATGCTTGAGTCAGGATAAATGAGCAGTGGAGAATACGAATTTTTATCTCCCTAATTGGACTCTTAAGAATGCTATAGTTTATTTTTATTGCGTTTATTTCTTAGTTTTGCCAAATTCCAAGAAAAGAATTCATCTGGTCTGGTGGAGTATCCAGCTAAATGCTGTTACTTGACGTAACATAACTAAGAGAATGTGCACCATTCCTCGTATGAGCCAGTGTATAGTCGTGTCGGGAGTATCTTATTTGGTCTTCGAATACTATGTTATTTTGAATTTTTGTTCATAATTTACTTGTAGGGTGAAGTATCCTCATGTCATGTTATCCTGACAAGTCTTTGTACATAGAGACAAAAGATACTTGGGGATGGTGGCTAGTAGATAATTCAAACTCTCTTGTATATATGTATGTACATGTGTTCGAATATGTATATGACTGTGTCTGTTCAGTGTGTATTTTGTATTTGGCGAAGAGTGCACAATTTCCGCATGTCGTAGTATATTCATTACTAATTTGCTGCTATTTTACTATTGCCTTTGATATGTTTTACTTCTTATTGTTATGAAAAAGAAATAACTTCGGGTGTTGGGCGGAAGATTAACTTATCTGTAAGTCCACGCTTCCGTTAACATTTGTATCTTTTGGTATTTGGAAAAGTATTAAACAAAGACGTTATTTATTATTATTATTAGTAGTAGTAATAGCAGTAGCAGTAGCAGTAGTAGTAGTAGTAGTAGTAGTAGTAGTAGTAGTAGTAGTAGTATGATTATTATTATGATTATTATTATTATACAAGCAAGACGATCTGGCGTCTATTCATCGGTGATTGGGTGGGAGGATGTGTAAATCAAGTTATATATATATATATATATATATATATATATATATATATATATATATATATATATATATATATATATATATTCCTTTTTCATTTTCCCATCACGTCGGATTACCTTCATCCATCTCTTCCTATATATATATATATATATATATATATATATATATATATATATATATATATATATATATATATATATATATATATATAAATGAAGGAGAGTGGAAAGGAATTAGAGAAAGCAAAAGCCAAATCAAAATTCTGGATATTGAGCTGTATACTCTTCACAATAGGGTTTTACCTTTCCTAAAAGTTCGCTTTTAGTACACCTCTTTATATATATATATATATATATATATATATATATATATATATATATATATATATATATATATATATATATATATATATATGTTATATTTATATATGTTCGTGTGTGTGTATCTTTATTCTAAAACAAATCCATAAGAAAGTGTAAACCCTACGACACAAATTCTTAACTTTTTTTTCTTTTTTTCTTTTATTCACACCAAATAAGGCACATTGTCACTGAGACGTCAGGGGCTACTGTGAAATTAGGGGCCACATTTATAGGGACATCCTAAGTAGGGAGTTGTGCAGCGAGATGTTTGTTTACATCACCTATAAATTTCTGCATGTCGGTACGGTCAGAGAAAACAGGGAGCAAGGAGGGATATTATAAACTCCTAATATGAATAAAATGTAGTCTACTCTATTTATATACCCGACTTAATACGCCAGCTATTAGTGACACAAATTAATAAACCATTCACTAACGCTCTATACACATTTTTTTTTAACTGGGTTCACTCCAAATAAGACAAGTTGCCACTGAAGACGTAAGGGGCTACTGAGAATTAGGATGAAAGTTAAGGGATCATCATAAATTTGGAGCTGTGCAGCTAGATGTTTGTTCACATTAGTTTTAAATTTATGCATGTCTGTACAGTCGGGACATAGAAAGCTGGGAGGGGGTTCAAAAGGCCGGCAGCTCAAGGAAAGAAGCTATTGGAGTAGAAGGCTCTCCGGCATCTGGGGACCTCCACGGTGAATGGATAGGATTTAGCTGATTGTCGGGTTGGTCGAGTGTATTTACATCGAGATGGAGGGCACTAGAGCAGCAAGTTTATTGGAGTGGTAAAACAAGCACAGGGATGCAACATTGCGGCGATGGGACAGGGGCTGGAGCTTGGCTGGAGCTTGGTGGATAGTGAGAGGCCTATCAAATTAGAGACTTTTATTTGGACCTTGTCTAAGAAGGAGAGACTAGTGGATGGTGCACTAGCCCAGATGTGACAACAATACTTCATGCATGGGCGGAGGGTGGCTTTGTAGAAATATTGGATACTGTCAGGTGTGAGAAGTTTTCTAGCTCTGTAGAGGGAGCCCACTTTACTTGCAGCAGCCTGGGCAATGTCTTCTATGTATTTGTTCCAATTCATGTTACCTGTGAATATTAGGCCGAGGAGTTTGAACGTTGGACTCTCACGTAGGGTGTTTTTTTCTATGGCAATCGGTGGTTGAAGAGGTTTTTTGTAGTTGTTGAAGGAAAGGAGCTTTGTCTTAGCGGCATTAAATGTTACTATCCATTTTTTACCCCATTTCACTACAGACTGAAAGTCACTTTCTAAAGATTCAGCCATTGCCTCGGATAAGTGCACGTCCGTTTTACCCACATGACGAGAGTAGAGTATAGTGTCGTCAGCAAATATGCCCATCTCAGACACAATGTCATCAGGGAGGTCGTTTATGAAAATCAGTGACAGTAAAGGTCAAATATTTGTTATTATAGTTATAAGTCGGCCTCGACTTATGCTTCAGCTAAAAAGAAATTACATTCACATCGATACCAATCACAGACTATGAAATCGCTTCTGCCAACTTCAAAATCTATCGCATCATTTGTGTTTTGTGACGCACTCATTCCGTTATGAAATGTATTAAACCTTAATTTCCACTCAGCTGTAGGTAGAATTACAACTTGTCTTCCATGAATTGTATTCAATTAATAGATTTTCATATGTATTATCTCTCATCATTAAATAACCACAAATGGTTGAGATGCCGTTAAACTAACATGCAATTATAAACTGTAAACTACACGGAAATCACATGAAATCCCACAGCAAATTCCAAACAATTTCATATCTTGCAATGGGGTTTTACTTCGGACTTAAGCTCTATAATCACACAGTTTTCACCGTAAGATCATATTTTTCAAAAGGCATGAACTCAAACTTTCTACCAGCTCATACTAAATAGCAACTCATATCAATTAATTGTATACAATGAATTGTATATAGTAGGTATTGTGTTCAGCATTAAATAACATTGACAAGAGATCGATATACGGTAAAAAAAAAAAAGTCCAAACTGAAAATCGTCGTAAATATTATTTTGATTGTCCATCGAACTTTCAGTTTCACGTTTCAGATAAACACTGGAAACTTAGGCCGATGTGCTCTACAAATATCAAGTGAACCTGTTCTACAGTCGATGTTATGATGGCAAAAAGATGTGGTAGATCATCAAAAAATCCACTGAAGAACAGACACTTGGTATCTTTAGCCCGGCGGGTTGGGTTTCTAGTTTGTCCGTAGAAACCGAAGACAATCAAACTAATGTATAGTGTTCTTTAAAATAATAAAATATATGCTCTAACATACATAATTGCGCACTCTTATACTAAAAACACATTTAACTTATATATTAAACTTATATATATATATGTGTGTGCGTGTGTGTGTGTGTGTGTGTGTGTGTGTGTGTGTGTGTGTGTATGCGTGCGTCTAGGCTTTCTAACGATCAGTTTAGCCTGACAATTCTCTGCCCTGAAAAAGACTTCTGCCGAATTAGACGCCATTCCTCATGTGAGTTTTTTTTTACTGTACTTCAACTTACAAAACTTTTATCATGACTCAGTCTGGAATTTCACCGTATTCTTCTCCGGTGTTTTTGATGTAATATATTTTTCACAAAGCCACCATATACACCACTACTCTCTGATGATTGACAAGGTTGGACAAAAAATACATTTGTTGTTATTTGCCATAAAACACGTATAATAAAAATGAATATTAAATTAAAAAGATTATTTTTTAGTGTAAGATGAAAGACAGGAAATAAACTTTCATCGATTTACGGAAATAAAGTGATTGTAAAAACTAATGAAAATTATGGTTTGGGATTGATTTCCCAATGGTCATTACAATGCAAAAATAAGATATATATGCTCTGAATCTTTTAATACAACTTCATAGAGCTTACATTTGGAAACATGTCGGATATTATTAGGATTATACGCCTAAAAAATATACATTTTTTATAAACACACACACACATATATATATATATATATATATATATATATATATATATATATATATATATATATATATATATATATATATATATGATTAAAACTATGGAAAAAATATTCCACCGTGATAGAAAATGGAAAAAGAATAAACAACAATTATTTCCATATTCATCAGCATTTCGTCTTTATTTAAAGACTTACTCGAGATGATTGATTTTTACTTGTATGTTACTTCTTCAAATAAATCTTCTTGTGGAAGTCTTAAAATAAAGACGAAACGTTGATGAATATATAAATAATTTTGGTTTTTCCTTTTCCATTTTCCATATGTATATAACATTTGGGTTTGAGTCGTATATAAAGAATCGTTTATAATAGGCATTGTATTAAATAACCGAAACGGGTTGATATACCGCAAATGAAAACAAAACAAACGATAGATACCGCTATGTAAAAGCATACAGATGAGCACATGCGTCCCCGCGTCTGGTATAATTAATGGTCCTCCACGCCATCAAACATGGCGACCACCGTGTCCACCTGCAAATTCACAAAAATCTTCTCTTCCTTTGTGTTGTTCTTGAGAGGAGCGCTAAAGACGAAAGATAAGCCTGCTTCGGTCTTCATCGATTATACCGTTTTCTGTTTTTATATAGTTCTGCTTTCCACTTCACTTGCGTCTGATTAGTGTCTTCAAGGGACAATCGTCTCCGTTGCATACAACATTCAGCCACTAAGTTTGTTTTTTTTGCTTTTTACTTTGTCTTACATACCTTCTACCTAATCCGTCTCCTCACTATTCCACTCAACTTTTTGTCTGGTTTTATCGCTTTTGCTCTTACACACTCACGTACGCATACACACACATACACACACACACATGCATATATATGTATATATATATATATAATTTATTGTAATTTTATGTATATGTCCATATAATATTAGAAGATAATATAATATATTGTTTATATATATTTGTCAGTATTTACTTCAACGGTTTTCAAACGTGAGTAGAGCTTTGTAGTAGCATGAAAATATATTTAGGTCAAATAAGCTACACAGAAATGATGAACGTTTCTGTGTAGCTAACTTGCCATAATTATATGTTCATACTATATAGATATGTATAGTATGTAACAATATAAAGCATATAATTATGTTATATGTTACGTGTTGGTTATTAAAACACGTTCTTTAGTTCAATTGTCTCTTACTTCAGTGTTCTCAGTAATCTTTTCTCATTTTGTATACTGACGCCCGGCGCTGTCGTCATCATCATCGTGGTAGGCTGCATTTCATAATCACAATCATCGTCGTCATCGTCGTCGTAGTGTGTCTGAAAACAAGTACTTTTTCATTCACAGAGAAGAAGGCGCAAAGCGACAGAAAGTTAATGGTTGTTTATTTTGGAAGGATTTTCTCGTCTTACGATTATGTCACACATTCATTAAATTGAGAGAGAGAAACAAAATTGTTCTTCTTAACTTAACTCTACTTAGTTACGGGGAAAGGAGGAAGGGTGAACAGATCAGTCGCTATCAACTCTTTTAGGAATTAAATTCCCATTTTCCTTTTCTTTAAATTACATCTTGAATTCACGTCTGCTCGTCACGCTTTTCCAAAACAGACTGACTAAAAAACGTTTTCTTTTATTTTACACGATATCGTGACGTCGCTGCTCAAGGGGACACTGAACTTGTCATAATACATTTATGTTTGACCTTTTCTTGAATCCCAAACTTGAAGCTAACCCACAATTCAGGCTTGTTTATTTTTCTAGTCCGATAATGATATTGGGTTACAAGTTTTCGTTTCAAGACAACTTGCACTGGTCTACCTAGATACTAAATCCATACTAGCTGCTGTAATAGTTCTTCACATAATACATCCATTATGTAACATATATAGTTCGATCGACTCTCATGAGAATCAACTTTCTAATGAAAAAGCTCCCTATTTAATATTCACTCATTTAAAGAACTATTTAAAAGTGTAAATTGCAATAGAACTATAAATGATTAGGCAGGTTCAGAAGTACCAATGTGTTTAACAACTGACCAGAATCAATAAACAAACACTTCACAAAAACACGTTCAATCAGAAGCATTTTCTAAATGTATTTGTTTTTATTTACGTCATTCCTTCCTCCGAACACTTCTCGCCTCATTCGTAGTTTATACGGCACTCCCCTCCACCCACTACATCCTTTCCATCTATTTCTTTTTCCTACCATTTCTGTTCCTATTCGGTCTTCCTCTCATGATTTAAAAGATTCAGTGTTCACACAAGTAAGCAGAATTATCAGTGTTATTAATATAGAGATAGATAGCTGTGTGTGTGTGTGATGAATTGGAGTTGTTTTCAAATGAAAAAGAAACCCACTGTAATGGATACAGATTGTCCAATAAATAAACAAAACACAGCCTTAAATAACAGGCGATATTGATTTTTTTGCTGAAATTCCAAATGCGTGGTCGTGGGCCACCATCAATGGACTGTTTCTCTTGTATAAAACGATCATGAACAAGATTTTAAGTTTAATTTAGACAACCGGTATAGATTATTGCACACTAAAAATAATTAAATTTAAAAAATCAAGTTTTTATTCCATTTTTACTCGATATTTAATTTAAATTTAAAACATTATTCCAGCGAATTTAGAAAATCTTAATTATAAAATTTTCTCTGAAAAAGATTTTAGGTAAATTTTTTCAAAAATATGACCAATTGGTGCAGGAGAAACAATCTATTGATGCCGTCCCACGGTCACAATTTCAGAATAGGGGACTGTGAGCAAGAAAATTCCATATATCCTAATAACAAGAATCTTTTTTCATATAAAAAAGAAATATCTTTTCACGTGTTTCGCCGAAAATAGCTAGAAACGGTCATTGTATACGCAAGTAGTAGAATGGGTTATTTTGACTGATTGTTTCGCTCAAAATTTACTTTTTATTTGTTTTGAACCGGCTCCAGGCAACTATTCACTCTTTGTTAACAGTTATTGTTTTCTTGTCTTAGTTACAGGTGATCTCAGCTCTCCGATTTGTTGAAAAATATTTTAATAAATAGTTACATCTTGAACCAATTTGTGTATGAAATATCTTTATTAAATTTAGTGGCCATACACGGAATTGATGACATGAAAGCAGAACTAATAGACCTATATAAACGTAAATGATTTAGAAAAGAAAAAGAAAGAAGAGTAAAAGAAGATGTGCATAAAAATGTGTTTAAAAGAAGGAAAGAAAATAAAAAAAAATATTTAAACAGAAGATAATAAGAGAAAGAAAGATAAATGGCAAGAAAGAACCAAACAAACAGAAAACAAAGAAGACAATGAAGAGTATTGATTTACTCCTCTCCAGGAGTTAGGCACAAGGCCAGTTTTTATCTTACTCCCACAAGTAAGATGTGACCCAACGTCGGGTCGGGAAAGTGGGGTTTAAAAATTGCCTGGGCAGCTCCGTCGACATTCCCGGTAGGAGCGCCTCAGGCAGTAAGCAATAAACTTACTCCTCCCAAAAGAGGGGAGGCGAAGCCTGGGAGGGTGGACCTCCTAGAACTGACCAGGACAGACCCATTGACCGGCGGAAATCAAGCCCCGAAGGACAAGACAATACCAGTATGGGGTGCAGTATCCATCGGAACAGATACTACACTTTGATCTTGGCCAAAAGGCCAAGAACATAATGAAGAGTAGGGGGAAATATTAGAGACGTAAAACAATCAAAAAGAGATAAAATAACGAAGCAAGAAGAAATATTCATAAATAGAGAAAAACAATTATTAAAATATGATAGTAGAAAAGAATAAAGAAAGGAAAATGCCATTTAATGAACTCGTGAAAGACAAATAATACATTTTAGAGCACTGAAAATATTAATCCAAACGGATGGTATAAAAGAAAATAATACAAATAAAACATTAATCAAACAGAAGGAACGAAAGAATAAACCAGTCAAACAAATGGGAAAACTTTCTGCAGTCTGATGCTTATGATGACCACGCGCGTTTCGCCTGATTACTCTCTCCCTCTCTTTCTCTCTCTCTCTCTCTCTCTCTCCCTCTCTCTCCCCCTCCCTCGCTCGCTCTCTCCCTCTCCATCTCCCTCTCTCTCTCTCCCTCTCTCTTTCCCTCTCTCGCTCTCTCCCTCTCCCTCTCTATCTCTCTCTCTCCCTCTCTCTCTCCCTCTCTCGCTCTCGCTCTCTCCCTCTCCCTCTTCCTCTCTCTCTCCCTCTCTCTCTCTCTCTCTCCCTCTCTCGTTCTCTCCCTCTCCCCCTCTCTCTCTCTCTCTCTCTCCCTCTCTCCCTCTCTCGCTCTCTCCCTCTCCCTCTCTCTCTCCCTCTCCCTCTCTCGCTCTCTCTCCCTCTCCCTCTCCACCCTCTCTCTCTCTCGCTCTCTCTCTCTCTCTCTCTCTCTCTCTCAATTGTTCTGCACCCACGCTGTGTTTAAAGTTTCATCCCAAACACGAATGTCTTCTGGGATTTATATTTTCTAATATTGTTTATTTGAGAATTTGGTTAGGTTTTAATGGTTCCCTGACCTTTCTTTTTTCCGAAGACACGTCACTTACTTCTTTCTCGGATAACCATGGACAATTTTGCTGCGTCCTCCCACCACAGTCCAAGCACTCTCGATACGTATTCACAGAACTTATAATTTTCTAGAATTTCCGTTTATTTGCTTCAACTGTAACAACCATGGTCATTCATAGATGACCGTTCGCTATATTCTTCCGACTTAAGTACCTTCTACATGGTACTGCCGCCAACTTACTTAGTTTAGAAAATTAGTATTTTTTTTTTAATTCTTTAATCTGACAATCTCGGATTCTTTCTCTGGCCGATAGGGTTGTTGGATTCGCTTTTGCCACATCGTTTTTAATAAAATAATAATCTTATTCATAAATCTACAAAATTATGCCCGCGTCTCTCGAACGATTGCCTTACCTAGAACGCATGTGTCGTGAGTTTTCTGTTTTTTCATCTTCTTATTGGCTGTGTCGAGATTCTAGCGTCGGTGGTCGCCGAACACGAATCATTAGTTCACAATTTGTATACATATCAAGAAAAAACACAGACGCATATATAGACATAGTATAAAAGACTAATTGAACATGTGTGTGTGTGTGTGTGTGTGTGTGTGTGTGTGTGTGTGTGTGTGTGTGTGTGTGTGTGTGTGTGTGTGTGTGTGTGTGTGTGTGTGTGTGTGTGTCACTAGCTTCTACATGTGAGGAAAGCCTCCTATCTTTCAAGTACAGGATCTCAGCCAAGGCTAACTCCGTCGTTCGACTCTTCTCGCCTTCCTACCCGTCTCAGTTAAGTTCTGTCGATTATCTTCCCGTCGAGACCATTCACTGACGATCTATCTCGCCTAGATACCTCAACAGCGATTGTCCCCAAAATATATTTACTTTCAATCCGAAATCAAACACGTACGATTGTTTCTCAGCTTAGTACTGTATACTGCCCACATTCTCCTTTTTCATCAACTTACATTCTCTATTATTTTCTGACCACTCAGAAAGTGAACAAATAATTGTCATAGCGGCATTGGTATGTGGAGTTCAATGGACCATCCGGCGTTTTTATTGTCATTCACTTTTCTAGATAATCTCCCCCGATGATCCGAACTTTGATGGATGGGGAGGACTGTTTATAGTATCCCAAATGAAGAAATCAGTTAGTTGCATCTGTACTGCTGAATCTTCTTTTAGTTCGGCGGCCCGATATGCTAACCTAGAATAGGTAATTCGGCTAGATTTTCTCAATTTTGCTTTATTTTAATTAAACTTCTAGCGGCGTCGGTAGAGTTTGCAAACTCAACGTACGATGCTGATGTTAACTGTTCGAATAACATCTTATTGTTGATATTTGGACGGTCGTCGTAATATACTCCGATTCATCTCGACGCAATATAATCATCATCCTCATCATTATATTCAGTTTAACGTAAATTTTTCATGTTGGCGTGTGTTGGACGGCTTTAGGAAAGTGACTTCCAAACTGAGCTATCTCTGACCAATTCTTTATTTATCTCTCTTTCTCTCAAGTTCATTGTTATCACCTCCTCCTATGTTTTCTTTTTAAGTGTTCTACTAACCCAAAGACTCTTATCCATTTTTTTTCAAAGTAGCTATACACTCGAATTCTTCTGTTCGCACACATCTTCCTATGCTGTCCAGGTTTAATCTTCCTCTGAGGTAATTAGAACTAAGTCTGTCTTTAAGACCCATATTACACATCCATCGTATCATTTCCCTCGATGCAACATGTCTTCAACCCTCACTGGCTCGGTTTCAATTTATACATTATCATACTGCGTACACATATCTGATAGACTCTTCACTTGGTGGACAGTGGTGATGCTCTGTTGGTTGGTTATGGCAGAAGTCCCCTGAATTTACTCCATCCACTCCTAACCCTTGCAATCATACTAGTACCTTCTTCACCTTGTGCTGTAAGTGCACCACCAATGTAAAAATAACTTCTCGACACCCTCAATAGCTTCGCATCCAAATATACTTTGTCCACATCTGAGTGTTCATCCATCCCCATTGTATTTCACCTTTTTCATATACACTGGTTATCCTCTCCCCATACAATATGCTTACAAGTACCACAAGAGATTTTATTGCACTCGACACCTTTTCTACAAACGGACCCGGGGAACTTTCTCATTTCTGTGAGTTTTCCAATACTAAAACCACTGATCATCACTTTGGTATTGGTAACATTCATTCTCAGACCTTTACTTTCTATAGTATTCCTCCAAGTCTTTAACTTAACAAGTAGGTCATCCATTGTTTCACAGGCAAGAACTTAATCAGCAGCATACAGCATCTCTTCTGAACAATCCATACGAAACTCCATGTGAAATGCTTCTAAGACACAAATGAAAAGCAAAAGACTCAGTACAGAACCCGGATGTACTTCTTCTTTAATATCAAAGCTGTCACTAAATGTGCTGTTAATTCTAACACGACTTTGAACATTTTTGTGCATTGCTTGAACACCCTTCGCCAACCACTCATTTTTCCCTAGTTTACACAAAGAACACAAGACACCGTCTGTTAAACACTGTCAACAGCTTTCTCCAGATCCACAAAAGCAAAATACAGGTTTAAATTATAATTATTATTATTCTCTTGCATTTGGCTCAGGATAAATATAGCACCAGCGGTACTTGACCCACGCATAAAACCAAACTGCATTTCATCTATGCTTATCTGACTTCTTATTTGCTGCTAAATTATTCTCTCAATCATTTCCAACACTTCATCCATCAACTGTAAGCCTCTGTAATTACCTTGATCGTCTGCTTCCATTTTACTCTTGTAACAATTCACACTTGTGCTAAGTTCCCAGTCTTTCTGGATAACCTCTTCTTTTATGATCTCATTTTTAAGTCCTTGATTATCTCAATGATTGTTTCACTTGCAGCTTTTAACATTTCTGCAACAACCCCTCTGGATCTTCCAGCCTTAACGTTCTTAATCTTACTCACAGTTCACTGTACGATTTCTTTATTATTCTTATAGTTGTGCCAGTTACTGCTTCAGCGATATCTAGATTTTCACGGTTCTATGAAAACTCAGGTTTTACGAATTTCTCATAGTGACATTTCACCGCATCCCTCTTGTCCTGTTCATCTGTTAGTAGCACTCAATTGTTATTTCGAAAGCACTTCTCTCAAACAATATCCATATTTGTCTTTGCCGTCAGTTTAGCTGTCCTGAATACTTTGCTCTGTTGCTCATCCCCCGTAGCATATCATGAAACCTGGTATTCTCAGACCCCTTCTTGGCTTTGTATATTGTTCTTCTTGCTTCTCTCTTTGCCTCCAGATGCCCATCCTTATTCACTAAACATTGTATCTACTGAATCCTTCGTTTTCGCTTTTCTTTGATACACTTCTCAACTTCCTCATTCCACCAGCATGTCAGTCAATGCCTTCGGTACCATTCCTACCACCCACAGGTCTGATCTGTTACATCCAACAGTGTATCCTTCCATTGTTCTTCCACACGTCCGGTAGTGGATGTTGTAGCCGAACGCTTCATCACTTAGTCTTTAAACCTACGTATCACATGAAAAATCATAGCATATGTTTATCAGCTCTGGATCTGTTTGTTTCTTTTTTTTAATCTGCTAAACAGGTTCTAAGGTTAGATTTAAGGTTAGAGTTAAGGTTATATTTAAAATTTCCAGTAAAGATTGTGATATTTGATCCCCCTGTAAGTACTCTAAAAAATCTTACAGTTTCCAAACGTTAAAAGTATACGAGTTTGATTCTGTGTTTGCTATAAATTATTTGTTGTTCTTATTTTTTCTTTATGAGTTCTCGACTGTAAAGTATTCTGTACTTTACTCTGATAAAGAAAGAGAAGGGATATTTTTAATATGCGTCCATTAATGTACGCGTTCCGGGTTTCAAATGCTATTTCAACGAATGGACCGACGACGAACAACACGACAGACCGACAGATCCACTTACATATATACATGGACACATCTAAAACGCTATTTCAAACTTGAGCGTAACAAACCGATGGAAATGTTTTTTGAAAGATACATAATCCCGACATACCAACTAACCGACGGACAAGCCTCTTATAAAGATGCTACATGGACGCACCTAAATAAACGGTAAAGAAAGAATAACAATGAAAAGATTAGAAGAAAATACAGAAGAAAAAAAACAACCAAATAAAGAAAGTCGCAGGATTAGCGAGGAAAAGTAATTTTTTAAAAAGATTAAATAAAATCCGAAGAGGAAGAGAAAAGTTTGACAAACAAAACCCAAAAGATCTTAATGTATTGCGAGTGGAGTGGGTTTTTTTTAGTCTGTCGTGAAAGAAGAATATCTAAGCGTGATCGAATCAGAGTGGGCAACACGTTTACTCGAATCTAAGCGTGGCATTAAAATCGTGAGCAAACGTGTACCCACCCGCCATGTTCTTTTTTAATTCTTTTACCCTCACTCCTAAGTTTTTTTTTCACAGCACTTTTTTATCTTAAACTTTACCCTCAAAATATCTGCTATCTTAGTCATCCTAAACCACAAAAAAATAGTTTAATATAAAAAAAAGTATTCTACTTAATTAAATAAAATAATGTAATCCCATTAAAAGTTAATTAGTACGTGATTGGTATAATGGATATGCAGCAGACTATGCAATCGCCCTTTCCGGGTTCAAATCTTAGTTTCAAGTTGAATTTATGTATCCATTCAACTACAGACTGTAGGTCATTTTCGAAGGATCCAACCATTGCCTTGGATAAGTGCGCTTTCGTTTTACCCACTTGTCAAGAGTAGAGCATGGTGTCATCAGCAAATATACCCATCTCGGACACAATTTGATCAGGGAGGTCGTTTATGAAAATCAGGAACAATAAAGGTCAGAGAATCGACCCCTGGGATACACCCGCATTAATGTCATGTTGTTTAGATGTACGACCATCGAGGACCACATGGATCTTTTTGGGCTAGGAAGGATCTAATTATATCAAATATTCGTCCAGTAATCTTATATGAATTAATTTTCATAAGAAAACCTTTATACTAGATCTTGTCAAAGGCTTTAGATATATCAAGCGCTACCGCCCGAGCATCACCTGCCTTGTCCAGTGTATAGTATATGTGTTCAGGGATGATCATTAGCATATCCGTAGTAGAACTAATGTCCAGAAAGAAGTTTAGCATTAACGAGGTGCCGGACTATTGCTAAATTGATTAAATATTCAATGATTTTAGCAAAGAACGGGAGTAGACTGATAAGGGTGATAATTTGGGGGGTCAGTTCTTTCAACAGAATTCTTGACCACTGTTACCACAGAGGCAATTTTTCATCTATCAAGCAAGATTCGGGAAAACAGTTGTTGTAGAGTTTGGAGGGGACAGCAGCCAGCTCAGCAGCTTAAACAGTTTAACAGAGAGCCGAAAGAAGGGAGGGTAAGTTAGAGTCGATGAAAAAGTTCGCCTATCACACACGTCTCAATTTCTGCGCAAAATGTTAAATAACAAATCTGTTTTCCCACTTAAAGAATGGCAAATTTGTCACAAATCTCAACTTTTTAAGCATCAATTATCCTTAGGAGATAAGTAGAAGAACGTCAGTTTTAGTAGTTCGAGAATTCCTTACAAACGAATTCTTTCGACTCGTAATCCGAGATATAGACATATTTTAACTTCACTACATCTTTTTTATTCTAATAAAACTATTTTAAGTGTGTTTTCAGCTCATTAAGTTTTCAGCTTCCAGCTCACCCCGAATAGCCGTCTGCACATTAGAAGGGTAGAAAAACCGTTACCACAGCTCTATGAACTACGGATGTCCGCATGGTCCACAATACACACTAGTCCTATCGTTGGATGGTCACCGTTACCAAAACACGTGGTATCCAAGGGAAATCCCATCAACTGAGATGTGTTAGATCTATTCATCCACGGCGCAAAAATTGTAGCGAAGGGTTACAGACACAAATACACACACAAACACACACACATACATATATGTGTGTGTGTGTGTGTGTGTGTGTGTGTGTGTGTGTGTGTGTGTGTGTGTGTGTGTGTGTGTGTGTGTGTGTTATGCGTGTATGTGTGTGTGTTGATAATCACGATATATCATGAAATGAAATGTTGTGGAGACAGAATGTATAAAAGACAAAATGGAAAAAACAACTAAACACAGAAAGAATATAAACGTTTTTTTTATATTCTTTCTGTATTTAAATGTTTTTTCCATTCTGTCT
>OY744527.1:130337430-130347430 GCA_963556195.1 Sepiola atlantica
GTCCGGGTGCAGAATCAAAATGCAATGTTTGTATACTCAATTGGTTGGCAGATTAAGTTACCACTTTGATCAATGTTCTCACATCACTTGCTTTTATACTCTTAAAAACTCTTTTCACCTAATATTTGCAATAGTGGAGGTAGTGCACACATCAAAAAGTAGATTACAATCTCATAGCTCAATAGTAAGATTAGTATAGCTTGTTCTATGTACAGGTGGGTTTTTTTTTATTCATGGTTTCCCAAAACGAATGAAATCAGGTAAAGGAAATAACTTTTTTAGCTCTTTTTCTTTAAATACAACCAAAAAAATCATAATTGTCGATTTTATCATTTTATTTTTTATCACATAGTGTGCTACAGCTTTACTTCTTCAGAGGATAATTCCTGTAATTTTTTTTATTTTAGTCTACCTTTTTAAAACATGCTTCCAGTTAACAAAACCAAATATACAAGTGAATAATATATATATATATATATATATATATATATATATATATATATATATATAGCTTACTACCTAGCTCTACTTACGTATCGAGCACTGTTGAAGTAAATACTGAAAACTGATACATAAAAAATTATATCTCCTTATAATATTTTATGTGGATACATGAAGTACTAATATATATATATATATATATATATATATATATATATATATATATATATATATATATATATATATATGATAGCTTCTACTTGAAAGTTGTAGATTATATCTTTATTTCCATGTATCTCTCTCTCAAAATAGAGAGAGATACATGAAAAAGATATAATCTACAACTTATAAGTAGAAGCTATCATATATATATATATATAGAGAGAGAGAGAGAGAGGGGGGGGGAGAGAGATACATAGTGCGCATGTGCAGACAGACTTTCACCCGTGGCTTATGCATGCGTACTTCATAACTCTGTTTGAAAGCGTTGAAACCATTCAAGTGTGAATATGAAAATCAACCTAAAGATCAAAAGAAAGTTATCATTAGATTTTTAGCAACACAAAATACAGAAATGTTTTTTTTAATATTGGCATCAACTGAAATAGCACCCAGAACGCGTTATTTGTATTTTGATTTTTAATGTGTTCTTTTTCATTATTTAAAAAATAAACAATTTTCAGATTGCTTTAAAAAATTGAATTTTATTTTTTACATTGCAAGATATATTTTCATATGCATCGTTTAAAAAACGACCTTTCTCAGATGGATAGATAGACCGAGACAACAATATAAAAGAAATAATATAAAAATAAACGAAGTATATATATATATATATATATATATATATATATATATATATATATATATATATATATATATATATATATATATATATATTATTGAATATAACATACAACTTATGTCTGGTTTTGGTGGGAATTATGTATTACATGAGAATAATAAAGAAACAGAAAGTATCAGTATTTTTGTTTACTAGTTATGTATCTTCCTCCCACAAGGTAAGATGTGGCACAAGGTCGGGAAAGTGGGATTTAAAAAGCCAGCGCCCGAGAAGGTGAGCACTCTGGCCATTAAAAATTGCCTGGGTAGCCCCGTCGGCATTCCCTGGTAGGAGCGCCTCAGGCAGTAAGCAATAAACTTACTCCTCCCCAAAGAGGGGAGGCAAAGCCTGGGAGGGTGGACCTCCTAGAACTGCACAGGACAAACCTATAGACCGGCGTAAATCAAGCCCCGAAGTCCAAGACAATACCAATCTATGCGGTGTAGTATCCATCGGAACAGATACGTATGTATTCTGGAATACGTACCGTTTCGCTGCGCTTAATTAACTTGGTTAGAGATAATTTTGTTACTTGGACGTTGATTCCGGTTATTAATTAATAGAGAGTTTACTAATGTAGTTTTACGGACCAGGCTGAAATGATAACGTTATAATTTAGAAACCCATTCTTAACATGGGTAGGTGATTAACTATTCTGTACTTTCACCTAACAATTTAATAAACAAAAGAAACCGTAAGAATTGAATTTGAAATGAAAATCCATTCTAAAATGTAGCCCGGTCCGTAAACTGCATAAGCACGTTAAAGAGGCAAATAACGTATTATATAATGTTATGATGTTATTTGTTTCTTTTCAGAATATAACTTACCTTGAAGTGTAGTATCTGTTATACTGTACTTAATCTTCTCTCTAATTGGTCAGTGAAGGAGAAATCTTTCAAGACTGCGGTAATCTTTTTTTTTTGTCCCTATCCGGAGTGTCCTAATTTGGGGAGATATATTTTTCCCCAAATTATAACCGACCTCGTGTCTAACTCTGCCCTGGTTGGGAGTCAAGTAAATCGGAACCACGTCAATCGTAAAAGTGCCGAATGGTTTAAAGTCGAGAAATTGTTTTTAAAAAAAGTAAGAAAATGCCTCATATCAATTGTTTTTTTTTACACTGAACGAAGTTTTAAAGTAAGTTAATTGTTAGGTATATATATATATATATATATATATATATATATATATATATATATATATATATATATATATATTAGTTATAAAGTATGTAACAAAATGAATCGTAAATGCTATTGTATTTGATTGAAAAGTCAATTGTGTTGTTTACATTTCACGTAAAAAAAAAGAATAAATAACTTCTTTTAAATTGGGCAAATAAATATGTTGTGAACAGAAATAGTAAAAATAAGTGGAAAAGTACATCGATCAAAAATATACTTGTCTGTAGGCATGGCTGTTGTCGTTTAAAGAGAATGCGATTATTGACTAACATGTAATTAACATGCAGACAGAATTTAAGAATAAAAATCCGAGAATCATGGATTGGGCGATGCGGTGACATTTTTTCTGCTCTATAAACAAAGGTCCCGGTGTCGATGAGGTGTTTGTGTTTACTAATTGTAAAGTGAAGGATAATGGTGGATACCCTTTCTTTCGAACTCGTTTCTGGGAGAGGTAGAAATCTTGGAATAATTTTAATGTTTTTTTGCTTGAAATTGAAATGTCATTATATTTTCGTGAAACACGAATTAGGAATAGCCTATGATGTTTGTAGTTATTTTCTTATTATAGTTAAAATTGCACGGAAAAACAGTCTAAAATATTAACAATAATTTAATATTAATATATATATATATAAATAAAGTAAAGTAAAGTGGTTAGTATGTGTGTCGTGGCATCCCAGTGAAACGGTTGATGTACGAACAAAACTACCCGTGGGTTTGGAATCAGCAACACTCATGTCGATGTTCTTATCGATGTCAGACTTTCTTGGATCTGTTTTCAAACTCATTATTACACATTAAATGACATAAAAAATAACATTAGAAACAAATGTAACGCCATTTTGAGCGTTCCCTTTCCAAGCCGACCGAAAAACTACTTTGCACGTCAACCCATCGTATTCATTAAAATAATTGATAAAACATATTTGATAAATGTTTACTAATACAATTTTACTTTAATAAGAATGTTTTATATTTATATTTCGTTATGTTTATTTATTTCAGACAATCGAACTATTTTAGATCGATGCGGATAAATAAAAAAAACAATCCCTACGTCGAACTCATTAAATCAGGTTAAATGACAGGATATTTTCGTTTAGATTAGTGGTCTTGCTGTGAAAGTGTTCGCCTTCAGTTCTATCATTTAATGCTATTGTGTGTTCGAATCTCACACTTGGCAATTGTTTATTTTTTGCTATAACGTTCCAGTTATTTTCTTAGCCGAAATTGGTTATCATCATAAACCTGAATAGTTTTTTTTAACAAAAATAAATGGCCGAAAAATATTTAATAGATGGTCTTAACTCCTAATCTTACCTATAAATGCAAGAAATGTTTAGAAACCCGACGTAGACGGGTACTTCAGCTAGTGTATACATATATTTATATTTGAAAATAGATAGAGAGAGAGAGAGAGAGAGAGAGAGAGAGAGAGAGAGAGAGTGAGAGAGAGAGAGAAGGATATTACAGTATTAACGAATTAAAGCATGACAGACGAAAAATAAATGATATTTCAAACTTGAGCCCACCGGAAGATAGACCATCTTATATATATTCTTGGACGCAAGTAAAATAAGATGTGTCCATTCAATCTGCGCGTTTAGTGATGGAAATTCTGTTTCAAACTGAAGTGTGTCACGACAGATGGACAAAGCCTCTCATAGAAATACAAACACGCATTTAACAATATTATGCTGGGATTGTTTTGCAGCAATCAATGTGCTGACCCCTGTTAAGTGAATTAGCTTCCGATGAGAAAATTAGCGACCCTATGCGACTGGTAATTGGAATAATAAATTTATATATATATATATATATATATATATATATTAAATTATTAATACCTACAGATGCTAGCGTTTCAAGCTTATTGCTCTCATCAGTGCAGGAAAATAACAATTTCACCATGTATATATATATATATATATATATATATATATATATATATATAATAAGGAGAGGTAGTTTGCTTGAAGCATTGTGTGTAATACGTATATAGAGGAGTATTAAAAGGCTATCACAATGCAAGAAATGGAAATATGTCGGCGTTGAGAAGTAAGACAAAAACAAGTGATTTTAATTCATATATTTTTTCAAAAAAATTTTAATAATTGTTTTTCTATATAGCAAATCTTACTTGATTAGGTAAGACTTCAACACTGTGATGTAATGTGTGTGACCATGTTCCATAATATATTTCGAGGAAGAACTCTTTGTCATATATATATATATATATATATATATATATATATATATATATATATAATGAAATATTATACATGGTTGACTATCTTTATGGTCTTTACTAAGGGAATTGGGGATAAAAATGAAAATTCTCATAGCTTGATTTATAGGGAAGAGAGGAATGAATTTGTGAGTGAAAGTTTTGAAATTGTGAAAATTGAACAGAGTCCAGCTGTGTTCTGTTGAGAAGACTAGACATTGTTTCAAACATTTTAGTCATATGGTATTTATTCACGTCTCCTAGGACATCAATGCAAAAACATTATACGAAATAAATGGGCAATACCATTTCAACATTAAAAATGTAATATTAGTGTCATTATTCTTTTGCTACATATACTTCCCCTCTTAGGGAAGGTCTAATGTTCCAGAAGCCACCACTAAATAAAATACGTTGACGTTCATAAATATACCTTGTGTCTCTCACATCCAACTCTAGAAAACGTCCGTGACTGTGGTAGTCATTCCACGATCGTCACATGTGGTGTATTCTTGCTGGAATTAGAGTTGTACACAATAACACAAAAACAAGAAGAATTCGAAGAAATGACTTTTTATTGAGCTGTTGTCATTGTCTTCAATTCTGCTAGCGGCAGGAGCACCTTCTGGCTACGAATCTTTGGGTTCTTGGTTCCCTAATTTATTGTCGACATTAAGCTATTCTCTACACGTGGTATTCGCTTCAGAAACTTCCAACAAACTGCCTATCCCTCGTACACTACTCTCTCTTCTAACTATGTGATGTCACGTCCGTTTCCAGTACACGACAGGGTCTATATGACATTGGATGCACTCGCTGACCCGATGATGCTGGCGCCCCGTGCACGTGTCAACGTTGACCTGCGAATCTAAATCACGAGATGAATACTAGCAAATTGTTACTTACCCTTTAACACTTTTACTTTTTTTAATATAGATAAAATTGCCCTTTAAATATAAATTGCTTTTTATCCACACGTCTTCTACATATCGATATAAAAGTTCCTTTATTCACACTTTCTACGGGATCGATATACATTTTCCTTAATACCTATTGCTTAATCTATCTGCCATCGTTAGTTATGTCCATTTTTATTAGAACTCTTCACTGACGTCACCCCACAAATAGAAACGAGACTCCATTTTCTTACTTATAACGGACTGCGATCACTCCAGACATGTAGAACACACAGCTGATAAGCGCATGAAGTGAACACCACGTGCGTTCTCGTAATTCCTAATTTCAGCCATGGCTCAATATATTATCTGATATCAGACGATGGGAATCAGTAGGGACACTATACAACCGCCAACACAAATGTCCTGGATAGGCAACGTCAAAGAAAAAGTCAACTCGGTTCCAGAAATTTGAATTATACCTCGAGATTATACCTCGAGATATAAGGAAATAGGGAGGGCCTGTGGACGAGTGGTTATAGCACTTGTCTTTGGGCACTCGGGTCTGAAAACTCCCTCTGTCCATCCAGGAGTAAATGGGTACCTGACTAAAAACTCAGGGAAGGTTCAAGGCAGCGGAAGAAAAGGGAAGGGCTCCGCCTTCCATATGTTGTGCCCTAGATACGGTGATTCTTAACAAATCACCGCCGCTACGGCCATGGGCAGTGTGCGATGTCGGCAACGACACGCGTCCAGGCTATGCGACCTTTACCTTTTTTATAAGTAAAAAAACTTGAAACCTGTCAGCGTTAAATGAGCACTCTTCTTACACTTAACTGGGGAAGAGGTATACAATACATTCTCATTCACATGCGTGGAAAAGGGTAGCTACAACATTTTGATTCACATGTGTTCAAAGTTTGTTGAAGGTAAAAAGACTTAGCTAACAAACTATACATCTTCAACAATAGAAACAAAAAAAGAGGAGTAATATTCCTATTTTCTTAACAGAGCAGCAATAACACGAGTAAAAAATGCGACTTTAATCAACTAAAGAACCGTATGAACACACAACCGGATAATAAATTGTTTACTTTGTTCTATTACTCTATACAGAGTAATAGAACAAAGTAAACAATTGTCTCTGTAAAAATTACAACATGAAAAACACACACAAGACAGAGAACTTAGAGAACAAGATCTAGGTGGGGCACCTGCAGAAATAGAATTTTTATTTTTTTTTAAAACCGCCACGTATGACAGAGAAACAAGAACAGGCGCCATAAGAAAAAGAATAAGATAAAAATGCGGAAGTTCCGGCTCATCATCACGTGGGTAGAACAAGCGCTGACAGAATTCAGACATTGCCAAAACATCAGGCATTATAAATATGCGTAGATGAAAGAAGAAAGTCTACAATATCAACGAGTCACAACGGGCACGGAGAAGCTATAAAGACGCTGATGACTACTACAATCGCATCGTAGTCGAGAGTGTTGAGGAACCACACGCGACTAGCGTTGATATTAGAAGGGCTAACAGTCTCACAAAAACTTCACACCGATAGCTAGATTAACATTATATCGATATCAAATTACAGAAAAATAAAAAAATAAATAATAAAACCGGAAATAGAGCCAACACTGGTAAGAGAGTCCCAATTACAGGAAAGGGAAACATTATCGCCAAAAGAACAGAAAGGGCTCATTACACAACTCTGCTTTATCATAGCGCCAAGAAACGTGAAGCCTGTATTAAGGAAAGAAACGTGTGATAAGTTGAACGTAATAAGGCGGGTAAACATTATCCAAAACTTGTACAAAACAACGTACCTGTCTATGGAGACGATATTTTCGGGATGATTCAACATAGAGCTAGCACATTACGAAGTGCCCGCTATTGATGCATGCAGAAAAATTCCGTTCGCTATGTTCAATGATGTCAAAAGAAAACAGAATAGAGCAATACAGATTTATAAAAAGGGTAACTCAGTTGAAAGCGTGGAATGTATGAACTCACAAAACCTGAATAAAGCAATTCTCCATGAATATTTCAAATTACAAGAAAAACGGAGGATGCAATAGTAGAAATGTCAGGAAACAAAATATTTTTCAAATTGAACTATTCAAAATGATTCTGGCAGCTCCAATAAGACAGAAAAAATGTCCAATTTAAGTACCTTTATGATACTGGACGTTCGATATGGTTACCAAAGCTTGCCGTTTGTGGATATCATCAGCTCCAAAAATATACCACAGACCGATACAGTACATGTTCGGTTGTATGCAGAACGTACAAACTACCAGTGACAACATGGTGATACGTGGAAAACTGACTCAAAATTACTTTTACGTCCGGTAAAGAAAGTGCTTGATATCTGCATAGGAAACATAACTATTAATAAAGAAGAATCCCAGATTGTTGGCCGATCGACTCACAGCTAATTGTTTGAAGCCAGACCACGCTAAGCTGATAGTTGAATTGACAATATTAATGGAATAAGCAGGCGTGGGAAGATATTTAGACATGAGTAGTGAAAGGTTTTTCACAACAGACATTTCACACAAGGAGTCTAAAACAGTTAACGTAGTAGTCTTCACATGGGGGTGAAAACATGAGAAATATTGTAACAAACTGAAAACAATGCTATTATCACAACCTCTTATACAATTCTAAAATTCGAAGCTACTCACGAATATTTACTCTAATGCAAGTTAAATAAGGATTTGGTGTCATACTAGAACAGCAACACTGAGACCAGTTGAAATTTGTCGTATATGCATCTTCTGCGATAAGAGAAACACAATTACGATATAAACCTAGAGACACACCTCTGTATCACTTCTGTATTGATATTGATGGTTCTGGTACTTATCTGAAGGTTTTCTGACATGGAGTTTACCCTGGTTTTCACCTGGCAATATATATATATATATATATATATATATATATATATATATATATATATATATATATAAAGTGGTGTACTAAAAGCGAACTTTTAGGAAAGGTAAAACCTATTGTGAAGAGTATACAGCTCAATATCCAGGATAGAGCAGGTAGATATGAAGAAGAATGGAAAGGAATAAGAGAAGCAAAAGCCAAATCAAAATTCAATTCTCGTGCCTTTTAACGACCTACCTATCTACATCTCATTCTCTCCGCTGGACTTTTCGACACCGGACTTTTTAGCAATCGGACATTTGCTTGCATTCGGGCAGAGTTTTGCCCTGTGTTTCTTTCCCTACAACTTTTATTTTATTTTTTCAAATTTTAAATCTTGGCCTTTGCCAACTTATCTATCCCAGCGACTTCCTCTGATGATAAGATTTTGCTCTTTGAAAAGCCTGGCTTAAGGAAAATTTAACTTGAATAAATTGCCTTTTTGCGGAATATACCTTGCTCTGAGCAATTGAATTGAATTTTGATTTGGCTTTTGCTTCTCTTATTCTTTTCCGTTCTTCTTCATATATATATATATATATATATATATATATATATATATATATATATATATATATATATATATATATATATATATGTATATATGAAAATGAATGATAAACATAAAAATTGGATATAATACAATATTTATTAGATCGTCAATTAATTGAAACAAGGAATATAAAAAACTATTTATTTTCCTTAACCCATGGATTTTTATATTCCATGTTTTAATTGATTGAGGATCTAATAAAAATCGTATTTTATCCATTTTTATGTTCATCATTTCATCTTATATTATTGCTCTATCTAGTATATCGAGCATTGACTTATAACGATAGGATATAATATAAGGATATAATATTTATCTATATTGTTTCACTTGTAGGTCCTACTACGATATTACATAAAAATCTAGTGAAAATCTTCAGAAAAATGTAATCTGAAGTGTGGTTAGGCAAACAAACATTCAACAAACTGAAAACAAAATCTTCAGAAAAATGTAATTTGAAGTGTGGTTAGGCAAACAAACATTCAACAAACTGAAAACAAAATCTTCAGAAAAATGTAATTTGAAGTGTGGTTAGGCAAACAAACATTCAACAAACTGAAAACAAAATCTTCAGAAAAATGTAATTTGAAGTGTGGTTAGGCAAACAAACATTCAACAAACTGAAAACAAAATCTTCAGAAAAATGTAATTTGAAGTGTGGTTAGGCAAACAAACATTCAACAAACTGAAAACAAAATCTTCAGAAAAATGTAATTTGAAGTGTGGTTAGGCAAACAAACATTCAACAAACTGAAAACAAAATCTTCAGAAAAATGTAATTTGAAGTGTGGTTAGGCAAACAAACATTCAACAAACTGAAAACAAAATCTTCAGAAAAATGTAATTTGAAGTGTGGTTAGGCAAACAAACATTCAACAAACTGAAAACAAAATCTTCAGAAAAATG
>OY744527.1:130352430-130364930 GCA_963556195.1 Sepiola atlantica
CGGTAGCTAAGTGGTTTACAACATTTACTGACAACCTGGGGGTGCCAAGTTCGAATCCAGTTCGTTCCGCAGAAACACTTTCACTTGGGATGTTGGCAGCTTTCACGTGGTCCCTCCCGTAAGTACCCTATGTTTTTCTAGAAATAATTCTAACTAGAAAGATATCGGGGAAACCAATGCCAACAATAGAATCATCTAATTCTTACGGACTAAATGGATTTTTATCAGAACTTTTAACTGACGTCATTCCAGAAATAGAAACAAGACTTCATCCTCTTCCTCGTTACTAACGGAGATCCGTTGAGACGTCTAAAACATAGCTAAGATAAACATGTTTACTCTTATTTCTGAAGTTCAGCTTTATCTCACGATATTACAATATATATAACACTTTTTGTTTGCTCGCACTTCCTGACATTTCCGTCATCGACACTTCTTTAAAATATCGATATAATGTTATGTGCTTTATCCCCACTTAATTAACATGGTGTTGTTTTGTAATAGCAATTGTAAGTTGTTTTAGATATTGTTGGGTTAGCATAAAGTCTGCGAGCAGTTAACAAGCAACATGTTTAACAATTTTCGAGTGAAAGGTTCAAAATGCTTCCTGTTCTCAGGAGATTTGGGTGTCATCTTCTCACGTGATTGATTTGAATCAGATAAAAAGAATAAAAAATATGTTTAATGGCGGCGTTTAAGAAGATAGAGTGGTTTTGAGGCATTGCTTTGGGGAAATATATTCTGTACTGTAAAAAGCTAAAACATCTTTAAAAACTGGCCAGTAAAGCTGCTAAGTATTTGCATGAAAGAGTAAGTCACTACGATTAATATATTTACGTATTGTTTTTATAGGCAAAAGCATTACAACTTATGATTTGAAGACAAAATTATTCGCCGTGAAGCCATGCTGAATAGTCTTTACGTCTTCTTTTTTGCGGATTATAAAAAAAAGACCACTTAGTTTAAAAAGAATATTCATGTAATGTGTTTTTATGTTATGTTATGTTGATTTTTTTAATGGATAAAATACGTATCCAGTCAATTAATTTATTTCAGACTTCCATAAGATTCGAACTCGAGTATTGACATCGTAAGCACGACTACCTTAGTAATGTGCATTCTGCCTATTCTGTTCTTGTTAGCCACTGTCATGTTTCTATATGCGTACGAACACACAAACTCCAAAAAACATCATAATTTTTTAATTGTATATAGATAGACAAATATTCGATTAATAATAAATAAAAAATAACTTTATGTGTAATTATAAAAGTCACATTGACACGAGAAATACACACAGAAATGATCGAATGTATACGTTTATTTATTTTTTAAAAATCGTTTATGGAAGTCGCTCCAGACAAGACATGAAGCCACTTGATGTAAGGAGCTAAAAAACTATACTACTTCAATATTAAACACTAGCCAACGATAAGTGTTAGATGGATAGATTCTGACCTAGTAAGCAGCAATTCTTCCTCCTTTGTCAGAAACATTGCTCAATGTATGTGAGGACTAAATGACACAATAAGGAAAGAGAGAGTTACAAGGCTGTCGAAAGTAAACCCAAAGTCCACTTGGCCTTTTGGCTAAGATCAAAGTGTAGTATCTGTTCTGATGGATACTGCACCCCATAGACTGGTATTGTCTGGGCTTTCGGGGCTTGATTTACGCCAGTCTATGGGTCTGTCCTGTGCAGTTCTAGGAGGTCCACCCTCCCAGGCTTCGCCTCCCTTCTTTGGGGAGGAGTAAGTTTATTGCTTACTGTCTGGGGCGCCCCTACCGGGGAATGCCGACGGGGCTGCCCAGGCAATTTTTAAACCCCACTTTCCCGACCCGACCTTGGGTCACATCTTACTTGTGGGAGTAAGATAAAAACTGGCCTTGTGCCTAACTCCTGGAGAGGAGTAAATCAATACTCTCCTATTGCTAGAGAAAATGGGTTCAAATCAGGGCATGTCTCCAGAACAATATTCCAATGCTTTATACACTACCCATTTCCACGTGGAGCATTTATTTAAAAAAAGAAACACAATTTTGTTATCAATTTCATCAAATAAAAAAAGAAGATTTATGTACGAAAAGCACGTGGTTATACAAAAGATTCCAGGTAGAACATGCTATTGGCCATCATTCAAAATGATATAACATGGCAAATAGAACGTTTTCAATGTCAGCTGGCGTAAAATCATTTAGCCAATAAAACGTAATCAATGATGAACCGTCATCATCACAAGTTTTGAAGAAAAATGTAAACATTAGACACAATAGCGACAACAGATTAATTTATTATAATGCTGGTCTTTTCAAAAATGAGTTCAAATATCACCGCCATGTTAGATGGAATAAAAATGTGGGTAGCAAGCAGCATCGGAGTGTCTTGGATAAATTATGGCGGTTTATCTTGCGGTGTTTGTTTACCTTTCCTCACCCGACGTGACCAGTGGCCGGTCATGTCTCCGGACATCTTACTAGAGACTTACTGCGGTTCTAACCACGTGAAATGAGAAAAAGACTGAGAGAAAGTAATTGAGCCAATAATTTATTTATTTATTTATTTATTTATTTATTGGTTGGGGTGAGACCCTTTTCCCCTTCCCTGTCCGATAAATGTTTACGGTTTGAGATGATCTGCGCATTTAACCACGCGCACACACAACGATATGATTAACACGAAATTGTTTGCTGCGTCGTTTTTTTTTGTTGTTTTTTTTTCTCTTTTTTTTTTTGAGATATGGCGGATAACAGATGGTGGTCGGCTCTTCATCTACCCTGCCGTCTCTATGCCGAGAAAACTGACGTCACCATAATGATGATGAATATTTCTTCCGGACGGACGTTTCTCTACGGTTCTGTCATGTTCCAAATCCGGAGAACACTTTTTATGTTATTTTAGACATTAGATACGAAGAAGTCATTTGTCTATGTGTGTGAGGTCGAGTGTGATGTTGGCAAACATCGTTTAAAATATGATCATTCTATTTTATTAATGACTAACTGACCCGTACCCCGCTGTTGCCCGGGAAAGTCGAATAACTCAAGAAATATCTTGCCAAATCTGTAACTATTTAATTATTTGGTGCTTATGATTGACCAGCGCGAACAAAGACCCCACAATGGTAATATAAAACAGCAGCTGAAACAATTAATGCAATACATGGAGTAATAACACTCTTGCCATGGTTAGTTGTTGCCATCTTGCCATTGAGATGCACACGCATGTTTGTAGATAATGTACTTGATGTACTTTCACAAATATGACAATTTGATGCAAGCATTGAGCTCATCAGCAAGACTTCCACGTGGAACAATACAAAGTGTTTGTCTGAAGTTTGATTTTTATTTAGTCGTGCAATACCATCCCGAACAATTGATGCTTTCTCATGCGGTTCGTATTCCAATGTCTTTTTGGATGAGACACTGCACATATAGTGAACATACTGACAAACAAATGTTTCAAATATTCAGATGTAAATGCTTCTTGTAAAGCAGCATCCCAGTCATTAGCATCATGTTGTAGTGCATGTGCACTATATGCTCTGAACATATATATATATATATATATATATATATATATATATATGAGAAAGGAAGGATGATGGTAATCCGACATGATGGGAAATGAAAAAGGAAAAACCAAAAGATGTCTTTTTATGTATTCATCAGCGTTTCGTCTTTATTTGTAAGACTTCCTAAGGATGATAACTTTAAGAAAAATGTCATGCAAGTACATGAAAATATTGGGTTGACATGACGGGTTAATGAGAAGAAGTAGTAGCCACTACTGGGAGCGCAGCACCGAGGTCCGGGCTGAGAGAAGTCGGTGGCAGGGAATGAAATTAATGTGGATGGCTGTGAGTGAAAAAGACTACCCCCTAACATCGAATACTTTAGATACATTGATGATATTCTTATTTTCCTCCCCGTTGATATACAAATCAATAACCTCAAAGACAAACTCGACACAGTAGAACCCTCCATAAAATTCACACATGAGACTGAAATAGACAGCTCGATAACATTCCTTGACACTCTTATAATAAAGTCCAACAATAAACTAGCATTCAAGGTACACCGCAAAAAACACTCACAAAAGTGACTACATACACTTCTACTCTCATCACAATAGCAAGATAAAAACACGTATGATTATAGGCTTCTTCCTACGCGCTCTTAGAATTTGCAGTCCCCAATACATAGATGAAGAAATAAAACACATCATTAATTCCTTAAAAACACTGCAATGCCACACACATTTTATATTAAATGTCAAGATGCTTATAAAGGTATTTGTTTTACCTGTTCCTTCCTGAATTTAACAATAGATGCTTTTTAAAACAAAAAATATGAACTTTAAACACTTATACAAATCACGTGTTGCATCACGTTCTTCATATTTGATGATGGGAAACGACATCTTGCCCATTCGGCTGTATAACAACAAGCCGTTAAGAGATTAAAAAAAAATACAAATCCGATGACATCAGGATATATTTACACACCGATGATGCCAGGTCTTGGCGAAATATCTGTATCACTTTAAACTAACAAAAAAATGCTAGTTTTAATAAAAAAAAAAAGAAAACGAAAAAAAAAATCGGTTTCGATTTAATGTTTTTCTTTTTTTATGGAAAAAAAAAATTGATATCGCATCTTAATGCTTATAAAGGTATTTGTTTTACCTGTTCCTTTTTAAATATATATACATATATATACATATATATAAATATATATACATATATATAAATATATATATAAATATATATATATATAAAAATATATATATAAATATATAAATATATAAATATATATATATATAAATATATATATATATAAATATATATATATATATAAATATATATATATAAATATATAAATATATATAAATATATATATATATATATCAATATATAAATATATATAAATATATAAATATATATAAATATATATAAATATATATATATATCAATATATATATATATATATATATATATATATATATATATATATATATATATATATATATATATATGAGAAAGGAAGGATGAGAATAATCTGACGTAATGGGAAATGAAAAAGGAAAAACCAAGAAATATTTTTTATATATTAATCAACGTTTCGTCTTTATTGTAAGACTTCCTCAGGATGATAATATGAAGAAAAATGTCATGCAAGTACATCGACATTTGTGGTTGACATGATGGAGAGATGAAGGAAAGTAGTAGCCGTGGCTTCTATGAGCACAGGAGGAGAGTCCGGGATGGACTCTCCTCCAGCGCTCATAGTAGCCATATATATATATATATATATATATATATATATATATATATATATATATATATATATATATATATTGTTTTAGAATACTCGAAACAGTTCTCATGGAAAACAACTGTAATCCTTACAAGAATATCAATATTATATTTATTTACTCCTCTGCAGGAGTTAGGCACAAGGCCAGTTTTATTTTACTCCCACAAGTAAGATGTGACCACAGCTTGGGTCGAGTAAATGGGGTTTTAAAAGCCAACGCCCGAGAAAGTGAGCACCTTGGCCATTAAAAATTGCCTGGGCAGCCCCGTCGGCATTCCCGGTAGGGGCGCATCAGGCAGTAAGCAATAAACTTACTCCTCCCCAAAGAGGGGAGGCGAAGCCTGGGAGGGTGGACCTCCTTGAACTGCACAGGACAAACCGGCGTAAATTTCTGGAAGCAAACTACTATGAGCATTGAAAGGAATTGACTGACCTACAGCATAGGCAAGTTTTCTAACGGGGGGCTTGGGACTAAAGATACTTTTAAATAACATCAGCTTTAAGGTTGAAAGACTTTCAAGACAGTATACATATACAGTTTGTATTCCCTTTAGCCTTAAACGTCTATCCTCCGATTAAAAAATAAGATATGATATTTTTAACATGGGTCCATTTTGCGTTGTGCGATAAAAATTCGATTTCAAACTTAAGTGTGAAAATAAAATGCGCTAATTTAATCTGTGCGGTTAACAATAAAAATATTATTTCAAACGGAAGTGTGACAGACCGACCAATATAGCTTCGTTTGATTGGACGTATCTAAAACTTTAAAAGTGTGAAAATAAAATGCGTTAATTTAATCTGTGCGATTAACAATAAAAATGTTATTTCAAACGGAAGTGTGACAGATCGACCAATATAGCTTCGTTTGATTGGACGTATCTAAAACTTTAAAACTGTCACACGTCCATCATCGGATATTTAATCCGTAGTAATCAGAAAATGTGTATAAGTAAAAAATAAAAAAAAGAACAATTTAAGTTTAGAGAACGAACTTTTATTTTAATTTGGAACGTCTCCTACCTAAAGTCTACCATCGAATATCGATCAGCTGTCATCAGATCGGTTTAGCGTGTCGTCGACTCGGATATGTTGCAACTGGAACAAAGACTATTAAAACAGAATAGACCACATTTTACGTTGAACTGGGCATGCGCATAATAAACGCGATAAATAATGAACGGCTTCCGCCCGCCACTGAAATTTTGAACGGGAGACGCCAAGAAACGCGAATGAAAGTCGCCCTCCATTGAACCGAAAAAGATAGTTTAATAGATAGACGCTATAAAGCTGTTGTAAGTACATCTATTAGCAGGAAATATATACTTAAACGATACACCTGTACATACACACACACACACACACACGCACACGTGTGTGTGTGTTATGCGTGTATACATGTGTATGCACATATAAGCATATATTTACGTGTGTATATATATAGATATATATATAGATATATATATATATATATATATATATATATATATATATATATATATATATATATATATATATATATGAATATGCGTGTGTCTACATGTATACATATAAAGTGTTTACCTTTGTGCTGACGATTAATCTATGTATGCTTTGTTTTAATTTAAAATGTGTTTCAATTTCTTCACATTTGAAAAAGAGAATTGTCTCATGGGAAACATAAACCATGTAAATTATAGGTGTTAATTTTATTTTTAATATTCCGGGCAATCCTCTGTATTTTTTTATAAAATGTATTTCTTTAATAAAAAATGACTTTGAAACTTTTATGAATAACTGGACATCAGATACATTAAAGAATCTTTTTTGCGACTCTCTCTCTCTCTCTCCCTCTCTCTCTCTCTCTCTCTCTCTCTCTCTCTCTCCTTATTATTTCGTTTGTTTTTTGATCAGGAACAATGTTTACTCTGTCATTTGGTGACCCTGTCGTGTTTTCATGTGTCCGGTGGCTTTACATAAACACTTTGAATTGCAAAGTAAAAGCTATTTCATTATTATTATTATTAATATATATTATTCAGCGTCTATGCGTCTATTATGTTTTTATAGACACTAAATGCAACTAATTTGTTCAAAGTTAAAATGTGATTTTTTTCGGACTGTAAAAAGAATATACTTATATTTATATATAATAAACATTTCAACGTCGAGGGTTCCGACCTGATTTATGTCTGTTTAGTTTTAATATACATTTTGAGTCTTTCTGTTTGCGTGCATATGTTGATGGAAATTTTATATTTATTAGTATGCATTTGATATTTGTCTGTGGAGTTTAATTGAAACGCACAGAGAACGTTTTTCGCATTGTTCCAGGAAGTCCTTGACGATTTCAATTCAGCAACGCTGGAATGCCATCACAGAACAAAATCACATTACGTTAAGCATTTTAAAATGTTATCCCTGGTTTCATATTTGATGTTATAAATTTTAGGTTGTTGTGTTTTTATGTAGATAGCTTCCAGTATTTTTAAATTTTTTTAATTGGTTTCGGAATGTATAATTTTAGTGTTATTAACTAGAATTTGTTTTGAATCAAAGGGAGGGTAGTTATGTTTTTGTAGATGATGGTAAATTGAGTTAGAGTACATATGTACTATTTCTCTGATTTTTATATATATATATATATATATATATATATATATATATATATATATATATCCATGTATCCATAGACACGTGTTTAGTCGTTTCTGCACCTCATCAAGATGTGAAACCAAGAATAGTGGTTGGCGTCTGATGCTCTAACGACTGAGCAAACGAAACTGTTACTGGAAGTGGGAGAAATTATATCTTATTAAAATTAAACTATTCATTTATATACATTTTTTACGATGATGATAACCGAAAGTACGTAATTCCTTTTACAGAGGATAAGTGTAAACCATCGTCTTCTCTACCTGAGTGGTATAGTCATCCAAAGATAACTGTTTTGCCGTATCACAACTCTTCAGTGTGGCTAGACGTAGAAAGTGTGTCTACGTCGAGACTAGAAACTAAACGCCCGGTCACTTCCAACTGCGATCAACGTTGTCATGTGTCTTACACACACTCTAAAAAACTGGCTACTGACAGTAGAAGAAAATTATAATGCTATGTATTGTTCAGGCCTACCTGGTAACCTAACACAACTCAATACTTTGTAGAAGAGTATGCCTTTTACGCTGAGTGGAAACCGTTATTTCCTTTACTAGATAATTTAAGTCTTAGGTAGGGAGCATATATATATATATATATATATATATATATATATATAGAGAGAGAGAGAGAGAGAGAGAGAGAGAGAGAGAGAGAGAAATAAGAGTGATAAACATGTAACAAATGTCCAAATTTATTTCAAATTTCGATTGTTCAATGCAAGGTGTATTCTGTAATAAACTAGTGTTTATTATTCTTTCCTTAAGACAAGGCTTTTCAAAGATCGAGATCTTATCATCAGAGTAGAAATACAGATAGATAAGTTGGCTGTAGAAAAAGCTAAAGTTCAAATATTTGAAAAATATTATTAAAAATGTAGTGAAAGAAAAGTTCAGTAAAAAAGATATGTGGTTTGTCCAGGTGGTAATTGTCCGTTGAAAAGGTGTCCAATGAAGAGGAGATTTTGGAGAAGACGAAAAAAATTTTTTTCGTAGGGGCAGTATGGAGAAAGTGCTCAAAATGAAGTAAGTATGTATATAAATACAGAAAGAGATAAAAAGGGGGAGAAAGAAAGAGAGAGGGGTAGGACTGTGTATATGTTTAAATATTTGTATGCACACAAATTCACTCCTAAACTAATCAACCGTACATTATCAATTTTACTAGAGAACTGCTAGGCGTAAGGGTTCGTAATGTAGGCTATAGTTAGTTTTATTTCATTTATTCAAAGGGGTAAAAAGTGGATGACAACCCTTCGTAAAAATACAGATACCTACGATTTGTGAAATGTTAACCATACTTATTAGATATCAATTAATAAATATTCTTCAATTTTCAATTTCTTTAGAGCATTTTAAAGGGGTTTTAGGGTGCATAATATAGACACAACCCCCTATTTTAAAATTCAAATATTTCAGATTTGCATTAAATTGTATCCATATTCATTATACACCAATTAAGCAAAATTTCCTAAATTTCAATTTTTCTTGAAACTCCTTAAACTTCAGTCTTAAATTTTAGCCATTTTCTAGAATCAAAATTGTCTAATGGATTTTGATCAAAAATTGGAATACGGATTTCAGACATAGGTTTAGTAGCATTATATCTTGTTCTTAAGCTTTGTTCGGGCACACAAAATTTGTGTAAAACTGTTCCGTTTGGGGAATTAATTCTACTCGTCCTAGGACTGGTATTCTTCTAGTATTAATATATATATATATATATAATGATAGATAAATATAGACAGAAAAAAAATGTAGACATGTGTGTGAAAGTGCGATATATACATAGAGCAGGCTGGCATGAAAATGTTTATACATGTCTGGACTTGCTTGTTAGCAGGGATGAAGTATTTTCCGACATGAGCTAACATGTTTTAAAACATGCGAATCTAAGGCTCATATCTGTTTCACGACACCCACACGGGCATACGTGTTTGTTAACTTATTTATATATGTATATATTTGCATGTATGCGTGATACACGCGCGTATATATCTGTGTAATATAAAACGACAATTACAATTTCATGGTATCAAATAATAATAATAATAATAATAATAATAATAATAATAATAATAATAATAATAATAATAATAATAATAATAATAATAATAGATAGATAGATAGATAGATAGATAGATAGATAGATAGATAGATAGATAGATAGATAGATAGATAGAAAGAAATCTGAACAGTACAAACAAAATAGGACTTTTGGAAACAATGAAAGCTATTTTTACCAAAACGTAAACGAATGTTTCTCAAACCCCAAACCACCGTACCTGAAAGAAAAAAAGACAATTCTCGAGCAATATATGGGAAAAGAGACAAGACCACAACAGAAATGCTAAGTGACTAGAAGACATGAAAAAGACCGTCAAGAAATTAAAGAAACAGAAACCGAAATTAATAAAGAAACACTAAAAAACCCTTAAGAAAAATGTAAACCTGGAAAACGCCTGCACACAAAGGAATACATAGAGTCGGGCTTAAAATGTGCACGATCCGCCATAAAATGTTAACACGAAATCTAAGAAGATGCATACGCGAAGCGGGCATACCACAATGGATGACTAAAAGAAGAACGACCTTAATACAAAAAGGACAGTGTTAAATAAACGATCCCAAGCAACTACAGATCGATAACCCACCTACCAGCGATGTGGAAAATTTTAATCGCACAACTGAGTGAAGAAATCTATCACTCACGACCGGCAAACATCGTTTAAAATATATTCTCTTTTAACTATATTTTCGATTGGTGGCATCGCATATAAAATATCAATTTTATCGGGATTAATTACTGAAATAGTGAACTTTTGAAGTCAGTTTCTCAGCAAAATCCCCGGGAAATTAGGGATTTCTGTAGATCTTTGTATACGATCTTTTGAACTAAATACCTAATTAGCTTTTAAAGTTAGGAATCGATTTTTTTGTGTTCAGTTCTTATCACACCAAACCTCAACTTATGTCACGGGGATTGTGTTGATTTTAAAAACATAGAGAAAAATCCAGTTGTTCTTATGTTCTTATGATTTTCGATTTCATTTCTTTTTCGATTTCATTTCTTTGTTCTTTATTTTATCGGTAGAAATTCAGCATCAGTAAGACTACATGAATACATACTGAAATTAACACTAAAGATTTTCCTTGTCAGTCTTATACAATGAAACATGATAGATATATATATATATATATATATATATATATATATATATATATATATATATATATATATATATATATATATATATATATATATATATATATATATAAAGTAATCCAACAAAAGATATAAGCGTCAACTAATATCTTATAATTAGTGAAACATCCGGATAAAAACTGAAGCTCAATATACTGGATAGAGCATTAATATTATAATATAAAATGAAGTAATAAAATAAGGTGTCAATCAAATTTTATTAGAATTCAAAGTTCAAGCAAAGTATCCTTAAGTTCTTAGCTCATGAGTTTTCAAAGATAATTCTTCTCTTCAGAGGACCATTACCGCAGTTATACTACTACAGGTAATAAAATTACGCTTTGAAAATATATGAAATTATATACACAAATACACATATGTATTTTTGTGTATTTGTGTATATAATTTTATATATTTTCAAAGCGTAATTTTATTACCTGTAGTAGTATAACTGCGGTAATGGTCCTCTGAAGAGAAGAATTATCTTTGAAAACTCATGAGCTAAGGACTTAAGGATACTTTGCTTGAACTTTGAATTCTAATAAAATTTGATTGACACCTTATTTTATTACTTCATTTAATATTATAATATATATATATATGTATATATATTATGTTATATATATTTATATGTGTGTGCGCGTGTGTGTGTGTGTGTGTGTGTGTGTGTGTGTGTGTGTGTGTGTGTGTGTGTGTGTGTGTGTGTGTGTGTGTGTGTGTGTGTGTGTGTGTGTGTGTGAAGGAGAGAGAGAGAGTATGTCAATGCAAATGTAATCTATATATATCAAAATGACTCCCGAAGGTATCGAATTTCAATTACAAAAAGCCAAGCTTAATATTTAGCAATAAATTTCTATTTTCAAAATGTATTATCATATCACTTTATAATATTTTATACCCAAAACAAGTCATATGGTTTACAATTGGTTCAAAGAATCTGCATCGCAAACAAAAATTCAGATAGTTTACCATAAACACAAATTCTTTTCTTCAGAATATCTAATACCGAGCAACATGTAAACATAAAATCGCCAAACGGAGAAAGTCTATTTACCCATCATTTCAAAAAGAATATTTAACAATGGTTGTGAAAAAACAAAATGTCGAAAACCAAGCGGGGTGAAAGAATATTTGATGTAATAAGTTAAAAATGTAAAATCGGTTACCAGTAACTTCCATACCGAATTACTAATTAAAAAAACAGAGAGTTTGAAAATATAGAACATCGGGCAGATTAAATTATTTGTTTAATTACGATACAGTGGAAATAACTCTTATAGGTCCAGACAAATCTTATAATGAAGCGATGCATTTTTAAATTTAAAATTAATTAAATTTTTAAATGAATT
>OY744527.1:130369930-130372430 GCA_963556195.1 Sepiola atlantica
TTAGGCGTTGGCTTTTCAATCACAATTTCAGACCTTGTGTCACATCTTACTGCTGTGGGAAGGAGATAAATAATTATAGGATTAGGTGCACTAAAACTTATGTTTTTGTATGATTATTAAGCTCAACTCTGTATATATTCCTGGCATATTTACATATATTGCCTTAAATATAATATATATAAATATTTAATCTATATATAGATATACATACATCTATATATGCATATCACCATCACAATCGGGGTTTTTTTGTATCACTCCTTAAGGAGAAACCTCTCCCTGGCTTCCGTTCACCTTATTAGTGACTTTATTTACTCCTCTGCAGGAGTTAGGCACAAGGCCAGTTTTATCTTACTCCCACAAGTAAGATGTGACCACAGCTTGGGTCGAGTAAGTGGGGTTTGAAAAGCCAGCGCCCGAGAAGGTGAGCACTCTGGCAATTAAAAATTGCCTGGGCAGCCCCGTCGGCATTCTCTGGTAGGGGCGCCTCAGGCAGTAAGCAATAAACTTACTCCTCCCCAAAGAGGGGAGGCGAATCCTGGGAGGGTGGACCTCCTAGAACTGCACAGGACAAACCCATAGACCGGCGTAAATCAAGTCCCGAAGGACAAGACAATACCAGTCTATGGGGTGCAGTATCCATCGGAACAGATACTACACTTTGATCTTAGCCAAAAGGCCAAAAAACAATGACTATATTTATCTACCTCCCACAAGGCAAGATGTGACACAAGGTCGGGAAAGTGGGATTAGATAAGCCAGGGCTCGAGGTGAGTATTCTGGCCATTTAAAAATTGCCTGGGCAGCCCCGTCGGCATTCCCGGTAGGTTGTCATAGTCGCCCTGCTAGGCACTGCGGGTTGGCCCATAGTTAGGTGTCCACATGCAGCTCCTGGTATTCTCAAATAGTCACCCATCTAGTACTGACCAGGCTCAACGTCGCTTAACGTCGGTGATCTTGCGGGGACCGGCGTGTCAACGTAATTATGCCGTATTTTATTATGCATATACACAAACATTTAATGCACACACACACACACACACACACACACACACACACACACACACACACACACACACACACACGCGCGCACGCGCGCGCGCACATAGAAAAGAAGATAAGCATGAAACAGACTAATAAGAAAAATAACACAGACACATTTCTAAATCAAAATTCTCCACTAAATATTAAGGTCATTTGAATCGACCGAAATACCAGTTAGCTTTACGGATGTGTCCGTGTTATTACTTTTACTAGTTTGTTCATTCTTATCGATTATACCATATATATAAACATTTCGATTTGTCTGAAATTAAATTTGTTGTTTTAAACCCCCTCATATGTATATACATACATATATACACACATATATACACAAAACATATATATATATGTGTGTGTGTGTGTGTGTGTGTGTGAGAGAGAGAGAGAGAGAGAGAGAGAGAGAGAAAGAGTATGTGTATGTATATTGTGTGTGTATTACTTCATATTAATTTCATAATTTTCTCCCTTATAAATTTCTTCTGATTTGAACTCCTATTTCCGAACCATATACCATTAAAAAACATATATTTCGTGTATGATTATTTTATATAAGTATAATGAAAAGAAATGAAGTGTCAGGATATAAATGCTTTCTTTTGAGTAATACACCCGACATGACACTGAGTCACTTTTCTGTTGTGAATTACATGCAGTTGTTTGCAGTGAAAACTCAGCAAACAAAATGGAAAGCGGTGGCGGCGTCATCTTCGCAAGCTGTTACTGACACTAAGCTGACATTTTACGGTCCAAGGGAGATAATCCGAATTTAAACACTGTCAAATGTTAAGTTTTTAGCAAAAATCTTAATATTTCATTCAGCTGATTTCTTTCATAAAGACATTTTGAAGGCATTCGAATATCAAGCATTCTTAATTATTACGTGTAAATAATTACGTGAAAATAATTCAAATGATAACCAAACAACAACTACAACAACATTATCTTATAGGCGCTCGAAACCCAGTGTAATGTTGGGATCTGTAAGTAAGAATTGACTTGTAAGTTTAAGAATTGCATCAGCTTTGTTTTGTTTTTTTTTTGTTTATTTGTTTAATTAATACGATTGAGCACTATAAAATAACGGTTAAATAAATAATATTGTGTTTAAAAACTATTTTTATATGGCAAACTTTTTGAATATACATTTATCAGAAGTTTTTTTTTTCCTCTTACAAACTATGTGAAACATTTGAATTTTTCTAATGTTTCACATCGTTTAGAAGGAACATACAAAAATAATTTTGGGGGAATGTATAGCCAGGCAACAGCTGTAAAATGTTGGGACATATTAAATTAATTTATGATTATATATATATATATATATATATATATATATATATATATATATATATGTGTGTATATATATTTATATTTTTATATATGTATATGTATGTATATATATGTATGTATATATATATATATGCTTATATATATATGTATATATATGTATATATAT
>OY744527.1:130377430-130427430 GCA_963556195.1 Sepiola atlantica
TCGAAATGTCGTACCTGGGAAGCTTAACACGCCACTTGACGGCCGTTAAAGTTTTAGTTATACCCGTCCCAATACGTGATCAGAATTAAATTCACTACTAGTTTATGTGACCCGGAACACTCGACAATCAAGGACGATCAACGACTAGCGGCGTTTACCAAGAAAATGGCCGATTTGGTTAGCTGTGACACTGTCATTGGAGTATAAAGTAGGTGTCGCCGTGGATGTTAAAAACACCTGCTGGATACGGTCGTTTGGTTTGTTGCAGCAAAATTGATAAGTTGTTCACCATTAGTACATTGATCTGCAATCGCAAGTCGTCCGAGAATATGACTGTTGCCGATGTCGCCTGCACCTGTGCGGGTATCCCAATCACCTGCAATAATTAGAAGATCACTCGAAGGTACGCGATAGACAGTAACCTGGAAGTTGTAGAACGAGTCTTTATCTTGACCGTCAACGTTAAAAGTTGGGAGCATGGACGGCAATAACACTGATATTGAGAACCGAATCTTTGAAGCGTATACAGGCCAGACGGGAGGGTGGAGATAAGTTCCTAGGCGATGAGTTAGTTATGCATTGGCACAGTCACTAAAAGCGAAAGCAACGCCATGAAAACCAGAGTTATCGGTCAGACCACTATGGTAGAGGTGATATGAAGCGTCATGTTGAGGGACGACAGTATATATCAGAAAGTCTGACTTCTGAGAGGCATGCTATGTCGAAGAGGGAGTACATTGTTAGCGCTTGAGTTTCTTCCTGCCAACGTTCTGACATTCCTATAGCCCAAAAAATAATTACTTTCTATAATTATTTTCTATAATTCCAGTTTTCTTATTTGGCACTCGCATCACTGGGACAGCTAGCGTGTTAGTTTCTACGTACGCCATACAAGAATTCATCATATGTTGTGGGAGGAGCATGTATGAAGTATCTTGGGAGTAATAAATTCACTAGCGGTCCCCAGTCGTAAATATATCCTGTTGGGAGACTGACTTGTATGCCGTAGAAGCAGAGACAAAACGATTTGAAGCTGCCGTTTGCCGGATCGGGCGCTTCTTGGTTTTTACATGAGACCTGATTAGCTGGGTATCAGACCAATCTGTTTTGCGTGGCCAAACCAGGAACTTAAATTCCCGATAGCATAGTTCTGACACTACCCGTTCCTCTTCACCATAATCATCATGGTGAAAAGGGGGTGAATTTTAAAGAGTTTACATATGCGTTTACATATGAGAGTTGGCTCGTTAAAAGAAGGAGCAGCTCAAATATTCCTGGCCTTAAATTAACGTCTTTTTAACGTCTTAACGTCCTTAAATTAACGTCTTTTTGTTTGTTAAAAACAAACAAAAAAACGTTAATTTCTTGACGATTTTGAAAAGAAAACCAGCAACAGTGTAGGCGCCTTTCTTTTAAATTTCGCTATTTTAAAGGAATAGGACAGCTAATCTTTTCCTATGTATAGAACGTTAGGCTGCCATAACACATATGTAAATTTTCATGTTGGTATCATATTTTACTATTTTTGTGTTATTGAGTAAAATATGTCTAAATTGAAAAGGAGCAGCCATGTTTGTTTAGGTGTTAGCAAATCGAGTTAGTGTCGGTGAGATGCAACGTAAGCCTACGAGAAAGTGTTATTGTACACTAACCGATGTAACAATTTTTTTATTATTGTTGTGGGAGATACATTCTCCCAAATGGCATTGAAATTGGTATATAACATTGTTTTTCTCTATTGTTATTTAGACCGAAAAAGAGTTTTTGTTAACTACAAGGTTTAATGTTCAAAATATTTCATAATAAATAATGAATATCATTTAATTATTACAGGCAATGTATTAACTTTGGGGGAGCTTTTTCATCCAGTTTAAAATTCCGATGTATTTCGTTAAAATAGAATAAATTAATATAGTTCGAACTATTACGCCGATTGTATTAATATTGTCGAAGTTTCTAATTAGTAATTTAATGTATTCATCAACAATATAATAATGAAATTAATTCTTGCTTAATATTTTTTATATTCATTAAAGAATATTTTTCTGGTTGAAGAGATTAATTTTACGCACTTTAATAGATTATTTATCATTGCTATTTAATAGCGATGGAACGTTCACTGTTATAGTTTAGAATACATTTATACAGTTTATACTGGTAGATTTTTTATAGAGAGAGGTGGGGAATTTATTGTTGTTAGTGTCAATAAGTACATCTAAAACGGATTTTTTTTAACGTTTAGCTCATAAATGAATTTAAGTACGGAATTATTTTGAAAAATGTTTGTTTTTTTTTAATTTCATCGTTATTGTCTGTTAAAATAAAAAATATCGTCCGCGTAACGTGCATAAATGTAGGATTTAGTAATTATACTGAATATTTTATTTTCAAGATTGGCTATGTAAAAGTTGCTGAAGGTCGGTCCAAGCACCGATTCTATAGAAACGCTATACATTTCAGGATATATATGTTTCCTTTATAGTCATAGAAAAGAACTTCCGTTTTGCAAGTCAATAATAACTTATGAAGTATTTTAGGGTTAATTCTAAATAGGAAGTGATTATGTATATGTTATCACTAATTATATAAATTATTTCGTATGCTGATACATTTGTAAATAGACTTTCAACGTCAGGTAAAACGGTGACTATTTTCCATGTTTTTTTGGTTTGGAGTATTGTATTAATTCTTAGGTGAACTTAGTGGCTGATTATTTTAGTGAGTGTTTTTGTTATTTAGTATATGGGGTAGTAACATGAAATATGATGGGATGAGAGGAGAGTAAGATTTATTAAATTTTACAGTACGGTAACATATAGATAACCAGATTTGTAATCACCAGTTATTGTAGAAAGTTTATGGTTATCATTTACGGTATTATTAGCAGTAATGAGTTTGTTAACCTGTGCTTTTAGTTGATTAGTAGGGTGTTGGTAACTTTTTTAAAATATCGTGTAGTCGTCCAAAATTGTTTGTAATTTTTTTAAGTCGTCAGATTTGTTAAATACTCTATATATAGTTTTAAAAAACTTTTTAATGATAATAGTTGAGTGTTTCCAGCTTTTTTTCAATTATGAGTTAAGATTGTAATGTGTCTTTGTTTTTTATCATACCTGTCTTTTATGTCTTCAACTTTTAGGGGATCTTTAATTTCAGGGTGTGTGATGATTTTTATGTTCATTTTCTAGTTTTCCAATAATAGTTCAATTTCGGCTTTTTTATTTTGATGGTTACATCGACCAAATAGATAACAATGGGTCGAAGGTTAATGAATTCCGTTTGATATTTAGTAAGTTCGTAGTCGAATAAATTAATGTAGTTCTGCTCTTTGTTAGGAAGCAAAATGGAGCCTTTGTATATAGAGTTAAGTCTTTGTTGAATTGTAGCTCTATGTAAATATTCAAAGTTATTAGTTATATCAAGTTCATATTCATAAAAATGGAACAAGACATTCATGGAACTTATACACATCGATTTGACCGAAATATGGAATGGACTATTGGAAAAATTTGAAAAAATAAAAAAGCTTCATACAAAACAAATATCCGTGTTGTTTAATAACATTTGACTTAATGAAAACAGGCTTCCTAAATACACGCGCGCAGTATATAAACAGACATGTTATTTTGCCTACACATACCAATAATTTATAACAATCTTAATAAGTTAGGAATTCCAACACCACTAAGTACATCACAAACCATAAAACAAACACTTAAAACAACAAAATATTTTATTACACATCCACATCTAAAGCAGTAATATATAATTCAATAATTGCAATCAAATATATATATATATATATATATATATATATATATATATATATATATATATATATATATATATATATATATATATATATCAATATATCAAGGGAGGCGCGAGGGCGCTCTATCCCTTAATAGACCTCACGAATTGCCTATGCTGGAAATCTCATTTCTTTGATCAATCATAATTCAAAAACCAATAAACCAAATTAGTTAAAACTTTGCACAAAATTTTTATTTGATAGGTTCTATAAGTGTGTAGAATTTCAGCATCATTAGTCAAGGTAACCCAGAGATCCAGAAAGTTCAATCATGAAATCATGTTATCTGTGTGTACGTACGTACGTACGTACGTATGTGCCACCCTGTATCTCATCAACTATTTGATGGATTCAGCTGATTTTTGGCAGATATAGAGGTTCTAGGGTCTAGTTGATGGCATTTTAATTTCAGTTTACCATATACCTTAGTTTTCCAGAAAATTTCAAAAAACCTTATGAGAAGGCATTGTATTGGGGCATAGCCTTTACAAAAGTAGTGACATTCCATGATAAATGCCAGTATACTGAAATCATATGCTCTTAATAGGGTTAAGATGAAAATTCATATACACTAAATGTACAAAAGTAAGGAAATTCCCAAATGTTTACACTTTTATTGTCATTAAGAGTATGACTACATATCAACCAAACCATTTCATTATCACATCACTACAGTATAAATCTCTATGCATGAGTGGATGAAGTGTGTGAGATGCGCTGAAGAAAAATTCCTACCAGTCAAATACATAGCCCTGTTGTGCTCGCATACCCTTAATGACGATAAAAGTGTAAAAATTTGGGAATTTCCTTGCTTTTGTACATTTAGTGTATATGAATTTTCAGCTTAACCTTATTAAGGGCATATGATTTCAGTATACTGGCATTTTTCATGGAATATATATATATATATATATATATATATATATATATATATATATATATATATATTGACGAAACTCAACGCGAACTTGAGAAAGACAAAAATAAACAATTCCCTAAATGCACTATTCTTACATATATTACGAAATGATCATTTCTTTAACTCCAAACAAACTAGATTCATTAAATTTATTTTTAATAAATGTCACCGAAAACGTCTTGAAGCAGTACTCATTATACGCTCTAATTGTTTCTACAATGTATCTCTCTTAATCAGCAAAATTATACTAATACACCAAACTTAATATTATTTTGAGGCGAGATAATTTTACACTATATTCCCGATATATTTTGTACGCAACATCGATATTAAAAAGAAATTTCCACTGACGCAACAGTTGAATGGATACAAAAAAAATTAAATAGCTAGCAATGGGTAAAACGTCAGAGCGAATTTTAAGACTAAACGCTGGTTCTCAGTAGGGAGGTGGGGGTCTTGACTCCCCTACACTCACGGTACAATTGAGAAGTGTGAGAAAACGTAACATTAAATAAAGTGAGCGATAAAAATTATTTTTCTGTTTTTGTGTTGGGTATTTTATATTTATGAATGCCACCATTCTGGACTGACTTATGAATCTCAACCTATTATTAATAACAAGTTCATTTAGTTGTTCTTTATTGAACCCTTTCTCTCGGCCTTTTGGCTAAGATCAAAGTGTAGTATCTGTTCCGATGGATACTGCACGCCTGTCCTGTGCAGTTCTATGAGGTCCACCCTCCCAGGCTTCGCCTCCCCTCTTTGGGGAGGAGTAAGTTTATTGCTTACTGTCTGAGGCGCCCCTACTGGGGAATGCCGACGGGACTGCCCAGGCAATTTTTAAATGGCCAGAGTGCTCACCTCTCGGGCGCTGGCTTTTAACCCCACTTGCTCGACCCGATCTTGGGTCACATCTTACTTGTGGGAGTAAGATAAAACTGGCCTTGTGCCTAACTCCGCGAGGAGTAAATAAAAAAAATAAAAAAATAAAAAAAACCTTTCTCTCGGCCTTTTGGCTAAGATCAAAGTGTAGTATCTGTTCCGATGGATACTGCACGCCTGTCCTGTGCAGTTCTAGGAGGTCCACCCTCCCAGGCTTCGTCTCCCCTCTTTGGGGAGGAGTAAGTTTATTGCTTACTGTCTGAGGCGCCCCTACCGGGAATGCCGACGGGGCTGCCCAGGCAATTTTTAAATGGCCAGAGTGCTCACCTTTCGAGCGCTGGCTTTTAACCCCACTTTCTCGACCCAAGCTGTGGTCACATCTTACTTGTGGGAGTAAAATAAAACTGGCCTTGTGCCTAACTCCGGGAGGAGTAAATAAATATTGAACCCTTCTAGAAACGGATATTCTTCTAGCTATTTCTATATGGTAACAAATTTGGAAATCCGATGTAATGAAGTATTTGGTGAAAGATAACATTGAATCTCATTACTGCCATAATCAGAATAACATAGGAGGTGAGATTAACATATTATATCCCTCCTTGTCAGGTGATAAGACACAAGATCAGGTGTGGTTTTGAGGAGTCAACACACTTGGATAAGCGTAATATGGACTAAAAAATGCCTGAGCAGTCCCGTCGGCATTCCCCGTTTGTGGAGACTCAGGCGATTACCAATAAACTACCCCCTTCCAGGGAGAAAGTAAAGCCTGTGAAGGTGGACCTCCCGAGACTGGGGAGGATTAACATAGTTCAATATTTCTTGATTAATTTCTTGGCATAATCGATTTCTGTTTTTCGATATTAAATGCTCCTATTAACATTCGTGATGTTAAAATAAATAATATTTATTTTTCTAAAAGTATATTTATAGAAATTATAAATTAGTTTAGTTTGTAACTATATTCTCTTTCCTCTTATTAAAACCCAAAGATCTAAAACTGTTAATTCCATCAGTTGGTCCGTCATAAATAAGTTTGAACTAGAATTCTGATTGGTCTGTCACTATAGCATAGCGTAGGAGGTTTCTTCTTTGATCCCCACGTATTGTCCGTTGTTGTCTCCAGTCGACAGAAGCAGTTGTTCCTCTCTCTCTCTCTCTCCCTCTCTCTCTCTCTCTCTCTCTCTCTCTCTCTCTCTTTGACGCGTTGTTGTTGGAGTGTGGGTAGTGACGTCTTCGGCAATGGTAACAGTATCAGATGTAAATACATTAACCATTTCTTCTTCCTATTATTGGCGGTCGAAATAATAGAAATAATTTTTAAAATAACAATAAATAGCTCCATTATTTGCTCTGGGATTTAATTTACAGTAATTTGCCGCAATCACCTCAGGATGAACTGCAATCTACCCCTTCGAAATCCCCTAGAAATCTGCATCTATCACTTCGACGTCTAATTTCCAGAGGCAAGAACTCTCTAGCCTTTCTGCCACGTACTTCCTTCCATGACATTATATCCTGCCACGTCGTCCTAATGCTAAACTTTTAACTCCATGGAATTTTTTTATTTTTGTTTAGTTTGAACCTTACGTGAAAAAAACGGTTGTTAACATTATCTTTACACGCCTGCATCTAAATATTGTTACATCACGTCTAAGTTTAAAATAGCATTTAAATGAGTTAATGCACCTTTATTAGTCAATACATTGATTTATTACACTTCAGTTTTAAATAGCATTTAAATGAGTTAATGCACCTTTATTAGTCAATACATTGATGTATTACACTTAAGTTTAAAATAGCATTTAAATGAGTTAATGCACCTTTATTAGTCAATACATTGATTTATTACACTTCAGTTTTAAATAGCATTTAAATGAGTTAATGCACCTTTATTAGTCAATACATTGATGTATTACACTTAAGTTTAAAATAGCATCTCCATCGTTAAACGCGCAAACTGAAGCAACGCATCATAAGAATATGCATTCTTGTTATTTAAAATATTGCGCCAAAGGGATACAAAATATACCAGGTTTATGATCACTTTTTAAATAAATATATTAAAAGTGTCGGCCATTTAATGGGTTCGAAATATCACTTTAAAAAAATATATTAAAACTTCCGGTTATTTAATGGCTTTTGAATATCCCTTTTAAAATAAATATATAAAACATTTTGTCCATTTAATGGGTTCTAAATATCCCTTAAAAGTGAATATATTAAAACTTTGGGACATTTAATGGGTTCTGAATAGCACTTTAAAAATACATATATTAAAATTTCCGATCATTTAATTGGTTCTAAATATCACTTTTAAAATAAATATATAAAACATTTTGTCCATTTAATGGGTTCTAAATATCACTTAAAAGTGAATATATTAAAACTTCCGGACATTTAATGGGTTCTGAATATCACTTTAAAAATATATATATTAAAATTTCCGATCATTTAATTGGTTCTAAATATCACTTTTAAAATAAATATATAAAACATTTTGTCCATTTAATGGGTTCTAAATATCACTTAAAAGTGAATATATTAAAACTTCCGGACATTTAATGGGTTCTGAATATCACTTTAAAAATATATATATTAAAATTTCCGATCATTTAATTGGTTCTAAATATCACTTTTAAAATAAATATATAAAACATTTTGTCCATTTAATGGGTTCTAAATATCACTTAAAAGTGAATATATTAAAACTTCCGGACATTTAATGGGTTCTGAATATCACTTTAAAAATATATATATTAAAATTTCCGATCATTTAATTGGTTCTAAATATCACTTTTAAAATAAATATATAAAACATTTTGTCCATTTAATGGGTTCTAAATATCACTTAAAAGTGAATATATTAAAACTTCCGGACATTTAATGGGTTCTGAATATCACTTTAAAAATACATATATTAAAATTTCCGATCATTTAATTGGTTCTAAATATCACTTTTAAAATAAATATATAAAACATTTTGTCCATTTCATGGGTTCTAAATATCACTTAAAAGTGAATATATTAAAACTTCCGGACATTTAATGGGTTCTGAATATCACTTTAAAAATACATATATTAAAATTTCCGATCATTTAATTGGTTCTAAATATCACTTTTAAAATAAATACATAAAAACTCCCGGATATTTAATGGGTACTGAATATCACTTTTAAAATATATACATAAAAACTCCCGGATATTTAATGGGTACTGAATATCACTTTTAAAATATATATGTTGAAATTTCCGGCAAGTTAATGGGTTCTGAATATGCGGTCATTTAATGAGGTCTTCTATGACGCATGTGCCAAAGTAAGTAAAAACAAATTTAAAAAAAAACAAGTATGAAGACCGCTAGCTAATAACTGATCCGGTGTCTTTGAGTGTTCGTTTGTATACTGACAAGGCTCCAAAGGATTTCTCGATATATTTTAATGGACTTTTTATGCTTGGTAAACAGATTTTTCTACATGTTTTCTGGTTAAAAAAATAAAATATTTGAATTTGGAGCCTGCTTTTGCACAAAAAGAGACTCATCTTTTTTGCTATAGCATACTGTTGCTTTCTGCATAGAATTAATGAAATATCGTGCTATCACAAACGTAGCAAGAAGGGCATGTCAGAAGTAGCATCGCAAACGAGCCACGATTACTAGAAAGCGACGCCATGGAGAGTTCACGGCTGGAACATCTGCAGACTGCAAACGTTATGTTTACCTACGAATCTAGACTTTAATTGCTCGGTTTGTCGGCAAAATCGGTTAGTGGCATGTTAGTTTCCTTTCCCTTTCTAAAAAGCAACGTCCGCAGGAAAGTGGAAAATGGGAGATATTTAGTATAATCATCTACAACTACGTCTGCAAAACTAGATCAAATGACCACTTTATAATTGAAAAGTAATCTAATGTTGATTAAGTACATCGAAAGCTTCCCGCATTATTTATCGAAACAAGTCTAGGAGCCTCAAAACATAGAGAAAGAGAAACAGCTTGCTTATTAAATGGAAGAAGTTTCCAACCGACACCAGAGTGTCAACACATCAGAATGCTGAAGAAAACAGCGAGCTTTCACACGCCAAACTAACATGATTACTTTATAATGCTGCACGCAGCATAGCTGAATGTACAGCCACACACGTTGAACTTACACAGCAATGAACATTTAAGAAAATGATATGTACTTTTACCTATATAACAAAGTAAAGTTTGTTTATTTCTCGACCTTTGTCATCGATAGCTTTCGTCCTTCAACATCAATATTTCCTTCCGAATAGTAACTTTCTTTTCGGTCCTTGATATGACCTTAAAAGACATCCAGTGGTGAGGCCTCCATTTTGGGACCTGTAGGGAATGTGGAGTTACCTCTTAGTTGCTATTGCTCCCAGGTCCACTCTGGCCCGGAGTGGTAGTCCCTGTAAGGGCCCCATCTATGGGTCAAATAGAACCTACTGGCGCTACCAAATCAGGTTATCTGAAGTTATTGACTTCCTGACTCAAAATGCACCAAACATTGATGTTTTATTGTTTTTTGTTCTTTGCAAAACTCAATCATGTTCTGCAAAATCAAAAACAAAAAACAACAATTTCCCTCCCCTTTTCTCCCTCCTCTCTCTATCCCTTCTCCCCTCTTTCCCCTCCCCCTTTCACTCAACCAAACACCATAAATAAATACATAAACATATAAAGAACTTACAGCATAAAAACCTTCACCAAAAATAACCGGATTCAGCATTAAATAACCTGAAAAGGGTATATATGCCATAAAACAAAACAACTAAATTTTACCAAAAGACCTGATTCGGCATTAAATAACCCGAAAAGGATTGATATGCCGTAAAACAAAACAACCAAACCATCAACTTCTTTTCTTTTATGTTGGTCCATGTTGTTAAACACAATAAAATGTAATTCAATTTAATTTATTTGCAAGTATACTTTAGCCAGCTCGAAAGATTTTTAGACGTCATTTCTGTTTGTTATCAGCAGCAAATGTAAATTAAAATGTCCGCCATCTTTACTCTGGAAATCAAATTCAACTACTAATAGTGAATACTAATAATTATCAGTTAAATGATATTATATTTTTATTCATATACAAAGAAAATTTATGTAAATAATTAGGAAATCTCTGGAGTCTTTGAAATTACGCTGTCGATTGGTGTGACGTCACACGCCTTCCGTAACTGGTGCTTAAAGAAAAATACCATTTCTTTCCTATTATACCATCCTCACACATTTCGAACGTGTCCGCCAGCGTTTCTGTTATTTTTCTGTTAGTTCGACGCCTCAAAACGTCAAGAATTGCTTGCAGAGTCGCTGTCAGAGTAAGTTGAAACATTCTACCTAGTTTTATAGATTTAAAAAAGTTACCCTTTCTTGCCAGTAATTTAAAACAATGGGTTTCATATGATTAACCTTTAAAGTGTTTTTTTTTTTCATATTTCTTTTTTTTGGGGGGGGGGGGTCAGTTAATCTTTTAATTTTCTGTCCGATTAAACTATCGGATCAGGAGTTTTTTCATTATTTAAAAAAGTTTTAATTACTTATTACTTATTATTAGTAGAACTACTTGAATGTAGTTCTTTATTGATGTTGTAAAGACATTTTGTTGCAAAACAAAACACCCGGTTGACATCATTTTCCTTTCTTAAAAGCAAATAAAACATTTATACGCAGATTATAACGTATTACGTCTTACCACTTGAATTTAATTTCTGTTTGAGGTTCTTTTTTACTACCATTGCGCCTCAGATACATCAAATAAAAACGAAAATAATTATTTTATTTATTTATCTATATATATACATATGCCCCAACTTAGGCAAAGTTGTATTATCGAGTAAATACAAAGCTTTTGATTCATTTGATAGTTTTCCCCGTCAGTTCAATCCTATTTTAGTTATCTAAATTATTTTCAACTTGTTTTGATTTAAATAGGAAAACGATAAAATGATTTGGTAAAAGAAAGAAAATAAATTATATTAAAATAAAAAGACGCCCGGTCAACGCCAGGTAACCCTGCAAGTAAGATAATAAAATGAAAAATATATAAATGTAAATTCTGTAGTTTCGTTCCTATTTCCCTGGTGCTCCGTCCGTCCTACCTACAACGACCTTTCGGTTCACTAACGAATATATATCTGTGTTTACACACATCTGCACCAACATTTGATATAACACAAGTTCGAGTTTAAAGTGGGATTTACAGCTCCTCTCAAAACGAGGAATTTGAACTGGTATAAAAATAGCCATGTTCAAACCCAGTGAGGACGTGTCCGGCGGCTGGCAATAATTCCATTCTTCCTCCAAGGCAAAACCTGGGATGATGCTCTCCTGAACAATAACTGGTCATTTTTGTGATCTTTGTCCGAAAGCTGTATCTTCTGCGAAATCGCGAACCGACTATTATAACGCATATCGTCACTTTTATTCCGACAATACTCATTTACTTTTCCTGTAACATTTTGTATTGGTAACCTCCTCCACTCTAAAATAAAGAACAATGTGTACTTATTTGTATATAAATAAATATATATCCATCCCGTCACACAAAAGTTAGCGAGTAAAAATCTATCCGTTTTCTAGCTTCCAGACGAAACCATTTGAAGTGGCGACGGGAAGCGAGAAAGAAAATAACAAGTCAGACAACCCCCACAGTCTGAAATAAATTCGGAAGGAAACCATCCATTCTAAATAAAAAAAATAATGGTTTATGCTTTTTTTTTCTTTAGGTCATGAAAATGATAATAATAATAATTTATATATGAAAAATTAAATTACTGGCGCAATTCTATTATTTTATACGAATATTAGCACGAACACTGGCGAAGCATAACTTTTTTTGTTATTTTTAATGGAGAGTGTACATAAATTGTGTATATTTTTTGCATACATAAACGTGTGCTTAACTATTCAAACGTGTTTTTAGTGGGTTTTTTTTTTTATTTATTACCTTAGCGGAGGAGACGTCGTAAGAGTGAAACGGACAAATTCACACCGTGTTCTGATTCTCATCACGCGAAACTCTTCAATGTCACTTGAAAATTTCTGTTTTCTTTTTCCATTCTTTTCAAATTTTATAAGCATTCTGGTGTATTTCTTAGAAAAGTTGTCAGGTGAAAATTGCTATTCAGCAATATATCATTTATAACATTTTATTTTAAATGTTTAATTTTAAGTCTTGTCGTTTAACGCTTATGACGTATTCGCAAGCTTACATATTAATAGTGATCGTTTTAATAACACGCATATATGTATACGCTCACATACACACGGAGACAGGCTGGTATGCGGGATTAATGCGAACGCGCGACCTCTATGAAGATTTAAAAAGATTAACGCCACCTGTCGGAATATAAAGCTGCTACACTTTCCACAGCTTTATGCCCGGTTCAAAACCGAAATTTATGACCCCATTATGCTATTTCTCTCAACTCACAGGTTAAATCATTTAAATGACAACCGCAGGCTCGACGGTTCAATAGATATATTAAAGATTGTCTGTCCGTGTGTGAACTTGTCTCTGTCTGTCTATCTGTTTCTCTATCTCGCTAACTCTCTTCTCTCTGTCCCTCTCTCTCTCTCTCTCTCTACCCCCCCCCCTCTCTTTCTCTCTCTCTCTCTCTCTCTCTCTCTCTCTCTCTCTTCTCTCTTCCTTTGATGTTCCGATTCTTCAATGTATCTATTTATCCAGCTATGCATATATTTTTCTAGCTATCTAATCTTTATCGCGCTATTTTAACGGCCTTATAGATATAAGATAGAAATGACATCAAAGCAATGGATGTTCAGACGGATGTGAGATCATGGCACCGAATGTTACGTCACACCACCAAAATTTTAAAAGATCTCAACTAACTTTAAAAATTGAAATGAAAGCAAGCTAAATCACTTAGTAAATCAGTTTAAGCTAAAACAAATGTTGTTTTACGCGTATTCCTTCAAAAAGTTTTAATTGAAAAATGTTTTTATTGAATTTTAATTATATTTGTATTAGTCAATAATTTTTTTAAAAGTATAAAGCGGAAAATGGCCACAATACGTAAAGAAATTGAGATAAAAGTTCAATTTTATACACCTAAAAAAGTTCATGTCAACATGTACTTTGTTGCTGTCCTATTCTAAATAATGTGTCTCAACTGTCGAGCTTAAAAGGCCTTTGTTGATATGTCCGGACCATCAGATGTCCTGCTGGCTTGGCTAACAGGGAAGGGGCTCGAAGTGTTCCCTTGAATAATAGCGATGGAGAGACGATCGTAGATCCAAGTCAGCTCACGCTGGTCCACGGTGTGACGTGACATTGATAGACCCAGGCGCTTGAGGAAGTCCCGCGTAGTGAAATTAATCGCCTCGCTCGTTTCAACGTCAATCGGTTTGAATAGTCATCTGTCGAGAAGACCGGCGTATTTTGATCGCTTGTGCCACCCCCCCCCACCCGTTGACGCTGCCGTATGTCCGGGGTTTGTCGCCGGTTCCGTTATTGAGAATGGGGATAAAGTCGTATTCCATATTAATGACCAGCAAATTAAAAATAGAAAAAAACATCAGGCCGTCGAGTCGTTTGCCTACCCTCTGTCGATTCCAACTGGTTCGAGGATCGACGGGAAGCCAGCAATGCCTAAAGCCGTTGGACGACATCCTTGATAGTGTGGTGTCTAGGGGATATGCTGGACCTCTTTTTACATGATAGGGTGTGGAGTTTATACATGTCAACCGACTGACCATAATGGCACATGTGGACGTTGCATACTCTCGTTCGTGTGCGCAAGGCGACAGCGAATCTGAGACAATCGTCATCGACAAGGTGTTCGGTGGCTGATGATGGGGTGGATGTTAACAACGCACCACGGTGTGGCGCGCTTGCAGATTAACGGCAAGCCAGGCAGTATTAGTGGCAGGACGTTCTTAGAGATTCAACTCTTGTCTTCATATTGATCAAGTTCCACCTCTTCTGTCATTCGTGCTGTTCCGGAATAATGAGATCAGGCCTTCTCAAATCGGTGGACAACTCTTCGATCAGGTTGTTGAGAGGAGATACGGATGTTTCGCGTAGAATACTCTCAATCAGATCCACGATCAAGCAGGTTTTTGTTAGTATCGGCTCGGATCGCTGGTTTAGAAGACTGGGGAGGCGAAGATCGTCAGTTCGTCGCGATCGATTATGTGAACCCCATCAAGACCTCAGTTGATTTCCGACACGGCCGCTGTGGAGAACTCTGCTGAACAGTCGATCAAATTAACATTTAAAAGAAGACGAAGAGAATATAGAACGTATAAATGGCCAAAATAATTTTAAAAAATAATATGAATATAAAAAAGTTATTTAAAAAGTTATTTCAATTTTATTGTTAGGAAAAAAATTCATTTTTCAAAATGTCCGCTTGGTTTCACTTTGATGATTTCGAACTAAATAAAATTATACGATCTAATTGGTTAGTCTCTAGTGACGTCATTTTGGTAAGAAGACATTTCCGATGCAATTTGAGATGACTGAATTTTTCTCAATAAAATGTTATATAGAAAGCAAGCCTTACAGTGATCAACCAATCGTTCCCATAAACAACTCATGAAAGCAGACGACAATCAATCGACCTGAAACTCGACCTCTGAATTGCGTCCATGTTGACAAAATCGACAGTCAATCAATCTGTTAAGTGATTTTTTTTAAAGAATACCTATTTTTTCTGGTTACATATATTTAAAAGCATGGTTATTTAGAATATTGTTTTCAGGTTATTAATATTTTTTTATTTTTAGAAAAACGTAACATTAGATCTATAAATAATCATTAATTGCCGAATTTGACGAACAGACTGAAATAGTGTCATATTATAAAGTGGATCGGTGAGAAAGAAAGTGAGAGAGATTGTAGGACGTAATCAAAATAAGTTATCGTGACCGACTAATTAATGAACATCAACAGCAAATGCAAAATATAATCCGCCTGTTGTTGTTAAGAAGTATATTTAAAATAATATAAATGTATAATATCCTTTTGCAGCGAATATTTGTAATGAAAGGATAGTAGAGAAGGAATATTTTAATGAATGAATTGCAAGAGAAGAAATATGTAAACGTAAATATTTCGTAATAGCGAAACTATCCCTCATAATAATTACTTTTTCACAATGGAACCCTTTCTTTCTCTGCGGTATCACTTAAACAAATGAGAAAATCACCCGTCTATATTTTCCCCATGGATAGTGATGTAATGACAAACGAGAAGAGTCGTAACTTAAGAAAGCTTTATTCGGCATAACTGTCAGTACAATATTAGTGCTGCTATTTATTGTTAAGACGAACAGGAGAGTTCTCCAAAGGGGAGATAATTTAGAATAGGAAAATTATTCGTAATTGTTCATTACAAGTGACTTTACTAATACTAATCACTTATCTCCATACAGTTAGAACTTAACACGTGTTAGACTAGTGCATTTTTAGTGTCGCACAGTTTTATAGATCTGTTGCGCTCATAAAATCTTTTTAAGGGATGCTGACTTTTTACAATATATATCAGGTCGCATTCATTAAAGGGATTATGTAAATGCTTGTATGTGTTGTTGGGGCAGTGCTAGTGTTTTATGTTTGTTGAAAATATTTTACTTATAAGTGATGTTAAATGTATAGTTCTGAAGTAATATATGGGTAATACGGTGTAAAATTTGTTGTGTGTGTTATTAGGAAAGGCGCATGTTCTGTGATGGGAGAAGTAAGGTTTGCACATTTTATGTTTGTGTTGTGAAATATACGGAGTGACTTTCTAATTAATTTAAAATAAAATATTTCGGGTATTTAAAAATGAGCGACACAAAGAATGCATTTGTTTCATACATGCTAAGTTTTAACCACAAATTTAATATCTACAAATCTTAAATAATCAAGCATACACACAACATAACACTGATAAGTCTAATAAAAGCTAGCCTCGTATCCTATTCAAAAACCCACATTGTGCAGAGATCCAGTTCTTTTAAATTTCACCTTCCATATCTAAGAATATCATAAACGAACAAAATATAAACTTTGACTTTACCCACCATGAGTTGTCACTACCACTTTAAACTTTTTATATATCTTATCTAACGCTGTCCAATAAATACTATTTTTTGATAAAGTTTTATAACTAAATGAAATATCTAATCTATAGAAGCAGTTTTTTTTACTCGTATTCACCTAAAACAAGATGCATTGTCACTGAGACGTAAGGGACTACTGTGGCTAGGAGACAGATGTATAGGGGGCATCCTAAGTGGGTAGTTCTATGTGTTAATTTTGTTCGTCTTCTGAATAGTTATTTGTTTATTTTCTTTTTCCTATTCTACACCTCACATACACACACATATATATATATATGAGAAAGGAAGGATGAGAGTAATCCGACGTAATGGGAAATGTAAAAGAAAAAAACAAGAGATATTTGTTTGTTTTTATATATATTTATCAACGTTTCGTCTTTATTGTAAGACTTCCTCAAAATGATAATTTTAAGAAAAATGTCATGCAAGTACATCGAAATATTAGGTTGACATGATGGGTTGATAAGGAAAAGTAGTAGCCGTGGCTACTATGAGCGCTGGAGGAGAGTCCAGGCTGTTAGAAGTCAGTAGTGGCGAAGAATGAGATGAATATGGAAAGCTTTGAGTGGTAACCATTAAGACATCAGTGAAAAGGGGAGGGGCGAGAGTATTAGTGAATTTGACTTAGGGTGGGAGAGAGGAAAGGGGGCTTGTGTTTTTTGCATGAAATTTTTCTTAAAATTATCATTCTGAGGAAGTCTTACAATAAAGACGAAACGTTGATTAATATATCAAAAAAATCTCTTGTTTCTTTTCCTTTTGCATTTCCCATATATATATATATATATATATATATATATATATATATATATATATATATATATATATATATATATATATATATATATGTGTGTGTGTGTGTGTAAATTATAACTAAAAGGTAAACTTTTAGAGAGTTGGACCTATTGTAAAATAAGGAAAGCTCAATATACTGGATAGAGCAAAAATATGGTATGTCAATGAAAATTGATTAGACCTGCAAATTTGGAACTTTGACAGTCCTATCCTGTCAACTTATCAATCATAATTTTTCCTCTGATGATAAGATTTTAATCTTTGAAAAGCCTGGTTTAAGGAATGAAAGAGAAGAAAAATAAATGTTTTTTATTAACTAAACTGCTCCTTGTTTTGAACAACTGAAGATATCGATTTGCTTCCATTTGCAGGTCTAATCAATTTTCATTGACTTACCATATATATATATATATATATATATATATATATATATATATATATATATATATATAACAAAAAAACTAGCCTATCAAAGACAAAACAGGACCGATTGTAGATAGACGTTACACACATAAAAGGTTCAATATCGTTCCAGATAGAGATTTCTAACAATAATAAGTAATGAATTTCGCTTACAGCAGTTCCGTTGCACATCTGATTGTAAGAAGTTTATCAATAAAATCTTTACGCATAAAGATGTTATTGATGCACCTCTGACGACATTATGTGCTATGAAACTGCAGTAAATTGTTATGGTAAGCCAAATGTATTATTCATAAATAATGTTATTAATGAATAATGCGTTGTCAAGCTTGAAACTCCATAAATATAAAGGAAAAAAATAACTTCATTTCAAAAAGCCATGTTAAATAATTAAATACTTCTTTTATAAAGAAATTCACGTGGAAAAACAGTTATCTTCTTGTTTACATTAAAAACAATACTAAAATTTCTAGCCAGCTGCTGCTGATATTTACGTTCGTTTGAATATTTATTGAATGGATTACCTCTCGTCCTATTATACACAAAGAAATAACTAGTTATACATATTTATATTGAAACGAAGACACAGTGTGTATTATTGTATCAGAGCGTATTAGTTTACGAACAAATAAAAGGTAGTACGCAATCAGTTAAAGAAAAATCATATCTCTGGCCTTTTTGCAACTGGTCTACAATAAAGTTTAGCTATACGTAAAACGGAGTTACATGAGTATATAGAGGATTAACGATCTTATGTAATAATTATTTCTATGATGCATTGTTTAATAATTAGAACATATTTACCATTTTTTCTGACAACAACTTGAAAGTAATAGGAGTGTTTATCAATATATTTACAACCTCAATGGTAATAAGCTGCGTTGTGTTTTATTTTCTATTTAATATGTGATGTTTCTATGTGTATTCTTTTCTGTTTTATGTGATTTTCCTGTGTGATTTCTTTTTTTTTCTGTGTCATTTTTCTATGTGATTTCTTCTTTTACTTTTATGCGTTTTCTTATGTGATTTATTTTTTTATTTTTATGCGTTTTTCTATGTGATTTATTTTCAATTTTTCTGCGTTTTTTACGTGATTTATTTCTATTCTTATGTGTTTTTGTATGGGATTTCTTTTTTATTTTTATGTTTTTACGTTATTTCCTTGCTATTTTTATATGCTTTACGTGATTTTTATTCTATTACTATGTGTTTTTGTATGAGATTTATTTTCTATGTTTATGTTTTTACGTTATTTCTTTGCTATTTTTAAACGTTTTACGTGATTTCTTTCTATTATTATGTGTTTTCCTTTCTGTTTTATGTTATTTTCCTTTCTGTTTTATGTTATTTTCCTTTCTGTTTTATGTTATTTTCCGATATGATTTTTCTATTTGTATGTTATTTATGTAATTTCCTTTCCATTTTAATGTTTTCCTATGTAATCTCTTTTCTATTTGTATGTTATGTATGTAATTTCTTTTCCATTTTAATGTTTTCCTATGTAATCTCTTTTCTATTTGTATGTTATTTATGTAATTTTTTTTTCCATTTTAATGTTTTCCTATGTAATCTCTTTTCTATTTGTATGTTATGTATGTAATTTCCTTTCCATTTTAATGTTTTCCTAGGTACTCTCTTTTCTATTTGTATGTTATTTATGTAATTTCCTTTCCATTTTAATGTTTTCCTAGGTACTCTCTTTTCTATTTGTATGTTATTTATGTAATTTCCTTTCCATTTTAATGTTTTCCTATGTAATCTCTTTTCTATTTGTATGTTATTTATGTAATTTCCTTTCCATTTTAATGTTTTCCTATGTAATCTCTTTTCTATTTGTATGTTATTTATGTAATTTCCTTTCCATTTTAATGTTTTCCTATGTAATCTCTTTTCTATTTGTATGTTATATATGTAATTTCCTTTCCATTTTAATGTTTTCCTATGTAATCTCTTTTCTATTTGTATGTTATTTATGTAATTTCCTTTCCATTTTAATGTTTTCCTATGTAATCTCTTTTCTATTTGTATGTTATTTATGTAATTTCCTTTCCATTTTAATGTTTTCCTATGTAATCTCTTTTCTATTTGTATGTTATTTATGTAATTTCCTTTCCATTTTAATGTTTTCCTATGTAATCTCTTTTCTATTTGTATGTTATGTATGTAATTTCCTTTCCATTTTAATGTTTTCCTATGTAATCTATTTTCTATTTGTATGTTATTTATGTAATTTCCTTTCCATTTTAATGTTTTCCTATGTTATCTCTTTTCTATTTGTATGTTATTTATGTAATTTCCTTTCCATTTTAATGGTTTCCTATGTAATCTCTTTTCTATTTGTATGTTATTTATGTAATTTCCTTTCCATTTTAATGTTTTCCTATGTAATCTCTTTTCTATTTGTATGTTATCTATGTAATTTCCTTTCCATTTTAATGTTTTCCTATGTAATCTCTTTTCTATTTGTATGTTATGTATGTAATTTCCTTTCCATTTTAATGTTTTCCTATGTAATCTATTTTCTATTTGTATGTTATTTATGTAATTTCCTTTCCATTTTAATGTTTTCCTATGTAATCTCTTTTCTATTTGTATGTTATGTATGTAATTTCCTTTCCATTTTAATGTTTTCCTATGTAATCTTTTTACTATTTGTATGTTATTTATGTAATTTCCTTTCCATTTTAATGTTTTCCTATGTAATCTCTTTTCTATTTGTATGTTATGTATGTAATTTCCTTTCCATTTTAATGTTTTCCTATGTAATCTCTTTTCTATTTGTATGTTATTTATGTAATTTCCTTTCCATTTTAATGTTTTCCTATGAAATCTCTTTTCTATTTGTATGTTATTTATGTAATTTCCTTTCCATTTTAATGTTTTCCTATGTAATCTCTTTTCTATTTGTATGTTATTTATGTAATTTCCTTTCCATTTTAATGTTTTCCTATGTAATCTCTTTTCTATTTGTATGTTATTTATGTAATTTCCTTTCCATTTTAATGTTTTCCTTTGTAATCTATTTTCTATTTGTATGTTATTTATGTAATTTCTTTTCCATTTTAATGTTTTCCTATGTAATCTCTTTTCTATTTGTATGTTATTTATGTAATTTCCTTTCCATTTTAATGTTTTCCTATGTAATCTCTTTTCTATTTGTATGTTATTTATGTAATTTCCTTTCCATTTTAATGTTTTCCTATGTAATCTCTTTTCTATTTGTATGTTATTTATGTAATTTCCTTTCCATTTTAATGTTTTCCTATGTAATCTCTTTTCTATTTGAATGTTATTTATGTAATTTCCTTTCCATTTTAATGTTTTCCTATGTAATCTCTTTTCTATTTGAATGTTATTTATGTAATTTCCTTTCCATTTTAATGTTTTCCTATGTAATCTCTTTTATATTTGTATGTTATTTATGTAATTTCCTTTCCATTTTAATGTTTTTCTATGTAATCTCTTTTCTATTTGTATGTTATTTATGTAATTTCCTTTTCATTTTAATGTTTTCCTATGTAATCTCTTTTCTATTTGTATGTTATTTATGTCATTTCCTTTCCATTTTAATGTTTTCCTATGTAATCTCTTTTCTATTTGTATGTGTTTTCTCTGGTATTTGTTTTCTATTTTCATGTAATTTCTTTTTATTTTATGCATGAATTTTTTATATCATTGTTTACTATTTTTCGATGTGCTTTTTCTATGTCATTTTTTTTCTATTTTTCTATGGGATTCCTTAAGACTTTTACCCGGTTATGGCTGACAGAACAAGAAGAATCTACATCGTAGATTAAACAAAGGGTTCCGTTCGAAATTCCGTATAGGTACTTGAATTGGAAATAAAGATTCATGGGTTCGATAAGACGCACCTGAAGATTGGAGGTTACATCGATCGAAACGTTGTGATAATTACAGCCGATATGTGAACAGTAGTCGAAACTATTCAAACAATACTAAAAGTCTGATGTTTGTTGATAAATGCGTTATTCGGACTAGTGTAGATGTTCCTGTCTTCGTATCTCTTTTCTTTTTTACTTTATTTCTCTCTTCTGTCTTCTCTCTCTCTCTCTCTCTCTCCCTCTCTCTCTCTCTCTCTCTCTCTCTTTGTATTTTTTCCACTACCTTTTTCTCTCCCTGAGTCTCTGCTGACGCCTATAGATACTGAATATATTAGGGATGAATGATAAATGTACTCAATCTCATTAATTTCTCCTATCGACTTCCAACAGCAGTTGAAAGACACACACAACTCTTCGGGGAGTTGGGCTGTCACCCGTGATTAGATATATACTAACCGACAAAGTACAAGGACTGCCATTAATCTCAGAGACACGCAACGGCCATGCCTTACCACCCGATCCAAATAACCACCTTCGCCCCGCTTTCTGACAACAGGTTCTCTAGTTACAAATCGGGGGAGAGGGAGGATAAAGTGAACACTGTACGCCTTGATCAAGAGAAAATACCAAAAATAGTAATAGATCGTTAACCACTGAACAATAGAGGATTTGTGTTTTGTTTATTTTTGTTTTACTTCTATTCACATCTAGTAAGGCACATGGCCATTCAGATGGGGGCCTAAACAGAGCTGAAAGGTAGAAAATAACAAAATATCAAGGTCTAATGTATGATATGAAAAGAAACTGGAACCTCAAAGAGATCCCCATCATTCCAGTTATCATAGGAGCCACTGGACTCATGAAGAAGAACTTGAAAAAGTATTTAGCAAGTATACCTGGTGAACCAAGTGCAAAAGAAATCCAAACAACGGCACTTAAGGGAACAGCCAGAATCCTGAATAGAGCTCTCGATTGGAATCTGTAAATAGCGGGTGATCGTATGGCATTTGGAAGAATGCCCCGTCCCCAGCAAATGAATGAAAATAAAAATAAAAAATAAAAATATAGGTTGCTGTGAATTATGGGATACATTTAAAAAGGTATCCAAAGTGGAGAGTTGTACTACAAAATGTTTGTTCACATTACATTTAAATGTAATTCCATTTAAATGTAATTCCATTTAAATGTAATTCCATTTAAATGTAATTCCATTTAAAGGGCATTCCAAAGGCAAATGGTTCAAGAAAAGTAGATATTAGAGTACAAAGGGGCCTCTACAGTGAAGGGTTGGGATTCTTATGGTTGTCGGGTTGGTCAGGAATATTTAATTTAAGGAGACACAAGTGAAGCAAGTTCGTCAGAGCACATTCTGTTGAAGTACTTGTAAAACAAGCACAGGAATGCAACATTGCAGCGAGGGAATCGAGGGTGGAGTTTGGTAGAAAGTGTGGGACCTGTAAGATTAAACACTCTTTTGGGGACCTTGCCCAAGAGAGAGACTAGGTGTTGGTGCACTAGCCTATATGTGGCAACAATACCTCATGCATGGGTAAATAGTTGCTTTGTAGAGATATAAAATACAATAAGGTGTGAAAATGTTTCTAGCTCGGTAAAGGGAGCCCACCTACTTTGCAACAGACTTGGCAGTATCTTCTATGTATTTATTTCAATTCATGTTACCTGTAAATCTTAGGCCGGTGAGTTTGAATGTTTCTGTAACATCATCAAAGTTTCATATTCGTTAACTTCATTAAGATGATGACGACGACAATGATGATTATGATGATCATCATGATGTCCACGACATTATTCCAAGTTTTCTGTTTGGACAAATTGTTTCAAGTCTAGATTTGTTAGATGAATCCATTCATCGGTATCTACGTAGATTAAATGAATTTAGTAAGGGGGTAAGTACGTAGTTTATTTATATGTCTACTCTTCCTATACCGGAGAAAGTTAGATACAGCGTCAGTTGATAGTGAGAATCTAGCTCCCTCAAAAAGGGGCCACTTTGGGCGATTGCAAAGTCATGACCAAAACCCTTCGGATTTCCCTATTGATAGCGCCTCAGGCAATCGGCCATAAGATACCACCCTCTCCAAAAGGAGATGGTATTACCTTGGATAATGGATGACCTCCTGATAAGAACAGATACTACACCTTGATCACGACCCCAAAAAATAAGTAGTTTGTTAGATACACAATCTGATTTCAACATAAAAAATGGTTTCATTATTTCGTGTGGTTCTATTTAGTGATTGTGCAATATTAAATAAATTAACTCTGGGTTGAGCAGATACCACGCCACACAAAGATTGATGATATTCGACGAGCCAAGGATTTTGTCGGCTTCCTTTCATTTTAAAATCGGTAGGCCTGGATAGGTGTAATAGAAAGATTGTAGACAGAATTACGGTGTTGCCCTTTGAACGTAGAAAATCTATAATCAGAGACTCCACGTTCTGATTCCTATTTACTTTAAAACATGCTCAGGCAGGGAACACGTAGTCGTACCTGGTTCCCTTTCGTACGCACAAGATTGCAACTTGTACCCAACTTTTGATGAATTCTATGGAATGTAATCTTTTTCAATCACATTTAATTTCAACTCTAAGCTAATACTTGAAGAATAAAATCAGATCCTGAAGAAAAAGATTCACCCCGATACAATCCCTTCAGAAACGTCGTTCATACCATCATTTTAACTACGCCCAGATTGCGAGGCACAATTCATTATTTCCTAGCCCACGGCAAGTCAATATTGTCAATCACCTACGCAATAGCCAGCAGTACTAACTGCTCGGGGTTTATGCAGGCCATCACCTCGTTGACATACTTCTAGAAAAACGAAGTTCCCTGATGTGGAAGATGGCGTGCTCAGCCGTTTCTTAGTCGGCACCGCCACAGAGCAATGAAGTATTTTCTGCTTTGCTTGAATTGCTATTGAATGGAGTAACACTAATTTTCAGGTTGAAGAGTACTCAGAGTTGACGAATCTGGTGCACAACTCTAATTGGAGCAGATGTCCTCACCCGAACATCTCAGCCGCTCACCAAGCGGATCTGAAACAGAACCATTTCACTATCCCGATATAGTATCATTCAAGGCTGATGAAATGCTACTGGACCGAGAAAGCTTTCTGTAGGGCGACTCTGTATTCGGCAAAGAACTGCAGTTTATCACTAGGTTTACTACGGCTCTCGACCGAAGGACTGGGGATGCGGTCAAGAAAGGCACGTTGAATACAAACATCTCTGAGAATATGCGATCTTCCTCTCTCCGAAGAAACGAGAATAGAAGGCGCTGGAAGATGTAGACAGAGGAAGTATAGTCAGTCGGTAAAAGATAAGAGGAAAGACGTACATGAAATACGCCTCAGGTATACCCTTTGAGAAAATATTCTTTCGAGGTCAAAGTTGAACCGACGCTTTTATTCTACTTCTGGTTGTGATGTCTACATAGATGTCAACGAATGGTCTCAGAATATGATTTAGAGGAATATATAGATAGCCGTGTTGTGCGCATTGTGCGACACGCACAGCACACTCTTCTTCTACAAAGCTTGGTTTCAGTGACAGGCTGGTTCCAGATGAGTGAAGAGACCATGTAGAGTGCAGGTTTTATATCAGAGTGGGGTATCCATGCGCCTGTGTACTATACTGCGTCTTTTTACGTCCCCACTTGGTTAAAAACGCTCACATTAAGTATGTGCTTATAATAAGTTTTCTTGTCTCTGATAGAAACAAATGTAGATATGAAGACATGTTCCTCCCTCAGGTATTTTGTCAGAATATATATATATATATATATATATATATATATATATATATATATATATATATATATATATATATATATATAAAATGGCAATCATATTTGAACAACACAAAGACCAATCGAGAATTGTCTGCTGCTTTATCACTCGACAGAGATACTAACTAACTAGGGAGTCTATTTGTTGAAGTGGTAATAAATTCTGTAAAATTTCAAGTGGTTCGCAATCTCAGCCTGGAAATTTGCCTTTAAGAGGCAATTACTTTTCCAAGTAGAGAAATCAAATTTTGGGTGGTCAAACCCCAAGCCATATATATTTAGCATCACAGGTCTGTCGTTTTTATGCATTGCGACATTGCTGAACATAACATGCATATTATGTTCAGCATCGTGCGTTAACAACTACGTGTTATAACAGATGACAGGATTTCAATTCCCGAAAGATACTTCAGTTTTATTACAAGAAAAAGGAAGTAATTGTATTCGAAAATCAGTGCAAAAAGTTGAATTGGAGCAACAGCTTTTGAAGAAAAAGATACAATAACCGTGTATATTAATTGAACTATTTTAACGAGATAAGTAATAAAGAATTATATACAAAACAGTAAAATTTAAATATACAGAATGAGGATTTGCGTATTCGTGCAGCTGCGGAATTTATCCTTATGCGAAAAGGTGTTCTGTTAACAGTTGCGCACGCTTCGACCATTTGCACTTATTGGCCTTTTCAGTCGTACGAGCATTGGCTTTGCTTATGATTGTCGTCTGAAGCTTGTGACGTAGTGCAATCAACTGTTAATCGACGTCGACCGTAGAATTGTAAATTGCAAAAGAGAGGGGAGCTCTAAACGTCTGTGATTTTCCGGGCTGGCTCACATGACTCGTGAGTTGGGCAATGATTGGGTATACCTTTTGACCAATGCACGCGACCCTTAAGAGGGACAAGGGTAGAAAACCACACATATACGTCCGGCGAGAACGCAGACACCACGATAGTATTGTACCATCTTGTTCAAACTGAAACGTACTTCTCTAAGCGTTCTGGTTAATGTAGTTTCAGAATATATCTGGTTATTGAGTTCTGCTTCCTGTAGTATAATCGCTTGCCGTGGGGGTGTAACTTGGTGGTCCGCATTGTGGGGATGTTTTTCGAAGAGCTGTTAACGTCCTGGGACAGTACCCCCAGCTCTCTGAGAAACGATAGGCACATTCCTTTCAATGAAGAGGTTATGCCTGGTTGTGTTGCCGGGCTTTGGTCGGGTGTTATGCGTCATTAATTCTCTCAAGAGAATTAATTACTTGGGCTGAGGGAATCGCTGTGCTGAAATTGAACGTTGCATGAAGGGAGCGGACAAACCATTTTATATATAGAAAAATATCATTTCTTTAGAACATTTAAAAAACTCGAAGTCGGCTGAGATGGGCTATGCGCGACCGAGCTGCACGTAGTCGAAACTCTTACTGATAAATCTCCTTCGCTGTGATAAAACGAGAGAGAAACATATATATATAGAAGGAGAGAGAGAGAGAGAGAAAGAGAGAGAGAGAGAGAGAATGAAAGGTCTGGAACAGAAGGAAAAAGACCGAATATACATCAAAATGAAAGAGAGAGATATATAAAGTCACTGATGCTCTCAATTCACAACTCGTGACAGTTGATTTGACCTCTAATCCGGCAGCCGACAGTAGCAATTGTTAATATTTAAGCTGTCATCTCGATAGAACCTGGCGACCCACGAATTTATAACAATCGTGAATTGTATTCGCCATGTTTAATGCCACAATAACACTTCCTTGACTTTACTTGTCTCCCTACGAAGACAGTAGCAGTCAGGCACAAGGCTTCTAAATGTGGGGAACTCCAGCTCACTCAAAATGGTAACACTTGTAGAAGTTTGTGACATATTTCGTTTCCATGAACGTCCGGCGCGAACGCAGACCCCGCGATATTATTGTACTCTCTTTTGGACAGAACAGATACCATCAAGGGCCAATGCAGTGTATTTTAGTTCGAGTTTCTCGTTCGACATATTAGCGCTATCAGATGAAAATGTTAAAATTACTTGATTTGCATGGCATCTTTCGCGATCTGTCGATCCCATCTTTTCAAAACGGGGTGGCAGTTGATAACGTGCGTACGAACATTAAATTGCTTTAGCGTTTTATTATATACATTGAAAAATACGATTACAAATCTTTCCTGCTGAGTTTTGAATGGAATGGTCGAATTCAACAATGCGATCCAAAATACACAAACCACTAAGAAAAAAACAATAAATAAAAATCTATTTGGTGTTTGTGTATTTTTTTGAAAAACTAGATACAAATTTTCCTTTGTGCAAATATTGTAGGCAAGATTTATGCAAAAAACTTTATTCAAATTAAAGCTAAATATCTTACTTGTACTTGTATCATAAAAAAACTATCATTTAAAAGTTGGCTTCAATACTACACTTAATCTTTTCTGTCGTCGGACAGTAAAGGAGAAATCTTTCAAGACTAAGGTAATTTTCTATTCTTGTTCCAATCCAGAGTGCCCCTTTTTTTAAAGTTGGATTTTCCCAATATTGGACACCGACCTTGTGTCTAATTTTGCGCTCGTTGGGAGGCAAGTAAATACGGACACTAATATTTCAAAGGATTTGGATCTTTCAAAAAATCTAATTTCAATGAAGAAAATAACCGTGGAATTTCTGCAGGTCTCGCTAGTTTATATAGTTGTTTTAAGCTTATATCAAGACAGTCCCCCATTTTCAAGTTTTACTTCTAATGGAAAACGGTACATTTTGAAAACAATAATATAAAGGGTGACAATAAAATGCCATCTACACATAGAATCGTGAATAAAATTCACAATCTTCTCTGCAATTCATTCATATTTAGTAGAAATAAACTTCGGTCTATGTTTGACTTGCCCATCAAGTTTCAGATATGAATGTCCAATGTTGCATAGTCTTTAATTTTTCGTACCTTCTCTTCCTCGTCGCGTGGAGGGGTGGTTGAGTTCTTTCTTCGCTTCTGTACTGCCGTGAACATCGCCGTCCGCTGTGTCTGCAACAAAAACCTTCATACCACGATTCGGGAGGCAAACAATCTTTAAAATTTTGATTCTGTTTTATTCGGGCGTCAGTATACCATCGATCTTGGAGATGTTTCACCAACGTTAAAGGAGAGATCAAATTACTAATTTATCGTAGTTAATTCCTAGCTTAAGTCCTTACCCATTCGAGGAGGGGGAAAAGAAGGAATCTCATGTCTGTATTCTCTTAGGGAAATAAATTCCCATTTTTCATTTCTGACTACATAGAGAAATAGTTTGTTCGGCTTGCTTCCAAAACCCAGACTCGCAAAACACAGTTTCGCACACAAAAGCCCGTGACGTCACAGAACCCCTATGCGCAGGTGCACTTGACCCTTGACTTGAGGTCTCGTCAACCTGGTGGTCGTGTCAACGTTTGTGAGCTCCAACTGTGAGAACCAGTTTATTTTGCACTCGACTGTACGGGTTCACCCGCACTAAATCGCGCAAGCCAAACCAAACGATCTCCCACCCGGCCTCACAGGGCCATCATCCAACACCAATTGTCTGTTTCCTCTCCGTTCAAAGATATGCTCCAAATATGCACCTCTGCGTTGCAGACACACCTGGATTTCTTTTGGCTGTGATAGTCTTCTTCTGCTTGGGGATAGCCTGGGGGTTGTTTGGATAAACATTTTCCTTGGGTTAACCCACTAGTTAAACATCTGGAGAGTTATTGTCTGCTGAGTGTAAAGCCTATTCAGGATCACAACCTCTACTGATGATACGATAACAAAAGTGCTCCCCATACCATTGAACGGCAATAAAAGAAAACCTGTTAAAAATGTATGACTGAAACTTGGTGGAGTTTATTTGTTCCAAATATACTTCGATTGCAGAAAGAATTGTGAATTTTATTAAAATTTAAATGGATGACACCCTATATATATTCTTCAGTTGCGACCATTTAATATGCGCGTTTATCCATGAAAATACTATTTTAAAGCGCGACATACCGACAAAAATGCTATTTTAAACTTAAGTGTGAAAGACTGACAACGGACGAATCCTCTTATAGAGAGGCATTTTAAATACGTTGCGTCTATCTAATTTGTGTGTTCCGCTTTGAAACTGTTATTTAAAAGTGAAGCTTGACAGACCAACCGACGCACGTAGAAAGAAAATTGGATGCATCTAAAGATAAACTTAATAAACAAGCGGTTGGTGTCTTCATTCTGCATAATTTACTGTTAATGATATTTTGTTTGAAATAATGCATTTATGTAAGGTTTAATAATATTAAGCAAAAAGTGTCTCTTTCTTCTTCCGTAAAAATAATTGCCATTGTCATTCTTTAAATAAATGAAGCGAATACATTTTTTCTTTATTCATTGAAAATTGTAACAATAGCTTTTTTTATATCAAATGTCTTTAATTTGGTTTCACACGAAAGTTTGCCCCACAAGCTTGTTCGCTATGTAATATCTGAAAATATCTTCTTAACCATCAAATCCTTTCATTCCGATAGGTCTATAAAAGTAGTTGTTAACGGCAAAAGTCCGAAGCACATACCATCAATGCTGGCGGATCCATTATGGGCACAAGCCTTTTCCTGATGTTCATAAATGATCTTCTAAATTATATTCTGAGATTATTCGTTGCCGTTTATGCAGATGACACAACTGTTTATGGCAGCACTTCGAAGAGCATTGATGATCTAGTTCTTTTAAACTCTCTCTCTCTCTCTTACTATCTATCTCTCTATCTATCAATATATCTATCTATCTCTCTTCCGACTTGCAGCACGTGGTGAGATAGGGAAAAGGTTTTATTTACTCCTCCCCAGGAGTTAGGCACAAGGCCAGTTTTATCATACTCCCACAAGTAAGATGTGACCCAAGATCGGGTCGAGAAAGTGGGGTTTGAAAAGCCAGCGCTCGAGAGGTGAGCACTCTGGCCATTTAAAAATTGCCTGGGCAGCCCCGTCGGCATTCCCCGGTAGGGGCGCCTCAGACAGTAAGCAATAAACTTACTCCTCCCCAAAGAGGGGAGGCGAAGCCTGGGAGGGTGGACCTCCTAGAACTGCACAGGACAGGCGTGCAGTATCCATCGGAACAGATACTACACTTTGATCTTAGCCAAAAGGCCAAGATAGGGAAAAGGTGACTTGTTACTTTTAACGTCTCTAAAGACAAACTTTTCTATTTTCCCCACCAACGCTCGGGTCCTCACTTCTTCCCAGTAAAAATGAATGGCTATCTCCTCAAGGAATCCCCGTTCTTTGATAATCTTCTAGGACTGACTTTCACTTCAGACTTGAAATGGAAGACTTATATACACTCTGTTGCTAAGTTTGATGGGAAAATGTTTGGATCATTCTACCCCACCAGAAATCTGGTTGGGGTGCTCGGAGCACTATTACTTGTTATGACATGGTACAAAATCGGCTTCGCAATCTGGTAGGGGATGATCTTTTATTGTCCCTACAACCTCTTTCACACAGAATATATGTTGCTAGCCTCTTTCGACTGTATCGTTATGCTTATGGTAGATGCTCAACTTAGTTCCAATCCTTGGTTCACCCTATAACATATTCATGGCAAGACCGTGACTAGCTAACACGACACCAAACCAATTTTCTTTTCTCTCTCCCTTTACCAAAAACTAAACGGAACTTCCATGAACAAAGTTTCTTTCCTAGAACATCTCATCTGTGAAACAAAATAAAACGAGTTCGCTCCCAACTAACTACAGTATGGTTGTCTTCAAGTCTAATATAAACAAATACTTGTTGATCCGTTCTTTTGGGTAATCAATTCCTCTTAAGTAATCTTCTGCCCATCACGCCCGTTTTTTTTTCGGTCCTCTCGTGGCGGCGATCTTTTTAAAACAATAAATAATCTTTGAAAAGTCACACAATTTGAAGCACTGGGTGGGTGGCAATAATAACGAAGATATTTTTTTTATAAAATATTTAGAAAACCTTGCACAACGCAGATTATTTGTTTTTAAAAATAAATTAATAAAGTATTTATTCATCTTAAATGAATAAATAATTTATTTTTAAAAACAAATAATCTGCGTTGTGCAAGGTTTTCTAAATATTTTATAAAAAAAATATCTTCGTTATTAATAAATAATCTCTTTCATCTTACGGTAAAAATAATTGTTGGCTTAATATTTTATTTTAATAAATAAAACGAAATTTTTAACAATTTTATTTTATTTATTGTAATTTATTCGAAGTAAATATTCTTTCCCGAAAAAAATAATTGTCAACTCAATAGTCTTTAAATAAATAAATCTTCGATGACCGGAGGATTCTGTCTTTTAAAAGTGATAAGGTACGTACGAACATTAAATTGCCTGAGAGTATTATTAGATCGATAATTAATATCTTTATTTATCCTGATCGATATTATTAACCTGTCATGTCTGTGTACACTGTGACACGTTTGTATTTTTACACGACGTAATTGAAAACACAGGATTAATATTCTTATATTAATATACTTGTACTATGTTTTAATAAGTGTCTCTATTTAACTGTCTCCCCATGCGGGCAGTGAGAAACGAGATTCCGTTTTAACGCGGGATAATCTAGCTCCTTTAAAAAGACTCATTTTGTATGTGGTAAAAATACTTGAAAAAATACTTAATTGTATATTGCAGAAAATGTCAAAATAATTGTAAAGATGTATTTTATATAAATGTCACGCTTGAGCACACATTGAACAATAGTGCAGATGTGGTTCGTATTTTATGGCGTACAAGTTTCATGGTATTCCAAATCACTGCACATCTGAACTTTTATGAGTCTATATTCGGGCAGATCGACTGTACCTAAAATTAAAATCCTGCGTCTTAACAAATGGAGATATTTATGGATGAACAAACACACAAACACACACACACACACACACATACATATATATATATATATATATATATATTATCATCGACAACACCTACCTCACTTTCCAGCAACACACATTTAAGCAAATAACCGGCCTCCCCATGGGCTCTGGCCTTTCCGGACCCCTAACCATCACTTACATGAACCGGCTAGAGCAACGAGCACTAAGCACTTGCCACTCTTATATATTCTTCTCCAGATATATAGATGACATACTTATCGTCACATCCTCTCGTGATGAAACCACACAAATATTAAGCAATTTTAACAACACCGACCCGTACATACAATTTACCATAGAGCACCCCAACAATTCCGGCTCACTTCCTCTCCTTGACTTCAACCTCAACATCACTGAAGATGGTTTCATACAGATCAACTTTTATAGGTAACCTGCCTGTAAAAACCTTTTTATACAATTTAAGTCTGCCCTGCCCCTTAAAGCTAAATTAGGTTATGCCCACTATAAAAGTACCCGCATACAGAACGAATGCTCCTCTACTGCTGAGAAAATAGCGCAAACTAACAACTTCCATCACATCCTTCTAACTAATGGCTACCCCATTTTCACCATAGTCCACCTAAATAAGACCAAAACACGCAGACACTGCATCCTCTCACATACTTGCTTCTTAAAACTCCCTTTCCTTAGCGATAAAAGCACCACTGCTGTTCGCAAGGCCATACACAAAGAAAAACCATGACATCCAACTCACCTGCACCGGCACCTCCTTGCGCCAACATCTATCTAAAATATATAGTAACTATACCCCCGAACCCTGCTTCATCGCCCATTGCTCTATCCCTAACACTGAACTATGCCACCGCACAAATTGTGTATACAACTTACAGTGTACCAAGTGCTATAAATTCTATATAGGAAGTACTACAAAACCGTTACACCTACGCATCAAGGAACATATGGACGCCCGTATATCCTCTTTCTACAAACACACTATCGTATGCAATACTACACAACGCAACACCCGCGTCTCTATACTTGTCTCTATCAGAAACATTGGGGACCTAAGAATCATCTAATCGATCCTTTTCTCCAGATTTAACCCCTCGATCAATCTACTCACCCTTCATTTTATAATCTACCCATTCACCAACTGACCAATTTCACTTTTCATTTCCCCAATTTAATTCATTGCTGCTGAACTTCTATATTTGGGCACTCCTTACTACTACAACACACCCTTCTACTATAACTACCCACCCACACACACCATCAACTTGTTTTATATGTTTACACCTAATTGTGATCCACTTCACTTTCTAACCTGTTTTTCAATGAGATTTCTTAAATTTAATATCTACTCTCCGTATTTCTTCCGTCACAGGAGGATTAACCAACCCTTAACAGTTAGGACACCTTTATCTTATTGTTTTATTATTTTATTTTACCCCTATTGTCCCACTACAGTAATTCCTCTCCATTCCCTGTAATAATCAAGCTATCCCCCCATCTAAATATTTATCTCAATATACCCTCTGTTACAGGAGAAGTAACCAACCCCTAACAGCGAAAACCCCTAATTTAATTTTCTTCTATTGTCCCATCACACAAATTTCCCCCATTCCCTGTATTAACTAATTAATCAATAAATTTACCTCCTCCACCCCCACATCTAAATACATACAAAAAATTAGTAATGAATGAATTACATTAATTTAAATTAAATTTTTTTTAAACTTATTGAAAAAATTAAATGAAAAAAAAGTATATATATATATAAAATATCTAATATTAAACAAAACATTAAAATAAAAAATAAATATAAATTGCATTAAGCGTATGCTCTGTCTAGTACAATACTGCGTAGAATTTTATCGACTGAATCTATGAATTAATAATCAGATAAGATCTAATCAAGTCTCAGTCAAAGTTATCTCCCTTTTACATTTATTGTGTTACGGTTAAAATTCAAATTTAATTAGTTCTACTAAAGCCTACGTAAAACTTAGATGTAGGCTATAAATGCCTATAATTAGTAACAAATTTAATTAATTCTATAATTTAATTTAAGAAAACCTACGATTAATATTATTACTGTAATATATGATAATCAAAAGAAAATTTAATTAAAAAATATAAATAAATAAGATTTTATATAAAAATACATAAACCAATAAAATATATGAATAAAATTATATTATTACAAACAAACAGTTGATTACTGACCATATAATACCCTAATATTGCACGCTTATTTTTGAACACCATATCCATGTATAGGATATAATTTTAAAATTTATTGATTCATTATTTGTAGCAGTGTTTCTACTTTCTAGCATCCATCTTAGTGAATTCCACACAGTCGGACTTTTCTTTTGTGTCTATTTTTCCCCAAAATATTTAATGATTTCTAATCATCCGAAAATCCCACACCGGTAACTTGCTGTCTATGTAAGATTGAAATGAAAAATAAATAGATCGTTGTAAGTCCTCTCCTTCGATTTTTTATTTTTGTTCTTTCCAGTTTATTATAATCAGGCTCTCTGCATTGCCTTCATCCTTCTTAATACATTATATATATATATATATATATATATATATATATATATATATATATATATATAGGTATAAATTTTTATTTATACAAACATTATTGGTTACATATGTGCATACATGTTTCGGTTGTACTCTTCACAGATAGTCAACCTCTTCAAACCAAAGAAGACAAAGAAGACACTTCTCTGTCTTCTTTGGTCTGAAGAGGTTGACTCTCTGTGAAGAGTACAACCGAAACATGTATGCACATATGTAACCAATAATGTTTGTATAAATAAAAATGTATACCTAAGAACAGCTCTACTTGTTATTGAGCACTTTTTATAAACACTTGAGTTTCAACGGATTTACATCTACAGAAACTAATACAATATATATATATATATATATATATATATATATATACTAAAAGAATACCCGGCCGATTATGAGTAAAATTAATTCCTCGAACAGAACAGATTTGTGCCACTTTCATATCCTTTATGAATACTATTAAACCTTATGTCTAAAATCCTTAAACATTTATTACATGATTTTCATTGTAGAAAATGTAAAAAGAATTATGGTTTAAGCTTACGGGGTCTTCAGAAATAAATGTAAATTCAGGAAATCTTGCTTAATTAGTGTCGAATAACTATTGATTAATTCCAATCAAAATCATAAATATTTGAATTTTCAAATGGGAGGTTGTGTCCATATCCTTTACCTCTTTAAAATATTTAAAGAAACTGAAATTTCGGGAACATTAATTAATTTTATGGTTAAAATTTTACAAAAATTACAGGTATCTAAATTCTCACGTCATGCTTCCACCCACTTTTGATCCCATTTGCACAAAACTAAATTAAACTAAATATATCCAACATTACGACACATTACGCCTAACAGTTGTGTTGAAAAAGTCAAAATGCTAGATCAATTAGTTTGGATGTGAACCCTGTACATACAAGTATATAAACATATACACATACCCAAGTTTATATAGTAAAGATATCTCTATTTCCAACGCAACAACGCCGAAAGAAAAACAAAGGAAAGATTAGTCTGACACACAAACAAACCTACAGAGGCACGTGTTACAGGTGCGATGCGATCGGACACCATGGAAAAGGATACGCAATAACTGGCACGTGGAAATGAAATGCAACAAGTTCGGCAAAGTGGACCACGTAGCTAACTTGTGCAAAACAAAACCAGTAAACACGGTAGCAGGACAGTCTACCGACACTACACAATACCTTCACAAAGTGACACTTGATATTAGAAGCGTACAACTTACCATGCGATCGATCCATGTGCTAGTGAAACAGACAAAAACACGTGGACTAATTTAAAGGAAAGTAAAATGAACTGTACAAGCAGCAAGGCCGGACCAACGAAGCCATTTTATGCCCATGGCCTCTACAAATGCTGGTAACTTTTTGTGTCAGAGGTCAAGACCGGTTACAGAAAAATCACTGTTTAACCCTTTTTCATAGACGGTTTTGGTACACAACTTCTAAGATTAAAAACAACCACACATCTCTGTTGCATGAGTCTTCATTTTTATTATTGCAATAACCTTTCAGCTATAGAACTAAAAAAAATCAAGATTTTAAAGTGTATTGTGTTAAGTGGGGAGACTGAAGAGTGGCGAAATGAGGTTAAAGATGGATATGTTAGTAAACAGTATCCCAACCTCTCAACCGAACATCGTTCAGATGAAAAAAATGGGTTAAAAAGAAACTGAAAGAACTGTTGGGGGCGGACATAATCGAACCTGTTTTATTATTGCAATAACCTCTCAGCTATAGAACTAAAAAAAATCCAGATCTTTAAAGTGTATTGTCTGGAGTGGGGAGACTGAAGGGACACCAAATGAGGTTAAAGATAGATATGTTAGGTAACAGTATCCCAACCTCTCTACCGAACATCATTCAGATGAAGAGAATAGGTTAAAAAGAAACTGAAAGAACTGTTGAAGGCGGACATAATCGAACCTGTCGCTGAAAAAAAAGAGTTTATCAGTCTTACAGTTTTAGTATCGAAAGAGATGTAAAACAAAATCAGAATATATACCGATATGCGATGGCTTAACCAAGTCATGGTCTGAGAAAGACATCCAATTCCAACTACCGAAGAGATACAGCAAAGTCTTCTCGAAATGTTCCTTGCGGGGAATTTACCAGCTATAACAGCCAGTATCACAACTTTACCAACCATGCATGACATTTTCGTTACAAACGTATCATGTTTATCTTGAATGTCTCGTTCGAAATATTTTTAACGATATCAGGAAAGTGGTATAAAGCATTCTAGGTGTTTCAAATACATCAGACCACATTATTGTTCACACTGAGACCCTGAAGGAACACTTTGAAAGCGAGCGCAAACTACTCGAATGTTAAGGTAACGCAGAACTTACAGTCAATTTGGCAAATATGCGAACTTTTCACGGTTTAACTTGTACTTGATAACGAGTATTAATTTACTCCTCTCCAGGAGTTAGGCACAAGGCCAGTTTTTATCTTACTCCCACAAGTAAGATGTGACCCAAGGCCGGGTCGGGAAAGTGGGGTTTAAAAATTGCCTGGGCAGCCCCGTCGGCATACCCCGGTAGGGGCGCCTCAGACAGTAAGCAATAAACTTACTCCTCCCCAAAGAGGGGAGGCAAAGCCTGGGAGGGTGGACCTCCTAGAACTGCACAGGACAGACCTATTGACCGGCGTAAATCAAACCCCGAAGGCCAAGACAATACCAGTCTATGGGGTGCAGTATCCATCGGAACAGATACTACACTTTGATCTTAGCCAAAAGCCCAAGGAGAACGAGTAAAGGAGTGAATATGACGCAATAAAACATTGAAGCTGTAGCAATGCCAGAGAACCGGAGATCAGCTGCGGAGCTCCTTGGACTCGTCAATTACAACACAAGGTATATCTCCAATTATGTGAGCATCGCTGAACTCCTGCGGAAGCTGACTAGAAAGAACAGCCCTTCATATTGACCCAGCGCAGAGGAAGGCAGTAAACATTCTAACGAAGTATCTAAGCAAAGCTGCGACTCTCAGGTGCTTCGACATCTATGCAAAGATCCGCGTCATATCTGAAGCAAGTCCAAGCGGATTAGGCGCGGTCCCCGTGTAAATCAAAAAAGGAGAACCAAATGTGATTGGGCCCGCAAGCCAAATCCTAAATCGAATTGAACGTCGGTACTCGTAGACAGAAAGCATCGGCACTTGTGAGGGCATGTGAGGAATTATATTCTTATTGTTGTGGTTGCAAGGTTGAACAATAATTAGTGAGGAATACAATGAAGACGCAAACAACAAGGAGAATGCAATAATAAGTGTATTAAAGAAAAGGTATAGTTACAGTATGTACAAATGAAGGTGTCGAGTCAGAGAGTCTTGGTGGGAGGACATGTACGCTCTTCGGCGTCACTTCCGGTGGCATTTAGGTAACACACACTAAGGCCAACCTAGGCTTGCCATTTATAGTGTAACGTTATTCGTATATGCAAATGAGTGGTTGCCACCACAACACTTATGTTTATAGCATAGAATTTAAATTAATGATGGACCACAAAAAATTGGAATTTATATATTCACTAACATCAAAACTCTGCGACATAATAGAGAGTAGTGCCCATTGCCTGGACAAAGATGATTGCGGACCCCCCCCTCTCTCTCTCTCTCTCTTCTCTCTCTCTCTCTCTCTCTCTCTCTCTCTCTCTCTCTCTCTCTCTCTCTCTCTCGACTGCTCAAATAAAATAACGAAGATATGTGCTGTTTGTAGCAGTGGAAGCCACACCAAAAGCCATATCGATTATAAGAAATCTGTTCAATAGTCGCTTGGCATTGCTGATAACACCCTACCTGATAGACATAATTAAAACTCCTCGACCTAACATTCACAGGTAACATGAATTGAAACAAATACATAGAAGACATTGCCAAGGCTGCTGCAAAGTAAGTCTGCTCCCTCTACCATGATAGAAAACTTCTCACGTCTGCCAGTATCCTATATCTCTACAAAGCCACCATTCGCTCATTTATCGAGTATTGTTGTCACATCTGGCCTGGAGTAACAACCACTAGCCTCTCTCTCTTGGATAGGGTTTAAAAAAGAGTCTCTAATTAAATAAATCCCACTACAAGCTCAACCTCCTGTCCCATCGCCGCAATGTTGCAACTCTGTACTTGTTTACAAGTACTTTAATGGAATGTGCTCCGATGAACTTGCTGCACTTGTGACCCCTCGATGTAAATACCTCCGAACAACACGACAATCGGCAGAATCCAACCCCTTCGCTTTCTACTCCAATAGCTCATTTCCTCGAATTGCTAGTTTTGGGAATTCTCTCTCTTCTGCCTGTTTCCCTGACTGTAGAAAAATTCAGAAATTTAAATGTAATATGAACAAACATATTGTTGCACAACTCCCCATTTAGGATGTCCCTGTATGTATGCCCCCTCACACATAGTAGCCCCTTACGTCTCAGTGGCAATGTGGCTTGTATCAAAGTAATGTATATATATATATATATATATATATATATATATATATATAAATATAATAAGCCCCTCTAAGAAAATCAGTCTAGCACTCTCGGGGATGTTAAAATCGACTGTCATCAGCTCTAAAGCAAAGCTCCGAATACGTTCGTCGAACACTCTCGACTAGTCTTCTGTCTGTGCCCGCTTCTAGGTAGATATATATCTTAATCCCCCTTAATCACGTAGCAGTTTCCGATGGATGAGTGGATATGCTTGCAGATTCTAGACTGACTTTGTAATTCTGTGTTACTTTCCTGCTCTGATGAAAGCAATAAGCTTTTAACACTAGCGTTTGTAGGTATAAATAATTTAATATTTATTCATGAATAGTATTTATTTATTTGTGTGTATATATATATATATATATATATATATATATATATATATATATATATACATATATATATACATATATATATATATATATATATATATATATATATATATATATATATATATATATATATATATATATAGATGCGTTTCCATCCCGGCTTGAAGCACTAACTGGTCTAGCCGCACTGATGAGCTGTGAAACAGCGAAACAGTCTGTATGTGGATGACTATATAAAGCTCCCCCCCCCCGGGTAGAGCTTATGTTTGTAAGGGTATCGCCAACTGCCATTAGCGTAAAAAAGCAATGCTAATTAGGTAAACACTAATTCGAGCTCCGGCATTTGCAATGTTTACATTGAGATACAACTTACATTCAGTCAGTGTCGCATGATGGCGGTTAACATCGCCGACTGTCAGCTCGACGGTTGCGTGTCGATCCTGGCTTGAGGCACTAACTGGTCTAGCCGCACTGATGAGCTGTGAAACAGCGAAACAGTCTGTATGTGGATGACTATATATATATATATATGTATATCAAGAAAATGAATGGTATGGGTTGTATTGAATATATATATATATATATATATATATATATATATATATATATATATATATATATATATATATATACGCCAAGTGGAGGAAGCCTCCAACCACGATATAAAGCTCGAAGAATTCAGATGTATCGAAACAGGTGACTGGGGAAGTCTACAACATGTTAGATATTTCTGGTCTGCAACGAATTATGCATGATTGGGAAAATTGTAATGAGGGGCCCAAAAATAGTAATTCCAGCTCTTTAAACGTTATATGACCGTAACCATAGCCCACGAACAAAACTCAGGCTGAGAACAAAGGTTTGGTAGACAAACTGGGAAAGGGAGATGGAGAATTTTTTTTACAATGCAAGGGATGCCAGCTTGTCTCTCAGTCAAAACCACACGTTGACACGTACAGAGTTACCACTGAGATCCTGGCAAGATTTGAGCATTGATTTGTACGGACCTATAATAACCGGGAACACATATTCGTCGTCATACTCGCGATAATACGAAGCAGAAGTGACTACGACAGCAACAACCTGTTGTTGAAAAAATGTTAACCCAATATAGGCTTCCAGTGACAATCACACCGACAAATGATCTAAACTCTAGTCAGAAGAATTGAAAACCTTCTTTACGGAAAACGGCATTCCACACCGAAAGTATACATTACTGTGGCCACAAGCCAACGGAGAAGTGAAACGACAGAAGTGTTCTATGGTAACGGCACTTAAGATCGCTCAAGCTAAAAACAAAAATTGTCGAAAGGAGCTGAACACTTAACTCAGGGCATACAGACCTACAACACCTCACGCAACAACAGGCAGACTCCAAACGAGATATTCTTCGGTAGACCCATTTGAACAAAATTACTAGACGTTTGCGAGATAGTTCCTAACGACGGGGAATTGAGAGAAAGAATTAAATACAAGATGTATGCGGGTACCAGAAGTAACGCAGTGATCAGTGACATAAACCCTGGAGTACAGAGTACTACGAAGACAAAAATAACTTTAACTCTAACCCCATAAGGTGATCAAAAAAGGGCAAGTGTTTCAGTAGAGACAAATGACAAAAAAAGTATATGCAAAGCGTCACTGAAGTTTTTAAAATACATCACCGAAAACAAACCGATACAACAAGAAATACAAGAAAAGATACACAGATTACCAACAGTCAAGTCGAGGTACCAACGCCTACCCATTTGAAGAAAACATCCTCTCAAGACACAAAAAAGATTAACTCGACACAGGAAACACCCAGACAGGTTCGATGGGTGGACCTGAACATAACAAATTTGACAGTTGCGCAAAACAGAAGTAAAACAAAAAACCATTTAATAAGAGAATTATCTAAAATATAGACATTTATCTAACATACTTACATAGACACTCGGCATATAAAACTAACACCTTTTATTAACAATAGATATTGCATACAAACGTGTAGTTAGTCATCTCAATTTACACTAGCCCAACTAAGCACTTTAGTTCTATTAATGTCGTATTCTAACATTTATGGTCGACTCTTATATGATGTACACCGGCGGATATAAACACGGACTATTGCATTCTGGGAAATGAAGTTAATTCAGATCCGCCATGACACCTTGTTAAAACATGTTATTATTAATGAGTCCTAATAGCAATCTGCAACTACACGCAACACGACACTGCTGTAAACGATTTATTTAACACAAGTTACTATTAGCTCAGAAAAATCTTTAGGTGTCTACCTTTCTCAACAGTATGAGTTCGTAGATGATCACAATAGATCGAATATGATTCGAACTCGACAAGCTGATTCGATAGTCCTATTATCTATTAAGCCAATAACACACCTATTTGTTGTATGATGGACAGGCAGGACGACATAGACAAAAGACAGACAGACAGATTATTTTAATTTGTTTTAGTTTGATTTTATTAGCTCGTTCTATGCCTTTGTGTATATATCTCACTGTATTAATATCTATCTACGTATTCATATGCTAGATAGACCACGTGTTCGGATGGTGAGACAACTAACAAAACGAATTCATATAAATACATTTTTTAAATGCTTCGAGAAGTTTCTTCCTTTTAGTTGTGTGCATTGTAATAGATTCGTGCGTTTGTGTTGGGAGGAATAGGTTCGGGTGTTTCTCTGGCGGTGAATCGCAGTTCAAATAACTTCCAAAATTGCTCAGGCAGTCCGTCCCTGGTGGATAGGTATATTTTAAAGAGAACTGGTTTCTCACTACTTGAAATCCACATGAGACCATTTATGCAAAAAGGCCGTCTCACCGGGTGTGCTTGATTCATTATATCACTTGCATATATATATATATATATATATATATATATATATATATATATATATATATATATATATATATATATATATATATAATGTACCACAGACAAACTGTTTCGCTGTGTCACAGCTCTTTAGTGTGGCTAGACAAGTAAGTGCCTAAAGCCGGGACTGAAACTCGACGGTTTAAACGATAGTTAGCGCTCCTGACGACCGGGTTATCATTCGACATCTGGTGAGAATATGCGAAATCTCAATGTAAACATTGTCAATTACCTGAGAACTCCATTTGTTTACACAAAAAGCAATGCATTATAACCTGATGGCATTTGGCGATTTCAGTTACAAGAGCCCAAGAAAGGGGCTTATCCTAGTTATATTCGTTCGTATTTTGTGTGTTGACATATATATGTATAATATGTATATATTAGGAATATATATATATATATATATATATATATATATATATATATAGAGAGAGAGAGAGAGAGAGAGAGAGAGAGAGAAGAAAAAAGAGTGATAAATATGCGACGATTGTCCAAATTTATTTCAAATTTCAATTGTTCAATGCAAAGTGCATTCAGTAATAAACTAGTGTTTATTATTCTTTCCTTAAGCCAAATTTTTCTTTTCATTCAATACGTTTTTTTATCAAAAATTATTTTAATAATTTTTGATAATAATTTTCATATTTTTCAAATATTTGAACTTTGGTTTTTTCGAAAGCCAACTTATCCATCTGTATTCCTCCTCTGATGATAAGATTTCGATCTTTGAAAAGCCTTGGCTTAAGGAAAGAATAATAAACACTAGTTTATTACTGAATGCACCTTGCATTGAACAATTGAAATTTGAAATAAATTTGGACAATCGTCGCATATTTATCACTCTTTTTTCTTCTATCTCTACTATTGCTCTATCTCGTATATTGAGCTAATCCTTTTCACAATAGGTTCCATCTACTAAAAGTTTTCACTTTGGTTTATTTTGATCCTATATATATATATATATATATATATATATATATATATATATATGATAATTTTATTTACACAGACATGTACAAAATCTGCGACACTGGCATGTCGATGTTATCGATCAACAGTTACTATAAACTGAGATCTCATCAGGCAGAGTTAGAATCCGATCTTAACCTCAGATCATATTTGGAGAGAACCAAATATGATCTGAGGTTAAGATCGGATTCTAACTCTTCCTGATGAGATCTCAGTTTATAGTAACTGTTGATCGATAACATCGACATGCCAGTGTCGCAGATTTTGTACATGTCTGTGTAAATAAAATTATCATATATAAAGCTCTATTTTGATATTGAGCACTTTTTATAAACCCGGTTAAAATTCTCTGGATTACCACCCTGTGGATATTTTTCACCTGGATTATTACCATTATATATATATATATATATATATATATATATATATATATATATATATATATATATATATATATATATATATTCCTAACTTACGAATATATGTCTAAGAAACATTAAATATCAACCATGAAAAAAGAGGTAAAATCCTCAGTTGCAAAACGATAAGTTGCTGATCTCGCACAACGTGATCGCTTGAAGAATAGTGAGAGATAAGCTGAAATTTGATCTTCATTTTTATAACTTATCGAGAGACAGAGGAGCGGGGAGGAGAGAGGGCAGAACTTGAGGTAAGCAGGCACATTGATTCGTTGACCTCGGGACTTCTCAAAAGACGAACGCTGGAAACCATTTTTGATAAGAAGAACTCCTAGTTTAATTCGTTCGTATTTTGTGTGTTGGCTTTCTTTATCATCGTTTTGTTGTTAAAATGCGTCATCACATCTCTCTTACAGGCTTTGTCCGTCGGTCGGTATGTCACGCTTCGGTTTGAAACGGATGTTTTAGCGCAAAATTCGCATATTGAACAGACGTATCTTATTTTATATGCGTCCACTCATCTCTATAAGATACTCTCTCTCTCTCTCTCTCCCCCTCTCTCTCTCTCTCTCTCTCTCTCTCTCTCTCTCTCTCTCTTGTTGGTCGGTCTGCAACAGTTATGTTTGCATTAGAATTTACATCGGTCTGTCATGCTTTTTTTTTAAATACTCAGGTTTGAAATAGGATTTTCGTCCGTTTATTAGACTTAAATTTGAAAAAGTATTTTAATCGGTCTGTCAAATTTAGGTTTAAAATAGAATTGGCGTTGGTCTGTCAAGCTTAAGTTTAATATAGTATTTTTGTTGGTTCGTCGTGCTTAAGTTTGAAATAGAATTTTCGTTTGTCTGTCATGCTTAAGTTTGAAATAGCATTCTCGTTGGTCTTTCAAGCTTAAGTTTGCAATAGCATGTTCGTTTGTCTGTCATGCTTAAGTTTGAAATAGCATTTTCGTTTGTCTGTCATGCTTAAGTTTGAAATAGCATTTTGTTGGTCTGTCATACTTAAGCTTGCGATAGCATTTTCGTCGGTCTTCCATGTTTAAGTTTGAAATTACATTCTCGATGGTCTGTCACGCTTAATTTTGATTCACTTTATTAATGGCCGCATCTTAAATATATCCGTTCCTGTTACACTTTAGTTTCTCTCTCAGACGTGGGAGTAGAAAAATCCTGGCATAATACAATGTCAAAAGAGAGAGCGGTCACATCTCGAGATTCCTACTTGCCCTCGGCCCTCCTTGTGACCAAGTTGCGCTATGATGGCTTCTACTTGAATCGGGACGCATCAAAAAAGGTTGATATGTTTCCCCGAGGAGCGCCGGAGCGGAGCGGAGAAAGGATTTGTTTAACCTCTATCTCTGCGCTCGTTTTGATCGAGGATTGCCGCTTTTATTCCTTCCTTTATTTTATTTATTTATTGCGATTCTCTAAGTATCCCTTCAGATTCTGATACTGTCCTTTTGTCTCGATATCAGTCATATCCAGTAATTCCAGTATAAAAACAGAATTGAAAATAGTGTTAGCCGGCTATCGTGGCGAGTAGAACGGAAGATACCAACCTGATGACGAAAAATAATTTCCTTATCTTTCATTTCTTTTCATCACTTTTTATTTCTTCTGCATTCATTTATTCTTATTCTTGTTGTATAAGAAAATGCCGGTCTTTTCCTCTCACTTAACTTTAATTCAACTGTCCTATAAAAGGCCTTTTGTGTGATGGCCGCGAGGAAATACTCAGACAACTCGGTATGATGGCCGTGTTTTGATTTCATTTACTTGCACGTATTTGCTGATTGACAATGTCTATTTACTTATTTTGTGGCTATTTTTTCACGGTTGCTTTTTCCATTTATTTTTTTTTCGTTCATCGCCTTTATTAAGTTATCTATTTATTTCTTTGTATGTTGTTATTTTTTATTATCTTCCTCTTTTGTCAAGCACTATTGTGGTTCCTCTACTGTGTCATCATTCTCCCCCCCCCCTCTCTCTCTTCCCTCTCTCTCTCTATCTCACTCTCCATTTATTTACGTATTTATTTTGCAGCTTTATTTTAATTGTTTGTGTTCTAATTCATTCGTCTCCTTTATCTATTTACCAGCATGGTGACCCGGCGTTATCCGGGGGTATGAACAACAACATAAAAGAGGTGAAAAGTGTGTATAACATCTTTCTTTAAAAACTTTTCACCCTCCTCCTCTCTACTCCCTCCTCTCCTTTCCCTCTCTCTTCTTCCCCCTCTCTTTCCCCTCTCTTTCCCCTCCATTGCCTTCCCCATCCCACTCTCTTTCATCTTCCTCTCCTCCCTCTCACCTCCTTCTGCCCAGTCAAGAAGTATTTTCCTCTTCCAACCGAGGACAGAACAGATACTAAAGTTTGAGAGTTTATTTTAGTTTGAATTTGAGACCAAAGGTCCATGTAAAAAATATCTCTAAATTTACCCGTCCCCCCCCCCCCCCGACTAATTTTGATCCTGGTGACTCCCAAAAGAATGAATATTACAAGAAAAAATAAGTCCCCATATTTCGTCTGAGGCAATGCTGAAAAAGAGTATAGCATCTTTGTGGGTGTATATTGTGTAGTTTCCGACTTTTAGCTCGACACACGTGCACACGCAGACAATTTATATAACAGACTAGCTGAAATACTCATCTCATGAATAACATCCTTTACATTCGATTTTATGCAGCTTCACAGACACCTGCTGTTACCACGGCTTAATATCTTCAAACTTTATGGTTTCGGTCAATATTTGATCACATATTTCTGTAAGGATTTCTTTGTATTTATTATAAAAGGCCCAATATGGCGGCAGGATTATGACGCCGTCAGGTAGCAACCCCACCAACTCTCATACAAAATAATGTTTACGTTATTTTAAATTTGATTTTCAGGTTTCACACCTGATAAACAATGTGCCTCACGATCAAAAGTAAATTGTTTTCGTTTAAAACAAATACGCAGAGACATCTTTATGCGCCTAGCGTCAAGCAGAATTTCTATGAATAGACATTCTTCGCTAAAGCTTCCCTCTGTGGAACACATTATCGTGGGACTGCTTCCCTGTTGATAACAACTTGGTCGTCTTCAAATCCAATGTAAACAACTACTTGGCATAAACCGTCCCCATAAGTAATAAAACTTAGTACATTTAATTAATCATTTTCAATACTACCATAATATTCTTCATCTTGCAAATGGTGACTTATTGGTATAAAAGAAGAGAAATTGTAAGCAAATGGTAGTTAATAAAACGTGGCATACACAAGAGATGGTATTTGAAAGTGATCTATAAAAGAATCGACGAAGCTTAAGATTTACCGATGCATACACTATAAAACGAATCATTCAACCCTCAATCATTCATTTTGTAGTTATTTTAATGGCTTAATTTGTAGTTATTTTTTAATGGCTTAATTTGTAGTTATTCTTAATGGCTTGATTTGTAGTTATTTTTAATGGCTTAATTTGTACTTATTTTAATGGCTTAATTTGTAGTTATTTTTGAATGGTTTAATTTGTAGTTATTTTTTTAATGGCTTAATTTGTAGTCATTTTTAATGGCTTGATCCGTAGTTATTTTTTTAATGGTTTAATTTGTAGTTATTTTGGAATGACTTAATTTGTAGTCATTTTTAATGGCTTAATCTGTAGTTATTTTTAATGGCTTAATTTGTAGTTATTTTTGAATGGTTTAATTTGTAGTTATTTTTTTAATGGCTTAATTTGTAGTCATTTTTAATGGCTTGATCCGTAGTTATTTTTTTAATGGTTTAATTTGTAGTTATTTTGGAATGACTTAATTTGTAGTCATTTTTAATGGCTTAATCTGTAGTTATTTTTAATGGCTTAATTTGTAGTTATTTTTAATGGCTTAATTTGTAGTTATTTTTTTAATGCCTTGATTTGTAGTTATTTTTTAATAGCTTAATTTGTAGTTATTTTTTTAATGGCTTAATTTGTAGTCATTTTTAATGGCTTGATCCGTAGTTATTTTTTTAATGGTTTAATTTGTAGTTATTTTGGAATGACTTAATTTGTAGTCATTTTTAATGGCTTAATCTGTAGTTATTTTTAATGGCTTAATTTGTAGTTATTTTTAATGGCTTAATTTGTAGTTATTTTGGAATGACTTAATTTGTAGTCATTTTTAATGGCTTAATCTGTAGTTATTTTTAATGGCTTAATTTGTAGTTATTTTTAATGGCTTAATTTGTAGTTATTCTTAATGGCTTAATTTGTAGTTATTTTTAATGGCTTGATTTGTAGTTATTTTTAATGGCTTAATTTGTACTTATTTTTAATGGCTTAATTTGTAGTTATTTTTTAATGGTTTAATTTGTAGTTATTTTTAATGGCTTAATTTGTAGTTATTTTTTTGATGGCTTGATTTGTAGTTATTTTTGAATGGCTTAATTTGTAGTTGTTTTTTAATGGTTTAATCTGTAGTTATTTTTTAATGGCTTAATTTGTAGTTATTTTTTAATGGATGTGTAAATTAAACCAGTATCCCAATTTTACATGTAAACATATAACACTTGTGCTTTTTTCAAATATCACAAAATATTATCAGATATTAATGAAAATTTTTTAATGAATTAATTATTATAATGCATTCATCAGTAAACTTGAAAATTTGTTAATTATTTTAAAGATAACTTTCAAAAAGTCCCCTTTTGTGTGTCACTTTGAATTGGTTATTATTTAACTCGGATGTATTTCAAATTCTCTATTATATATTATATATTATATATTATAACTAGAAGAATACACGCCCCAGGACAGGTAAAATTAATTCCCCGAACAAATAGTTTTGCGCCACTTTTATCTTTCCTTACGAAGATTAAATTCAAAATATAATGATACTAAGCCTCATGTCTAGAATCCTTATTCCAATTTTGATCAAAATATATTATATGATTTTTATTTTAAAAAATGTCTATAAATTTAAGGCTTCAGATAACAGGTGTCTCAAGAAGAAATTGAAATTCAGGAAATCTTGCTTAATTTTCGTCGAATGACTATGGATCAAATTCAATGCAAATCTGAAATATTTGAATTTTCAAATGTGGGGGTTACTTCAAAGAAACTGAAATTTAGAGAATATTTATAAATGATGTTATAATTTTACAAAAATTGGAGGTAACTGAATTTTCACGAATGGGTTGCAGCCTTTTTTAACGCTTTTGCACAAAACTACATTAAATTAAACATAGCCCACATTACGCCTCTTTACGCTTAACAGATGGGTACCAAACTTTATAATGATTGGTTAATTAGTTTAAGAACATAAACATATACACATACCTAAATTTATATAAATACAGATAAAAATATAACTCCACCTGTCTGAAAGGAAAGAAAATATTTGACATAAAGGTACGGCTGCTTAGGCATTTTTGTAGGCCAGAGGGCGCTAATTCTAGTGCATTGGCATTTCAACAACACTTGACCTTGTGTCTAACCTCCTGAAGAGGTAAATAAAATAAGGTACGAAACTAAGGTTCGAAACCTGAAAATTATTTTTTTAACTCAAAAAGTATTTTGCATGTAGAGTTGGCGGTTTTATTTACTCCTCCCCAGGAGTTAGGCACAAGGCCAGTTTTATCTTACTCCCACAAGTAAGATGTGACCCAAGATCGGGTCGAGAAAGTGGGGTTTGAAAAGCCAGGGCTCGAGAGGTGAGCTCTCTGGCCATTTAAAAATTGCCTGGGCAGCCCCGTCGGCATTCCCCGGTAGGGGCGCCTCAGACAGTAAGCAATAAACTTACTCCTCCCCAAAGAGGGGAGGCAAAGCCTGGGAGGATGGACCTCCTAGAACTGCACAGGACAGGCGTGCAGTATCCATCGGAACAGATATTACACTTTGATCTTAGCCAAAA
>OY744527.1:130432430-130444930 GCA_963556195.1 Sepiola atlantica
TAACTTTAGTAAAGGTGTATTTTATTTTCAAAAAATAATATTTTCGCACTAAGATTTTTTTTTAATAATGGTTTCATTATATTACGTAATCGTTGATTAATAAATACTGAAAATGTCATTAAACTTGGTTGATTTTCTGAATTTTAGTGAATTTTTAAGTGAAGGGAGGGTCAAAATATTTTTAAATTTTGGAGATCGGCCATTGATTTTGCACGTACTTAATGATATATATATATATATATATATATATATATATTCATTTAAATGTTATTCATTACTACGTCCGCTGGACATACCCGGTTTCCCAAAAAGAAAAAAACAATATCCGTAAAACTACGTAATTAATTGATTAATATGTTTTAATGAGTAATATATTGGCACTTTTTTTAGATATCGTTTCGTATTTGAATATTAGAAAATTATGGAAAGCCAAATCGATTTTTTTTTCTTTAAAATAAATTTTATTTACCTTAAATATATGGACAAGCTTTTAACCTTAATAGGTTTTTATCAAGCGACTTTCTTTTGTTTGTTTTTTTCATTCTTACTTTTTTCGTCGGAGATATAAAATTTCTCGTAACGTGAGCAGTAGTCCGAAGTGTCTTAATTCGGATGATCTGAAAGTCTTTTTAAGTGTCATACGTGGCTTCGTGGTAAGTTAATGAGTAATATATTGGTACTTTTTTTATATACTGCTACGCATTTGAATATTAGACTTTTATAGAAAGCCAAAACGTTTGTATTTTTTATCGTTTTGGCTTTCCATAAATTTTTAATATTCTAATAGGTTTTATTTCTTATTTTGACTGGTGTCCATTTACTTACTTATCTATTTAGAAAATTCCATCATTATTAAACTTGATTAAAATTCATTGTGATTTACATTAAAATAGGAAATCCACTCCAGAAAGATTGCACGTCTTTCTCGTAACATCACGCGGGCAAACCTTTTAGGCCACAACCGATAAATTGAGAGTAACATACATTTATTTAAAAAAAAAAAACAAAAAAAAAACATTTTACCCATTAAGGAAAATTTAAAAACAAACAAAAAAACAAGCCTTCCGAACGTTCTACCTCTTTAATCCGGAAAAGAGAGCAACTTGTAAAACTAACCGGAGGCATGTTTGAAAGGAGAACAAAACAACGGGTGACACCGGTAGACACCCTACTTCCGCTTTTGGATGTTTCTCTTCCGCTCGTTCATGCAAATAGAGAATGATGACTCTATCTCGATTAATGTCACTCCTTTTTTTCTAATTCTCGGATGACCAAACGGAAGTAACCTGGGAATATCCAGCAGACTCAGTAATATATAGAGAATTTAAATAAATATATAAATATTGGCTCTTGCATCACATACAATCGGGCACTTTGATGGGTGGGATGGGGGTGGGGGGGTTTCTAGCACGAGACACGTACTATTTATCTCAATTTATATAAAGTTAGGTATGTTTATATGTTTAAATATTTGTATGTACAAGATTCAAAAGCTAATTAACCTATCATTATAAAATTTGGAACACAGCTGCTAGGCATAAAGGGTTACAATGTGTGATATATTTAGTTTAATTTTGTTTCATGCAAAGGAGGTAAAAATAGGAGTGAACGCCCTTCATGAAAATTCAGATACCTCCGATTTGGGGGAAATTTTTTAAATAGCTGTTAGACATTGATTAATATTCTCCAAATTTTAGTTTCTTTGAAGTAATTTAAAAGATTTTAGTGACCATTATATTGGCACAACCCCCATTTGAAAATTCAAAAATTTCAGATTTTCATTGAATTTTATCCATAGTCATTAAACACAAAATAAGCAAGATTTCCTGAATTTCAATTTCTTCTTATTACATATTTAAGCATTAAATTCACATAACCAATTTTGATCAAAATTAGAATAAGGATTCAACGCACAGGGTTTAGTATGATTATATCTTGATTTTAATCTTCGTAAGGGACATCAAACTGGTGCAAAACTGTTTTGTTCGGATAATATATATATATATATATATATATATATATATATAGAGAGAGAGAGAGAGAGAGAGAGAGAGAGGGAGAGAGAGAGAGAGAGACCGAAAGCGCTAGAGGAATGGCCCACGATACAACGTTAGGTGCCATACTCCACCAATTAACACCAGAAAACCGACGAATCGCTCGCCGAGTCGAGAAATTAACAAGAAAGATAGCGAAGAGAGAAAATTCCGTGGTCTTTAACGACGCATGTAGAAGAAATGACTTGCTGCCGAAATATATATATATATATATATATATATATATATATATATATATATATATATATATATATATATATATATATCATTCACACACGGCAGTGTGTGAATGATATTTACTCAATCGTGACCAATTCTTGGGCTTGTCATTAATTCAGTTTTCATCCAAACTTGATGAGGTTTTCGCACTAGAATTGAGTAGTTCCAAGCTTTTTTTGAACATAAAGAAATTAAAATTTGCTCCAGTAGGAAAAAATATTCAAACTATGTGTGGTCATTAACGTGTGCGGTAACGCTCCCCATTGATTTTGAATAACCATAACTTTTTTATTTAAAACAAATATTTATTTTTATATATATACTCAAAATGTAGCAAATAGCACAAGGAATCTAAAAATATAGATATTTCGAAAGGAGTTTAAGATATGGAATGGTTGAAAAGCTTAAATCGCCAAAAATGCCAATTGAGTAACGCTCCTCATGCCCTTTAACTCGACATAACTTTTTAAATTATAAATATAATTTAAGGCTAGAAAATAGAAAGATGGAACTCGATAAGCTGATTCGAAATATGGTAATATTAAAATGATTGGAGCCATAGAAACCGAGCTGTGTGACTTTTAGTAGAAAAATGTTTTTAAAAAAGTGATAATTGACATTTGAAGCTAAATTTTTCAGGGAAAAAAGGCCAAATTGAAAACGGAAGCCAGACTTTTAGAAGAAAGATAGTCAAAAAATTCAAAATTGAAAATTCTCTTTAATAATGAAGAAAATGAAGAAAAATTGGCTATATTGCATATATACACTCTTGAGTATGTTGAAGATGTGAACACCCAAATATTTATGTATTTTTTTCTATTCATTTCATATTGTTCTCTTAGTGGTGATTAAGCAAAGATGTTCCCTATGACATTGAAACTGTGGGGTTTTTTATATATGCTTTTTTGTGGAAAATGTTAAATATTTATATAATTATTGTGATAAATAAATAATACTTTCTACAGTATACATATTAATTTTTATATCGTACTGGAAGATTTTAAAAGAATATTTGAACATGTTATGTTTAAATAATTGTTGATTAATTTATAGATAGATACCCTTAGCTCCCCTCCCGAAAAAAATGAGATTACCCTTTTTTAGGCGATTACGTGTTGGAAACGAAAAACGATTATTTTATCAAAAAATCCATTAATCCTACCACTAACCCTAAGTCCATGTGAAAACAGTTCCCCAAAAAAAAATCACTTAACTCTATTAATAACCTTAAGTCCAGGTGGCAACCAAAAAAAAACTAAACAAGAATGGTTACATACTTTCTTGGTCATTTGGCTAGGAGCAAAATGAAGTATCAATTTTGTATAATTTTATATTTTTGGTGCAAATAAATATTGCAAAGTGTAGTATCTGTTCTGATACTACACTTCATCTTTTCTGTACTCAGTCAGTGAAAGAGGAAATCCCTATAGACTAAGGCAATTTTCATTTTTGTTACAATTCAGAGTTCCCCTTTTTAGGGATCTGGATTTTCCGTACATTATAAAAACCGACCTTGTGTCTTACTTTAACCTTCTGGGGAGGCAAGTAAATAGGAACTAGAACGTTTAAATGTCATTCAAATGACATCTGGTCGGAAAGTGGGTGATCATTTTACGTTAAATGTATATGTGAAACTGATACCCCAATCTAAATTTTAAAATAATTGTGTTTTTTAACCATGTTTTTCAGAGTGTTCATACATAATGGCCTCACAAAAGTATAATCTCGCTGTTGGGAGGTGAGAGGATGATTTCGCTTAGAGTCCTCATCAACAAAAATAGCAGAAAGTTAATAATCTTAAAATTTGCAATCGCATTAGATTTTAGATTTTATTTTACGTAAATATTCCAGCATCAGAGTTGACCAGTATTGTGTCATTTTTTTTATCAAAAAATAAAAATAAAAAATAAACAAACTTTTTTCACTTTGTTTTTTGATAAAAATGTCCTTGCTATGGGTGTATCCGCGCCGATGTTGGTGGTATTGATTTACTCCTCTCCAGGAGTTAGGCACAAGGCCAGTTTTTATCTTACTCTCACAAGTAAGATGTGACCCAAGGTCGGGTCGGGAAAGTGGGGTTTAAAAATTGCCTGGGCAGCCTCGTCGGCATTCCCCGGTAGGGGCGCCTCAGGCAGTAAGCAATAAACTTACTCCTCCCCAAAGAGGGGAGGCAAAGCCTGTGAAGGTGGACCTCCCAGAACTGCACAGGACAGACCCATTGACCGGCGTAAATCAAGCCCCGAAGGCCAAGACGATACCAGTATGGGACGCAGTATCCATCGGAACAGATACTACACTTTGATCTTAGCCAAAAGGCCAAGAACAGGCGGATGTTGGTGGTAGTTATATATATTAGTAATTATAAAATGAAATTCCATAATAACCAGCTTCTTTTAGACTATTGTTTAATGAAATGTTTTGCAGGGTTTGATTGGAGAGAAAATAAAAATGTACCGCCTTGGAGAATAATTGAACTCGCACCCTTTCAGATTGTGAGACTTTTTCGTTTAATATATTTCTCCTAATATACCCATCTTCCCACTACTCGCATATTTTATCGTTTTGCATCATAGTCGGTAATGATCGAACTTACGAAAAGACGCACATACACACGCATCTCGTCTTAATGGTAATAGGAGATGCCTCTTGATTAATAACCAACTTATCAAAGATTATCTCCCTTGAATAAGAAATCTTCTGTCTGTACATAATTATAAATAGTTATCTATATTTATACTAAATTATTTTCAGCCAAATTATTTCGTGCACTTGAAAAAAAATATAACGTACAAAATTACAGTTTACCGATGTTTATATGTTGATCCTTACATAGCATTTTTTGGTGTCGATAACTGCGTGGATTTTAATGATCTACCAAAAGTCACATCATTATCTTGATTTCGGTAACAACTTTGACAATTCGTATTTTTGTTGAAATCAATCTATTCCGACATTGATTTTTTAAATTTTATTTTAGGAAATTAAGCCTCATATTTATTCACTAGTTCAATTCACGCCGCGTTGTACAATGGATACCGACGCGAACTATGGTAATCGTCTGAGCAGAGTTCAAATCTTGAAACATTAATTCCAAAAGACATCGAGAAAAGAACGATACCAATTAACTACAGACCAATAACCTGTCTACCAACATGTGCAAAATTTTAAGGGCACTACTTAGAGAAGCGATCTACTATTCCCTTAATAGCCGCGGATATCTTCCCGGCGAACAGAAAGGTTACCGAAAAGTGACAAGAGAGACGTATGATCTGGTGTTGTCAGAACTCCTAGCGAGTTAATAATAACATAGACTAATTTAAAGTTGATATCAATTCATATTTTTTAGCTGAGAATGTTATATCGAAACAACAGCGGCAGATAGCCTAAAATGTCCTCGTATTTGGTAATAAAATAAATGTTGCACGAGAAGCGGAGACCATCATTTCCAGCAGACAGACACCTGTATCACATATTCCTTAGGGCACTATCTTTTGGAGTTAAGCATAAATCGCATTTTCATAAGACTACTTGAATATGATTGACATGGTTATGCACAGGGTCGGTTATGAACCTATATACGGATGTGAATGTCTAATTGGTTGGTTTATCATGTGACTAGATAGAAAAGATTTGATGTTATATAATCAGTTGCAGTCTAAGTTTTAATAAAAATGCAAGTACTAATGTCAGATACTGCTTAATTTAAGCGCTCAGGATTACCATGGTTGAGCACAAGGTCTGTTCATGAATCCATATACGAACGTGGGTGTCTCATTGCTTGGTTTAGTCACGTGATTAGATAGAAAGGATTTTAAGTGATATAATCAGTTGCTATCTGAGTTGTAATAAAGATATAAGTACTCATGGAGGTGGTTAGACCCGTCGTGCACCTTCAGAAGAAACTCATAATTATGGAAAATGGATTAGTAATTAAATCAACGGAGTGTCTTCAGATTAAATCGTCGCCGTTCAATTCTTAACCACGAGAGAGAGAGAGGGTGAGAGCGAGGGAGAGATAGAGAGAGGGAAAGCGCTAGATCAGCGAATAACGTACACCTGTCTACCTGGTACCTGATGCCGCATTCACACTAGTCAGGTTGAGTCGGCTTCCTCCTAAGGAGGAAGTTTCTAGAGAATATTAAATTCAAAAGCAGTCTCAGTCGCGTGTATATTCCGGCTAGAAGTTGTTGTTTTTTTGCGGTTATTTTTATTTTATTTTATTTTATTGTTTTGGTTTTTTGCGGTTATTTTTATTTTTATTTTATTTTATTGTTTTTTTTTTGCGGTTATTTTTATTTTTATTTTATTTTATTGTTTTTTTACGATTATTTTTATTTTATTTTATTTTATTGTTTTTTTTTGCGGTTATTTTTATTTTATTTTATTTAATTGTTTTTTGTGGTTATTTTTATTTTATTTTATTTCATTGTTTTTTGCGGTTATTTTTATTTTATTTTATTGTTTTTTGTGGTTATTTTTATTTTATTTTATTTTATTGTTTTTTTGCGGTTATTTCTATTTTATTTTATTTTATTGTTTTTTTTGCGGTTATTTTTATTTTATTTTATTTTATTTTTTTGTGGTTATTTTTATTTTATTTTATTTCATTGTTTTTTGCGGTTATTTTTATTTTATTTTATTTTCTTGTTTTTTTTTGCGTTTATTTCTATTTTATTTTATTGTTTTTTTTTACGGTTATTTTTATTTTATTTTATTTTATTGTTTTATTGCGGTTATTTTTATTTTATTTCATTTTATTGTTTTTTTTACGGTTATTTTTATTTTATTTCATTTTATTGTTTTTTTGCGGTTATTTTTATTTAATTTATTTTATTGTTTTTTTTACGGTTATTTTTATTTTATTTTATTTTATTGTTTTTTTGCGGTTATTTTTATTTTATTTTATTTTATTGTTTTTTTTTGCGGTTATTTTTATTTTATTTTATTTTATTTTATTTTATATTGTTTTAGCAAGGAGTTGTCGCCGTCCTCCTACATACAGCACAATTGGTCACCCATCTGGTACTGACAAGACTTAACGTAGCTTAACCTCGGTGGTCTAACGAGAACCAGTGTGCCCACGTGAGTATGGCGTACAAAATAAAACCAATAACACACACGCCTCTCCATCGGTTATATATAATAATATAGACCGGCCGCTTATCAAGTGCCGATTTAAGATGTTTGATAACAACCTGCGTCTGCTGTTGTGGGCATGCATCGTAATGCTTTGAGCGTCGCTTGCTTTTCGTGTGTAAGTCGGCGTATCGACGCTCGCGTGAGAACTCCCTCTCTGTGCGTCCCTTCAACTCAGCCTAATGAGATAGTCTGCGATTCTAAATTATTATTGTTTGTTAATTTTTTAAAGAAACTGCCGGAAGGTATAAGAGCCTGGCACAATTCAAAACGACGCCACTTGCGAAGAAACGTTCGCCTACGGTCCTCAACTGAACGGAAGGCAAACAAGTTTTCCTTCATTAATAAGACCCGATTTTGTCACGTGATCGCGACGAAGAACAAAAATTTCTTTCAGCCATTTTTTTTTTTTTTTTCATTTTGTTTTGCTTTTAGTTTCGTTTCGTTCGTTTTTATTTCTTTTTAATTACTTCAAGCATTGAACGGCTGATTATTTTGGTGCGGATATAAAATCTCAGAGATACTTCACGATAATCGTGAAAAATTGTCGTTGGTTTTCTTCATTTTATTTATATATTCTTCTTTTTTTTAAATGATAGTGTTAAATTATTTTGTTTCAGACAAAAACAGATTCTCAATTATTTAGCGAATTTAATGGTACAAACACTTTCTATCACACCCCAAACACACATTTTCGTTTCGGATTAATTTTTCTACCTTAGCCTTTGTCGCAATATATATATATATATATATATATATATATATATATATATATATATATATATATATATATATATATATATATATATATATACATATATATATATATACATATATATATATATATATATACACATATATATATATATATATACATATATATATATATATATATATACATATATATATACATATATATATATATATATATATATATATATATATATATATATATATATATATATATACATATGAGAGGGGGGCTTGTATCATGAGTAAGTTGAAAAAGAAACAATAAAGTGTTCGATTGTAGTTTCTACAAGAGCTAATATTATTTATTTTTTAAATATACATTACAGTGTCTTTTAGGGGGAACTGGGATTTCATCAATCTGACATTGCTGGGTCTGGGATAAAAACCGCCTTATAGGGGCAGACCGACCCTTAAGCACTGTTCAGAAGGCGATGACCACTAGAAAAAAGTGTTCGTCTTCTGAACGGTGCTGAAATGTCTGTCTGCCACTATAAGCCAGTTTATACCCAAGCGTCAACATGGCCAGATCGATGAAACTTCGATACACCCACCAGACTCTGTAATGTATGGTTTTTAAATAAAATTTTCAATTAAAATTCACTCAAATATTCACTCCAATATTTTGAATATACAATCGTAACTTCTCCTTCAGCCAAACACCTCTGACAAGATGTTTTTTCACTGTTATAGGAGATGACATCATCCATTTGTAGCTCTATCAAGTGTGCACGGAGACAAACAAACAAGATAAATCAATTAGTAGTATACTAGACCCTCAAGGGTCTAGACGTTCGTTTAGTAGACGACCTGAAACGCGAACGTTATTCCCCATCTCAATTTTAACGGATGATGTCATCCTTTCGTGACGTTAGCATTAATGACGTCACATGACTTCATCCATTGTGCACGGGGACAACACACAAGAAACAAACAATATCCACAGAGTTTTAGTAGTATACTAGCCTATCAGTGGTCTAGACTTTCATCTCGGACACAACTCGAGACCTTTTGAGGTCTAGATAAAAAGATCTATTCCTCCCTCTTATTTGATAAATGCCGTCATCATTTTGTGACGTCATCTATTGTGCATTATGACAAAATAGATAAGATAACTAAATAACAAGATTAACAAGATAAGAAGATCGACAGCGTGTTAATAGCAGATAGTTCTCAAAAGCGAAATACAGCCAAATCAAGACAGAAAACCTTACACACACACATATATATATATATATATATATATATATATATATATATATATATATATATATATATATGTATATATGTATGAATATATATAGATAGATATATATGTATATATATATTTATATATATATTTATATATATATACATATATATTTATATATATATTTATATATATACATATATTTATATATACTAGCGGGACCCTGTGGAAATTCCACAGTGTTTTCTACATCAATCTGTATAATTTACTTTTAATAATATTATCCGGTGGCTAGAAATATGCACATATTTTACTCACAAAAATTTTGCGTGACGGAATGGAAGTATATATATTTATTTATATTACTCGGTTGCCGGGGCAAAAGCTGTCTCTTCACTAAATCTTCTTAAATAGGAGTGTCAGATCGTGACACACAAAATAAATAACACACACTCTATCGTATTTACATATTGATGATGATGGTGGTGGTGGCGGTGGCGGCGGTTGCCTGAAACCGGCCCATTTGGTAAGCGTTTCCGCTAATGGAACGGGATACCTCGGTTGAGTCATAGAAAAGACTAAAACAAACATTGCTAAAACTCTCAGTATTATAAAGTCAGGATCAAGGACAATGAAGCAGTCCTGGGAGAAGAGTGGCGCCCTCCCCTACATCTCGGGTTAGCCGCTAATGTAAAGAGATCCTCTACTGTAATCGGACAATTTAGCCTTTTATAAAGTCTGAAATTAGCGACCACCTCACCTAAAATAAGCGAACGCCATTTTTGATTGACGAATTTGACAATATAACTAAATAAATATTTGAAATAAAAATAAATTAATTTCTCAGATGTTAACTATATAATATCATTGCCCTTGTCTTATTTTTACGTCTCTATTTGGTACTTTGTTACATTGGGACCCGGGCTAACTTTGACTCTGACCCTAACTTTAACCCTAACCCCCAATGACCCTAACCCTAGCGACGGGGTCAAAGTTAGCGCGGGTCCCAATCTAATAAAGCACCATCTATTTGTTAGTAAGTTACGCTTGTTTTATTATAAGCACCTCCCGGATAAGAGTGAAATATTTAAAAAAATAATAATAATTTGCATTCAAATAACGCGTGTACGATGGACACTCTACTTTCTCTTTCTTTCGTACGCGCTCTCTGTGTTTCACTTAAAAAAAAAGAAATTCCACAGCTTTTTCTACATCAATCTGTATAATTTACTGTTAATAATATTATCCGGTGGCTAGAAATATGCACATATCTTACTCACCAAAATTTTGCGTGACGGGATGGAAGTATATATATTTATTATATTACTCGGTTGCCGGGGTAAAAGCTGTCTCTTCAGCAATCACCATCGGTCGCGACTCTCTTCCCCCGTTGTCAGGGGCAAAAGTAAATACTAAATCTTATTAAATGGGAGTGTCAGATCGTGACACAAAATAAGAAACTTAACTTCTCAGATGTTAACTATACACTATCATTGTCATTGTCTTATTTTTTACGTCTCTATTTGGTAGTTTGTTAAATTGGGACCTGGGCTAACTTTGACCCTGACCCTAACATTAACCCTAACCCCCAATGACCCTGAACTTTATAGCTAACCCTAACCCCTCACTGACCCTAACCCTAACGACGGGGTCAAAGTTAGCGCGGGTCCCAATGTAACAAAGCACCTTCTATTTGTTAGTAAGTTTACTTTTTGCGATTTATTTATTTGTTTTTATTGCGTTTTCATTCTTTCTCTATTTTCTCCCCCTCCCTCTCTTACGAACACACACTCTCTCTTTCTTTCGACCGCGCTCTCGGTGTTTCACTGAGAAAAAAAAACAAAACAAAACAAACATTGCTTATTGTCCGTTCAAAACATTTAAAAAATAAATACTGGTCCGTTACCATCCAAAAATAATAAATAAATGTTTTAACACTTTAAGAAGTGGTGCAAATAAAAAATAAATACTTAGTTCAAACTATCATTGAAAAAAAAAACATTGCTTAACGTCCGTTCAAAAAACAACAACAACAAAAAATAATAGACATGCCCTAAAAACGCCAAAATAAAAAACAAAAAATAGTTTTAAGTTTTAAGCAACACAAAAAAGTACTTTTTGACCAGGTGATTAAAAAAAAGGTAAATTTATAGAAGTGCACCTTTCGTATTTCGACCCCTAAAAAAAATATAAACAGCCTCAACAAATATCCGCTATGAAAAAAAATTATGAAAATTTTTATTATTTTAGATTTTAGGATGGGGGGTCACTTTCCTATATAAGTTATACGTAAAGTGATCACCCATTTCTTGGCCACCGAATCTCACCTCCCGTGTTTCGACCCCTAAAAAAAAAGTTTCTACTTTTTTTGGCAAATTACATGTAAACAGCCATCCATAACAAATATCCGCTATGAAAAAAAAAATGAATTTTTTTATTATTTTAGATGTTAGGAGGGGGGATAACTTTCCTATATAAGTTATACGTAAAGTGAGCATCCATTTGTTGGCCACCGAATCTCACCACTCGTATTTCGACCCCTAACAAACAAAAAGTTTCTACTTTTTGGGACAAATTACATGTAAACAGCCTCAACAAATATCCGCGCGCGGATATTTGTTGAGGCTGTTTACATGTAATTTGTCCAAAAAAGTAGAAACTTATATAGGAAAGTGATCCCCCACCCCTCCTAACATCTAAAATAATAAAAAATTTCATTTTTTTTTTTTCATAGCGGATATTTGTTATGGATGGCTGTTTACATGTAATTTGCCAAAAAAAGTAGAAACTTTTTTTTTAGGGGTCGAAACACGGGAGGTGAGATTCGGTGGCCAAGAAATAGGTGCTCACTTTACGTAGAACTTATATAGGAAAGTGACCCCCCTCCTAAAATCTAAAATAATAAAAATTTTCATAATTTTTTTTCATAGCGGATATTTGTTGAGGCTGTTTACATGTAATTTTCCCCAAAAAGTAGGATACTTTTTTTTTAGGGGTCGAAATACGAAAGGTACACTTCTATAAATCTACCAAAAAAAATGTATTATTTCTTCCCCTTCCGCTCGAAATGTAGAAGAAAAAAATCTTAGCGGTTGGTTGGGATCGAACTATAAACCAGTCGGGCCAAAGACAAAAATACTACGTCGCTTAAC
>OY744527.1:130454930-130479930 GCA_963556195.1 Sepiola atlantica
AACGGCTGTTGTGATACTGCAAGTTTATTTTCGGTGTCTATCGAAAAGAGGTGGAAGAAATACTGGAAATCTGAGGAGACTTGTTGTCACTCAGACTCCAGGGAATACTACCGGTTGTCGGTGAGCAATCACTGATGACCTGTGTGAGAACTCCTAGTGAGTACAAATAATAATAATAATAACTAACTGTGTAAATTACACGAAATGATTTTTCAATACTAATTAACTTGTTCCTAAACAATACCTTACTTTGTAAATGCTTTAGATTAAATTAAATTTGCCTCTAATTCACGTATGTATAGCATACAAAGATTCGGAAGGTCGTTGCTTTTGATGTAAGCGTGACACACAAAATAACACACACGCTATCGTTCTAATATGTGTCTTCCTGGCCGTCCCCTCCCTACCTACTTCTTCAATGTAAAAAAAATCTTAGAGGTTGGTTGGGATCGAACTATAAACTAGTCGGGCCGATGTCGAAAACCGACGTCACACCGTCGCTAACCATTGAGCCGAAAATTAGGTGACTTGAATGCTTTTCCAAATCTAGGTGCAGCACGTATGCGCAGAGCTTTTTATGTAAGCGTGACACACGAAAACACACGCTGTCGTATTTTTTTATTATTATTATTATTATTATTATTATTATAATTATTATTATTAATAATAATAATAATAATAATAATAATAATAATAATAGTAGTAGTAGTAGTAGTAGTAGTAGTAGTAGTAGTAGTAGTAGTAGTAGTAGTAGTAGTAGTAGTAATAATAATAATAATAATAATAATAATAATAATAATAATAATAATAATAATAATGAAGAAAAGAAACGAAAGGGGGAGCTGGACTGATAAGTATAGAAGACTGTGTGGAAGACACAAAAAAAAGCTGGAGAAATACATAACCCAGAACACAGAAAGACTGATCACCGCAGCAAGAGACACCATCCCATTGAATAACTCAGGAAGCACCGAAACCAGAAACAAAAAGACAAGAAAAGAAAAGTTGGAAGTAAAACAGCTACATGGACGTTTGATAAGAATGACAAGAGAAGAAACTCACCAACATTCCTGGGCATGACTAAGAATGGGAGACGTGATAGAGAAACGGAATCTCATCTGAGAGCTGCACAGAACAATGCGATTAAAACTAACTACAGTAAAACTAAAATAGATAAAACCCAGGAAAAAATGCAGATTGTGTGGACAAAGAGACGAAACAGTAAATCATATAATAAGTGAATGCAGCAAACTAGCCCAAAAAGAATACAAGAGACACGACTGCGTGAGGAAAGCAGTACACTTGGAACTATGCAAACGACTGCATTTCGAACACGCGGACAACTGGTACAAACATAAACAAGAGACAGTACTGGAAAATAAAAATCACAAAATCCTCTGGGACATGGAGGTGCAAACAGATAAACTCATACAAGCAAGAAGACCGAATGTTATAATAGTCAACAAAACGGAAAAATCCTGGCAAATCGTAGATTTTGCCGTCCCAACAGACCACATAGTGAAAATCAAGGAGACGGAAAAGCAAAGCAAATACACGGAACTTGACACATAATTGAAAGGGATATGGAGTATGAAGAAAGTCAATATAATACCAATAATCGTAGGAGCACTAGGAACAGTCACATAAAACATGGAAAATAGATTGAGAGAAATTGGAATCAATGAGATCACTGATACCAATACAAATGGGCGGCATGGATGAAAACAGCTGCAGGCTTAAGGAAAATCCTCGAATGCGAAAACCAACCAGCATAAGTTACACACGGTAATAAATCACATGGAAGTTACAATAGGAAGTAAAAAAAAAAAACACAGGAAGAAGATCAACACATGAACCCAAGGAACAGAAACTGCAAGACATCTCATAAACTGCCCCCCCCCCCCAAAAAAAAAGAAAAGTGATGGCACCAGCCTCAGCTGATACCACACAAAATAGTCGTTAAGGGTCAAGGAAGATGGGATATTCAAGGAGGGAGAGCACTTACTAGACCTCCACTGAAAGAGTGCGTAGAGAACTGGGAACTGGAGTAGCATTATTGCCACCAAATCCCAGAAGACTAATGGTCGTTACCAGCGAGATATCAATGGTAAGAGTCTGTTGCGATACCGCAAAGTCATTTGCAATCGTTATTGAAAAGAGGTGGAGATTACTGGAAATCTGGGGAGGCTTGTTGTCAATCAGACTTCAGAAAACAACACCGATTATTATCAGTGATTGCTCACTGATAATGGCTTGTGTGATAACCTCCAGTAAGTACAAATAATAATAATAATAATAATAATAATAATAATAATAATAATAATAATAATAATAATAATAATAATAATAAATGACAGAGAAACGGAATCTTTACTAGCAGCTGCACAGAACAATGCGATTAGAAAAAACTACATTGAAGCTAAATAGATACACCCCAGGAAAACAGTAAATGCAGACTGTGTGGACAAAGAGACGAAACAGTAAATCATATAATAAGTGAATGCAGCTAACTAGCCCCAAAAGAATACAAGAACAGACACGACTGCGTGAGGAAAGCAATATACTGGGAACTGTGCAAACGATTGAATTTCGAATATGCAGACAAATGGTACAAACATAAACCAGAGACAGTACTAGAAAATGAAAATCACAAAATTCACTGGGATATGAATGCACAAACAAAGAAAATCATACAAGCAAGAAGACCGGATGTTATAATAATCGATAAGAAGGAAAAAAATTTCAAAGTCGTAGACTTCACCGTTCCAGCAGTCCACAGAGTGAAGATCAAAGAAACGGAAAAACGAAGCAAATACACGGAACTTGCCAGAGAACTAAAAAAAATATATAAATCGTGAAGAAAATCAATATAATACCAATAATCGCAGGAACACTAGGAACAGTCCCAAAACCTGGAGAAAAGACTGGCAGAAATTAGAATCAAAGGGATCACTGATACCATACAAATGACGGCAATGATCAAAACAGCTGCAATCTTAAGGAATATCCTCGAATGCGGAAACGAACCCACATAAGCTACGAATGATAACCAGTCACATGGAAGTTACAACAGGAAGAACACAAAACCACATGAAGGACATCACCGCATGAATCAAGGAACAGAAACAAGCTGGCCCTACCCCCCCCCCCCAAAAAAAAAAATAAATAAAATGGCACCAGCCTCGGCTGACACCACACAACATAGTCGTAGAGGGTCAAGGAGGATTGGAAGACCAACGAGGGACACCACTAACCAGGCCTCCACTGGAAGAGTGCAGAGAGTGCTGGTGCGTTGGGGAGACTTATTGCCACCCAAATCCAAAGAGGTACCAATGCTCGTTGCCAGCGAGTAATCAATGGTAAGCGGCTGTTGCAATAAGGCAAGGTCATTTGTGGTGGTGATCGAAAAGAGGTAGAGATTACTGGAACTCTGGGGAGGCTTGTTGTCACTCAGACTCCAGGGAACACCACTGGTTGCTGTCGGTGAGCAATCACTGACGATAACTTGTGTGAGAACTCCTAGCAAGTACAAAATATTATTATTATTATTATTATTATTATTATTATTATTATTATTATTATTATTATTATTATTATTATTGTTGTTGTTGTTGTTGTTGTTGTTGTTGTTGTTGTTGTTGTTGTTGTTGTTGTTGTTGTGATGATGATGATGATGATGATGATGATGATGATGATGATGATGATGATGATGATGATGATGATGATGAATAAAAAAAAAATTAAAAAAAAAAAAACCTCTCTGATTCCAGGTATGACAAGGACACAGACCAGAGACAAGTAAACCAGAGCGAAAACAGCAAACTGGAAAGATATAGAAAGAAATGGACCATGAAAGAGAACAGACTGGTGATGGAGTGCTACTATAAAAGCCGCTACCCTATAGAAAGAGGCTACCGAAAACGAATGAAACATCTCTGGGACATTGCTAGTGACCCACATACAACGGAACAAAGGATAGAAGATCAAGCGAGACAGATCCTCAAGCGAGGATGGTTCTCGGAGATGGAACTGACGGAAATCAGACAGAAGGCTAATGGCGAAACGGAGCAAGAAACACCACCAAAGGAGAGACCACAGGAAGAGGACAGGCAAAACATACACACTGAAACTGAAGAGATTGAAGACTACGGAATCACAGAACCAGGGGAGATAGAAGACTGCGGAACCACAGAACCTGCTGAGATAGAACTCAACGAAAAAGAAGCAAGTGAAGTGGAGAACATAAGACGATACATGTTAGAAAACAAAACAAAACTCCCATCTCTCAGGAATGAAGTAGCGAAGAAGTTACAAGCAGAAACAGAAAGAGTAAACAGACTCCTCACACACATCCCAACAGAAATTATTACAGACCTAAACAACCTGATATATGCAGGGGCAAAATCGGTAAGTATGAAACTAAGAAACGAAGAGAATGGACAAAAGAGAGGACCGACAAAACCTGGATGGGAAATCAGACTGGAAACCCAGATCACCAAACTTCGGAAAGAAGCTAAAACCGTGAACAGAAGGAAGGAGGACATGAAACGATTAAGAAGCAAAAATCAGAAACGCAAGGAAAAACTAAATGAGAAACATGAAGAAATAAAACAAAGGATAGCAGCAATAGAAGGAAGACTGAGACGATACAGGTACAAATCAGAACAGAGCAAACAGAACAGGACCTTTGAAAACAATGAAAGCCAGTTTTACAAAAACGTAAATGGAGAAAAAAACAACGACAGAGCAACCGAACCCAACAGAAACAAAACAATTCTGGAGCAAGATATGGGAAGAACCAAAAAAGCACAACAAGAATGCCCAATGGTTGAAAAACATGAAAGATGAACTGCAAGAAATCGAAGAAGGAACCGAAACAGAAATCAACAAAGAAACGATCAAGAAAACCCTAAGAAAAATGGCAAACTGGAGAGCACCAGGCCACGATGGAATACATGCATACTGGTTTAAAAAATTCACGACCCTGTATGAAAGAATAGCGCAGAAACTGAGCGGATGTATCCGCAAAACAGACATACCAGAATGGATGACGGGAGGAAGAACAACACTAATACAAAAAGACCCCAAAAAGGGAACGACCCCCAGCAACTACAGACCGATAACATGTCTACCAATAATGTGGAAAATTCTCACAGCACAACTGAGAGAACAAATCTACCAATCCCTGGACAAACGTGGACTGCTCCCCGAGGAACAAAAAGGATGCCGGAAAGGACAAAGAGGTGCACATGATCTACTATACATTGATCAAAAGACTCTGAAGGAGGTGAAGAGCAGACAAAAGAACATAACCATGGCATGGATTGACTACAAGAAAGTCTACGACAGAATCCCCCAAACATGGATAATTGAATGCTTAAAAATATACAAGATACCAGACAGGATTATTAATCTCATCCAGAAAGCAATGGAAACATGGAGACTAAAACTGACAGCCGGAGGACAATACCTGTCTGAGATAAAAATACAGAGAGGCATTTTTCAAGGAGACTCTCTATCACCACTACTGTTTATAATAGCCATGATGCCACTCAACTACATACTCAGAAAGTGTGATGCCGGATACAGGTTTACGGATACAGAACAAAGAATAAACCACCTGATGTACATGGATGACCTTAAACTGTTTGCAAAAAACAAAACAGAACTGGAAAAGCTGATAAACACAACCAGGATATTCAGCCAGGATATCCAAATGGAGTTTGGAATAGAAAAATGTGCACTGCTAGAGATCAAAAGAGGAAAACTGGAAAAGACAGAAGGTATAGAACTCCCCAACCAAGAGGAGATGAGGGCGCTAGGAGAACAAGGTGGTTACAAATACCTGGGAGTTCTGGAAGCAGACACAATCAAATATACAGAAATGAAAGAGAAGATTGGAAAAGAATATCTACGAAGAACAAGGAAACTCTTAGAAACTAAACTATATAGCAGAAACCTAGTAAAAGGGATAAACACATGGGCTGTATCACTAATAAGATACTCTGGACCATTCATAGGCTGGACCAAAGAAGAACTCAGGCACCTTGACCAAAGAACTAGAAAACTAATGACTATGCACAATGCACTGCACCCAAAAGACGACACGGACAGACTCTACGTGAAAAGAAATGAAGGAGGTAGAGGACTGGTAAGTAGAGAAGACTGTGTGGAAGACACCAAAAAAGAGCTGGAGAAATATGTAACCCAGAACACGGAAAGACTGATCACCACAGCAAGAGACACCAGCCCAACAAACAACCCCGGAAGCACTGAACCCAGAAACAAAAAGACAAGAAAGGAAAAGTGGGAAGAAAAACAACTACATGGACGCTTTATAAGACTCACAAGCGATGAAGCCAATGAAAACAGCTGGGCATGGCTAAGAAAAGGAAACCTGAACAGAGAAACGGAATCTCTGCTGACGGCCGCACAGAACAATGCGATTAGGACAAACTTTATTAAAGCAAAGATAGATAAAACCCAGGAAAACAGCAAATGCAGATTGTGTGGACAAAGAGACGAAACGATAAATCATATAATAAGTGAATGCAGCAAGCTAGCACAAAGGGAATACAAGAACAGACATGACAGCATGGGGAAAGAAGTACACCGGGAAATGTGCAAACAACTGAATTTCGAATATGCAAGAAAACGGTACAAACACAAACCAGAAACTGTACTAGAAAACGAAAAACACAAAATCATATGGGATATGAATGTACAAACAGACAAACTCATCACAGCAAGGAGACCGGATATGATAATAATCAACAAGAAAGAAAAATCCTGCAAAATCGTGGACTTTGCCGTTCCAGCAGACCACAGAGTGAAGATCAAAGAGACGGAAAAGATAAGCAAATATACTGAACTTGCCAGAGAATTGAAAGGAATATGGAACATGAAGAAAGTCAGTATAACACCAATAATCATAGGAGCACTAGGAACAGTCCCCAAAAACATGGAGAAAAGACTAGGAGAAATAGGAATCAAAGGGATAACTGAGACCATACAAAGGACAGTAATGATCAAAACAGCTACAATCCTGAGAAATGTCCTCGAATGCGGAAACCAACCCACATAAGCAACGAATGGAGAACAAACACATGGAAGCACAAAACAACAGAACCGGGGAAAATACAACCGCACGAGAGAGGCGCAAGCATAGGCTGACGCCACGAAAATTATGGACAGAGGGTCGAGGAGGGAAAGCGCAAAACCAGACCTCCACTGGAAGAGCGCGGACAGCTCTGGGAGCTTGGGAAGGCTTGTTGCCACTCGGGCCCCAGAGGGGACCAATGGCCCTTATCAGCGGGAAATCGTTGGTAGGTGGCTGTTGCGATTACCGCAAGGTCATCAGCGGTGATGAACGAAAAGAGGTGGAGCATACTGGAGGCCTGAGGAGACTTGTTGTCACTCAGACTCCAGGGAATACCACAGGTTGTCGGCAGTGGGTGACCACTGACGATGACCAGTGTGATAACTCCTAGTGAGTAAATAATAATGATGATGATGATGATGATGATGATGATGATGATGATGATGATGATGATGATGATGATGATGATGATGATGATGATGATGATGATGATGATAAGAACAAGAACAAGAACAAGAACAAGAACAAGAACAAGAACAACAACAACAACAACAACAACAATAATAATAATAATAATCACTAGGAATAATTTAAAAAACTGGGGGAAAATACTAGGAAATATTGGAATAAAAAGGGAATTTGACGCCAATGATGGCAACAACCAAAATCTTATGGAAAATGTTCAAATACTGAAACGAACCAACATAAACAACGAACGGTAACTTGCCACAGATAATTAAAAATAAAAAACAAAACATAGAAAGAACATCACACGAGGCCAAGGCAGATGAAACTGCCTAAAATATATTAAAAAGGGACACACACACACTCCAAAAACACACACACACACACATACATGATGTCACTCTGATTCCAGTGAACAGCACTGGTTATCCTCAGTAAGCTAATTACTAGTGTGAAAAATCCTACTTAGTGAATAATAATGTTGACTTCCTTGAGATGGTTTGAATAGGAAATAGTTTAAATGGGCATCACCTTCAAAATCATATTAGCAGGTTATCAATATCATGCCAACCATAATATAAATCATTTGGAATATTGAATGACATTGTGCCAGATTGAGCTGTGTGTTTTATGGCAAGTAAAAATGTGCCGCCTGTAAGTTAAGGAACTAACTAATGATTTTCAGATGAGTAAGTAATTACACAGGTTGAAAAAAATGAAGACGTGTAATAATAAAATCGGAACCTGTGAAATGGGTATACCGAGTTAAGTTCAAATCGTAGCGGATCTATGTTATTCTTGGGATTTATGTATTAATACTTGTAAGAAAATGTATGAGTTCGCAATTTCCATCTCAGCTACAGGTAAAATGCCACGTGATTGTATAAAATTATGTTTACGTTTTGTGTTTAGTTATTTTATGACCCACAATTGTTGATATGCCCGTAAAACAGACAGACAGACAAACCAAACAACTTAAATATAAATAATGTATTTTTGACGATCTAAATTATTTTTAAATCATATTCCCGTCAAAAATATGCACAAAGTTATTAAAGTTGTTTACAGTTGTTTCAAGGCACGGTTATGTTTAGTATTTGTATTTTTTTATCTAAATTTAAATGTGTTAATATATATATATATATATATATATATATATATATATATATATATATATATATATATATATATAATGTGTGTGTGGGGGGTGCGTGTGTGCGTGAATATCTAACATTCCACGAGTCTCTGTGTGTAAGCGTGTGTGTGCGTGTATACGCGAGCTTATATGCTGCAATCGGTAAGAAAACCAAGGAAGACACAAACAATTTATGATTTCGGAAAGAAAGCCATTGCAGAACAAGATTGAATGTTATTAAGATGCGTACCTTCAATCTACGCGTTTAGCACTGGAAATGCCATTTCAAACGTAAACGTGACATGCCAAGAAAGCGACAAACAGTTCAACTTTAAGTGTGACACACCGATGAACAGACCAGACCTTTTATTTTTAAACTCTTTTTTTATTTCAGCTCAATTCACGATATTCGAGTATTTATTCAAGGCTCCCCTTACTTCTCAAACCTTGAGTGAGTACAGCAGTGAAGGGTATTAATTTTCCTTTCCCCAATGGACCACTGATGTTATAGTTAATTTTTCTTGTGGTCTTTTTTTAGTTGTACTAGATTTTAAACTATATATGCACCTATAGATACTTTCACTTTTTATCACTTATTTCATTCAATCTGCGCATTTGGCAATGAAAATGATATTTCAAATTTAAGCGTGACAGACCGACCGACCGACCGACTGAAATAAAGATCTTTGGACACACATGAAAAAATAGAAATGAAGATTAAACTAAAAAAACGAAAAACAGTAGACAACCGGATAAAAACATACATTCAAATATGGCGTCGTATAAAAGAGTGCGAAATTAAAGATGGCGTAATATTAGAATAGAAAATACAATAATAAAGTTAATCTCAGCCTAAAATCCGATCAAATAATCTGTTCAGGAAGAAAACCTAATAAGCATTAATAAAATGCTGGTGAATTTTGTGTATCTCTTGAGTTTGTTTTCTTTTATTTACTAAATGGTTCAAAATTAAATTTACACCGACCAAAATATCAGCCTCGACTCTTTAACGCCGAGCCGAACAAATCAACCTCATATAATAAATTTAAGAAATGAAGAGAAAAAACAAGAATTGATATTCTTAACATGCGTCCATTCAATCTGCGCGTTTAGCGATTAAAATGCAATTTCAAACTTAAGCGTGACGGACTGACGAAAATTCTATTTAAAACGTAACCTTTACAGACCGACGAAAATTGTATTTTAAACTTAACTGCGACAGACCGACAAAACTGCTATTAAAAACCTAACTGTGACAGACCGACGAAAATTCTATTTCAAACTCAAGCGCGACAGACCGACAAATATTTTATTTCAAACTTAACCTTGACAAACCGACATAAATGTTATTTCAAACTTAACTGTGACAGACTGACAAAAATTGGATTTCAAACTCAAGCGCGACAGACTGACAAACATGCTATTTGAAACATAACTATGACAGACCGACAAAAATGCTATTTCAAACTTAACCGTTACAGAACGAAAAAAATTATATTTAAAAAAAAACATGACAGACCGACATAAATGCTATTTCAAACATAACTGTGACAGACCAAAATAAATTGCTATTTCAAACTTAACCGTGGCAGACAGACAAAAAATATATCTCCAACCTTACCGTGACAGACCGACAAAAATTCTATTTCAATCATAACCATGACAGACCGACATAAATGTTATTTATAACTTAATTGTGACGGACCAAAAAACATACTGACGAAAATTCTATTTAAAACTTAATTGTTACATATGTACAAAAATACTCAAATGTAATTGTAAGAAATCGACAAAAATGGTATTTCAAACTGAACTGTGACAGACCCTAAAATGCTATTTCAAACTGAACTGTGACAGACCCTAAAAATGCTATTTCAAACTGAACTGTGACAGACCCTAAAAATGCTATTTCAAACTGAACTGTGACAGACCCTAAAAATGCTATTTCAAACTGAACTGTGACAGACCCTAAAAATGCTATTTCAAACTGAATTGTGACAGACCCTAAAAATGCTATTTCAAACTGAACTGTGACAGACCCTAAAAATGCTATTTCAAACTGAACTGTGACAGACCCTAAAAATGCTATTTCAAACAAAACTGTGACAGACCCTAAAAATGCTATTTCAAACTGAACTGTGACAGACCCTAAAAATGCTTTTCAAACTGAACTGTGACAGACCCTAAAAATGCTATTTCAAACTGAACTGTGACAGACCCTAAAAATGCTATTTCAAACTGAACTGTGACAGACCCTAAAAATGCTATTTCAAACTGAACTGTGACAGACCCTAAAAATGCTATTTCAAACTGAACTGTGACAGACCCTAAAAATGCTATTTCAGACTTAATTATGACAGACTGACGATAATTTTATTTCAAACTCAACGGTTACAGACTGACGAAAATTCTATTTAAAACTTAATTGTTACATATGTACTAAAATACTCAAATGTAATTGTAAGAAATCGACAAAAATGGTATTTCAAACTGAACTGTGACAGACCCTAAAAATGCTATTTCAAACTGAACTGTGACAGACCCTAAAAATGCTATTTCAAACTGAACTGTGATAGACCCTAAAAATGCTATTTCAAACTGAACTGTGACAGACCCTAAAAATGCTATTTCAAACTGAACTGTGACAGACCCATAATGCTATTTCAAACTGAACTGTGACAGACCCTAAAAATGCTATTTCAAACTGAACTGTGACAGACCCTAAAAATGCTATTTCAAACTGAACTGTGACAGACCCTAAAAATGCTATTTCAAACTGAACTGTGGCAGACCCTAAAAATGCTATTTCAAACTGAACTGTGACAGACCCTAAAAATGCTATTTCAAACTTAACTGTGACAGACCCTAAACATGCTATTTCAAACTGAACTGTGACAGACCCTAAAAATGCTATTTCAAACTGAACTGTGACAGACCCTAAAAATGCTATTTCAAACAAAACTGTGACAGACCCTAAAAATGCTATTTCAAACTGAACTGTGACAGACCCTAAAAATGCTATTTCAAACTGAACTGTGACAGACCCTAAAAATGCTATTTCAAACTAAACTGTGACAGACCCTACAAATGCTATTTCAAACTGAACTGTGACAGACCCTAAAAATGCTTTTCAAACTGAACTGTGACAGACCCTAAAAATGCTATTTCAAACTGAACTGTGACAGACCCTAAAAATGCTATTTCAAACTGAACTGTGACAGACCCTAAAAATGCTATTTCAAACTGAACTGTGACAGACCCTAAAAATGCTATTTCAAACTGAACTGTGACAGACCCTAAAAATGCTATTTCAGACTTAATTATGACAGACTGACGATAATTTTATTTCAAACTCAACGGTTACAGACTGACGAAAATTCTATTTAAAACTTAATTGTTACATATGTACTAAAATACTCAAATGTAATTGTAAGAAATCGACAAAAATGGTATTTCAAACTGAACTGTGACAGACCCTAAAAATGCTATTTCAAACTGAACTGTGACAGACCCTAAAAATGCTATTTCAAACTGAACTGTGATAGACCCTAAAAATGCTATTTCAAACTGAACTGTGACAGACCCTAAAAATGCTATTTCAAACTGAACTGTGACAGACCCATAATGCTATTTCAAACTGAACTGTGACAGACCCTAAAAATGCTATTTCAAACTGAACTGTGACAGACCCTAAAAATGCTATTTCAAACTGAACTGTGACAGACCCTAAAAATGCTATTTCAAACTGAACTGTGGCAGACCCTAAAAATGCTATTTCAAACTGAACTGTGACAGACCCTAAAAATGCTATTTCAAACTTAACTGTGACAGACCCTAAACATGCTATTTCAAACTGAACTGTGACAGACCCTAAAAATGCTATTTCAAACTGAACTGTGACAGACCCTAAAAATGCTATTTCAAACTGAACTGTGACAGACCCTAAAAATGCTATTTCAAACTGAACTGTGACAGACCCTAAAAATGCTATTTCAAGCTGAACTGTGACAGACCCTAAAAATGCTATTTCAAACTTAATTATGACAGACTGACGATAATTTTATTTCAAACTCAACGGTTACAGACTGACGAAAATGCTATTTCAAGCTTAAGCGTAAAACCCTACGAAAATTATATTTTAGACATAAACGTGATTAATTGTTTCATATCGTATGAATCAGAGGATTCTATTGTTGGCATTGGTTTCCCCAATATCTTCTAATCAGAATTCTTTCCAGAAAGAAATCGGATACTTGAAGGTTTCCAACATCCTCAGTGAAAGTGTTTATGTGGAACGAACTGGATTCGAACTTGACACATCCGGGTTGTCAGTCTGTGTCGTTAACCACTGAGCCACTGTCATAAACCGTCCTATAAACGTGATCTATCAACGACATGTTAATTCAAATTTATGAATGACAGACCGACGAAAGTTCTATTTCAAATGTAAAAGTGATCGACCAAAGAGAGAGTTTCTTACAGAGATGCACTAAGATGCGTCCGCTCAATGTGTGCGTTTAACAATGGAAATGCTATTCAAAACTTGGGCGTGACCAGGCGACTGACAAAGCTTCCTAGAGAGATGCGAAGACGCAACTAAAGATAAAGAAAGAAGGAAGAAAAGGTAGGATAAAAGAAGTTATAGCCGAAACGAAAACTACAAAAAATAATTAAATCCGTATATTTATAAAGTTGAGCCATTTGTCACACTGACAGTGAGACTAAAAGGCCAATTTCCGATTCACGGTGGTGTTTACTTCCTTCCACTGCAGGAAGAGGTGACACAAGACCGAAAATTGGGAAATAGGACTAATCAGCGCACCAGAATGGAGTGCACTCTGGCTCCGCAACAATAGCCTGGGCAGCTTCGTCGGACTTCCCCGGTAGGGGTGTCTACGGCGATTGGCAGTAAACTAATCACTTGTAAAAAAAGAGATACGGCCTGGGAGGCTGCACCTCATAGGCCTGATCAGGACACCCTTGACCGCGACAGAGCAGTGCCAGCTGATGCAACAGCGACCCACCCTTCATCGGACTAATTGTTGAGGATGAATTATCCACTTATATGAAACCAGTAAACCTTTAAATTCGCAAGAACATATTTATAATATACTCAGTTATATCGATGCGACCGACATTCAAAAGTTAACTAAGCGAACTCGTTTGTTTGTTTTCTTATACGACGATTATTTTTAATTTCCAAAGAACTACAGACTTGTGGAACTCTCTTCCTGTTGACTGTTTTCCTTCTACCTCTAGCCTTCGTCTTTTCGGGACTAAGGCTAATACGCATCTCCTGTTTTTGCGATAATCATCTTTCGTTCTTGTTAGCTCCTTACATCAAGTGGATTAATGCCTTGTCTGAAGCGATTTCCATTAAAAAAATAACTTTTACACACAGATCTATTTACGAATATTTTCTATATCCTGGATAAACACTTAGTATTTAGGGTTAAAAGAGATTTTCCAGTTCTTCCAGGTCAATTTATTTCTGAAGGTTGTGGGTCCTGCTTTCTCGAGCAACGTCGAGACATAGGTATCCCTAGTTAGGAATTTTTTTGAAAAACTTAGGATTATAGAATTAAGAATAACATCTTGTTGGAAATGACAGAAATGCTAAAGCTACGTATGTTGCGTGAAGTCGATCGGCCAGAGTTGTCAGAATTATGTGGCTTTTTAAAGCCTGGTCTTATCTAATGTTAAAAGAAAGAAAGAAAGAAATGAGATATGTCTTCACGCCGATGGACCGTAGAACAAATCCTCAATTCGAATCTACTACTTTTCTTCCATAAATTATATTTTCCCGCCTTTTATCGCATACTTAATTTGCCCTGTTTTCTACTACCGAACTATCTTCCCTTCTCCCTCTCCACCCCTCTCTCCCTCTCCCTCTCCGCCCCTCTCCCTCTCTCTCTCTTTCTCAGTCGCACACGCGCGCTCATATATATATATATATATATATATATGTGTGTGTGGGGGGGGTGTACTGTGAGAATCAGCTTTTTTGACCGGTTCAGAATTTGGCTTTGCACTTGTTTACAGAGCTTGATGCCTTCTCAGACAGAGCTTAATATTAGACAAAAAGATATTATTTTTTTATATAAATACCGTTACCCTGGTTTCACGCCCACGCGTGATATTCAGACGGTCTAATCTCCAATCTTGGGTAATGGTATAAGAAACAAATTATCTTTTAGACTGTCACTAGTTTTACGCAAGGTTCGTAGGATTAGAGCGCTAACTTGCGGAGTCTAGGCTGATTCTGTAACTAGGTTCGAATCCTTCAACCGTCTGAAATTATTACTTCCTACACTGATGATAGCAAAAGTTTGGAACGCCGGCGTCTGTAGGTAAAAATAATTTAATATTTACGTAATAAATATTGCTATAAGCCCCTTTAAGAAATTAGAGTTAAAAATAGACTGTCACTTAGCTTTACGCAAGGTTCCGACAACGTTCGTTCAACCCTCTCGATTGTCTACTGTTGCACGCTTTCTTAGGCACAAATAGAATTAATTTCGCTTCTTTATGTGATAATACCTCGTGGCCGAGCTAGACTGATTTTGTCACTGGGTTCGAATCCACCGACTGTCTGAAATTATCACTTCCTACAAAAGCAAAAGCTTGAAACGTCGACGTCTGTAGGTAAAAATAATTTAATATTTACTTTATATATATATATATATATATATATATATATGCAAACATTGTTTAAAATAGCAGTATTCGTCTGTTTAAGTATATCTTTTTTAATTTTTCTGATTGTCTTTTTTGTATTAAAATCAAAAAAATAATAAATGTTCCATAGGTTTCGCAGGTTTCACGAACGTTTTCCATTATTCGTCGAATCGTCCTCAGGTGGCAAAAGCAAATGAACAAAAAAGCTGGAGAAAGAAGATAATTTTTAAAAAGACGGCGAAGAAACGCGCAGAGAACGTTTTTGCATTCTTCCATGAGGTCGTTGACGATTTAAATTCAGCAACGCTGGATGGCATCACATAACTAGATCTACTACTAACTACTACTATTACTATTACTACTACTATTACTATTGCTACTACTACTACTACTTCTATTACTATTACTACTAATACTACTACTACTAATAATAATAATAATACTTCTCCCCTTTTCTCTTTGTACTTCTTATTTTCCTTTTCCTCCTCCTTATTCCTGTTCTCCTTCTCCCATCCATTCTTCCCTTTCTTCTTCTCTTCCTTATTCTTATACTTATTATTTCGTCTTTTTATCCTGGTTTCCTTTTCTCTTTTTTTTCTTTTTTCGTCTCATTCTTCGTCTCCCTTTTCTTTCTCGTTTTCTCTTTTCTTCCGCTGTTTTTTTTCTTTTTCTCTTCCTCCTCCTCCTCTTTATTCCACTTATTCTTCTCATACTTCTTCTTCTCCTCCTCCTTCTTCAACTTCTTCTCATACTTCTTCTCCTCCTCCTTCTTCACCCTTCTTTTTCCTCCTCTTCTTCTTCTTCTTCTTCTTCTTCTGCTTCTTCTTTCAAGTCCTTTCATAATAAGGTTATCCGTGTCTCTCTGATGTCACCAGCTGGTTCTGACATCTGTGCAAAGTCACACAAATCCTTTCGCGTTGTCCACAACTCTCTCTGATTTATTGCTCGCTTCACCAATTGATGACGTCACCGTAGCCGCCTGGAAACCACAAATTTGAAGAGGCGGCACAGAAGACATGGGGCACACAAGGGCATATTTCATAGTGACGCCAGGTGGCGTTCCCTTCCGGGTGATCCTCTGTCAATCAAACTGACGTCTCTTTGGCGACAGCCTCGAATCTGCCCACTCATTGGTCAGTCTGATGTAATAATCACAGCTGGGTGGTGACTGGGGACGCCTTAAAACGCTTCAGTCGTGGCAAAATTCTCGGCCTGTGATGAGTGGTCATGAAGACCCCATCACCTGATTTTTAGGAAGATGATGGGAATAAGAGTGAATAAAAAAGATTAAAGAGAAAGAAGAAAGGAAAAAAGGTGGAAGGAAAGAACGTAGAGAAATACAATTAGAAACAGGAATGGAAAAGAGGAAGAAAGAAATGAGTGTAATGTCAGAAGAAAGGGAATCGGGAAAAGAAGAAAAAAGAAAGAAAGAACAAGGGAATAAAAAGAAAGAAAAAAAAAGAAAAGAAAGAAAATAAACAAAAGTAAGAAAGGAAAGAAATAAGAAAGAACATAATGAAAAGAGAAAAGAGAAAAAATCGTGAAAATAAAAGGAAGAAGAGAAACAAAACAAGGGCAAAAAAAAGGATGAAAAAAAAACGAAAGAGAGAAATTGGAAGCATGGACAGAATAAACTACGAAAAGAAGATGAAAAAGGAAAGGAAATAAAGAGATGAATAAAATGAGAAGACAATTTGAGAAAGGAAATACGAAGGGAGAGGAGGAAAAGAAGAAATAGGAGAAATAAAAATGAAAGACAGAAAGAAAGAAAGAAATGGAAGACAAATAGCAAAGAAAGAGAAAAGGGCATGAGAGAAGGGAAAGAAGAAGGAAAAGAACAGAAGGATGAAGGGTAGGTAGAACAGGAAGTATGGGAGGAAGAAAAGTGAGACAGAAAGCAAATCAGAAAGAAGAAAAAGAATGGATAAAGGGGAAGAAATGAAAATCTTTTCAAAAAAGAAGAAAGTAAAGAAAGAAAGAAAGAAAAAAGAAAAGAAAAAGAAGGCAGAATTTGTATTATTCGGAATACTTTTCTCATGTCGGTTGATATATTCACAACATTTTGACCGATGTAACCTCCGACTTTCTTTAGGTGCATCTTTACAAACTTGGGAACTTTTTTAGTCGAACTTTGGAACGTAGACGGCATTTCGAACTGAACCTTTTATTTAATCCACCGATGCAGATTGTTCTCATTTCGCGCCATTCATGACCGGATAAAATTGTTCATTCACGTTCTTCTTAGTTATTATCGCCAGTCGTAAGGATTGAACCATCAATCTCCAGAAGCTTGTTAACCAACGCTTTTAACAATTAGGCCATGGATCCAGGTTGATCTAACTTGATAATCTTCTATGATTAAGACCAATTTGTACTTATTTGTGTGTATATATATATATATATATATATATATATATATATGTGTGTGTGGGGGGAGGGGGTATGAACCCCACTCATGTGCCGACGGTGATCAACCGCACAGGTGTGATATCCTGGTCGCGGTGCAGATTGTGACTCCCACTCGTGCCGATCGTCGTAGTGGCAATAAAAAAATATAGATCGAAATTCCTCTAGGCCGGTATGGCGACGATGATGATGACGTCGCCGATCTTGTCGTCTCGTCCAGCTACAAACACACTTCCACGTTGAAACTGTTGATATCAGCGAGCGATCACTGGGAGAACAGCAACCAGTTGGCTCTGTGAGGACGAAAGATCATTCACTGCAGAACAAAAGGAAAAGAATAATGTTCAACAACTCGGTCGGGCTTTTTTTGTATAGAAGAGTAATTATTAATAAAATAAAAGAATTGATTTTACATTGGATTAATGTCTACCGTACTCGAAATGTCTTTAGCAAAAGGTTGTGTTTTCTCTAAGTTATTCCGCTATTTCTCTGTGTGCGCGAATTCTTTACACAAGTAGTTGTTTAGTCACAAATTAACGGCGAAGTATTTCGTCGGTTTGTTTTCTTCGACGCACGCCATCATCGGCGCGCGCCGAGCGACCGTGCAACTCCATCTCAATCCAACTCTGACTGGCTCTCTCGTCGTCGTGCGTGAAAAATGCACATTCTTTTATTGAAGATGTCTATCGTCGTACACCCCTTCTTCGCCATCTTACTCCCTGTGTGTCTTCCTCACTGAAGGAGGGTGGGGACGGGCGCCTCACTCCCCCTCTCTAATATAAATGGGATCTTCTTCTTAGCTTGGCGTTATCGCCAAAACCAACGCTTTCTCATTCTGTCACACAGCCGGTGGCGATCTGTGACCGGGCTAGTAATTAACGATGACAGGCCCAAATAAATCTCTGCCAAGTTAAAACAGCCGTCACAGAATCGTGATTCCAAAACGCGCCATTTACCCCAAACAATAATATCGCTTTATTGACACTTCAGAATTAAATTTAAGATCATGGAATTTCATAATCTCTAACTCCCATCTGGCAACTGTCTCCACGAGACCAACGGGCGCCTCGTTCCTGTCGTTTGAATAAGTTCGTTTCTACGTCAAATATATACTAGTTTTATATCTCCACCTCGTCTCGACGCAGGACCCCAGTCAGCATAGCATCACTATCAAGATGCATACTAGCGCGTCACCAGGGTACCCGACCCCTATGGGCCCCGTATACTTTGTCACATATATATATATATATATATATATATATATATATATATTATAAACTAAACTAATTAAATAATTTAATTCAAACTCAAATGAAAGATTCAGATATATCTATACAGATTTTATTTCAAATAAGAGAAAGCTCGATATCACATCATTCGATAAAGTAGAACTTAAAATATCAGTATTTATAGACTAAAAAGAGCATTATAACCAAGTTTCAGAAGTGAAGATGCATGTAGACATGATTACGTGCGTTTGGAAAAATCTTGTATTTAAGGTTGGCGCCAGGCAAAAGCGATCAGTAGTTTTGGTGGTCCGCTCAAAGCATGGAAATGTTTCTCGTCGAAAGGTTTAAGAAAGAACAAACGCATACCAAGCGGCAGGCAACATATAGCCAATCAGAAATAAGCAGATTAAAAAGATTTTGTAATAAGCATTTTCCGAGGGAATTCCTGGCACAGGAAGATCCAACGTCAAATAGAATTCGAAGCCGGTCTGACATGTGGGTTTAATCGAGAAAAAAAACAATAAAAAATGGCCACTTCCAGTAAAGCGAAAGAGAATTTATCCACAAGGGAGATTACTCAATTTTCAGCAATATTAGGTTTTTATTTTTAATTGCAGTTAAAGAGGAAATTTTACCATGAGCTTATTTTTTATATAGAGGCAAAGTACTTAGAATAAATAATTATATTGGTCTTTTGAAAATATTTTAGCAGTTTTTAATTACGGTTTGAATTAAACGGAGATTATGTTTGTTAAGAAATATTTTTTCTATGTCATAACTTAATTTATTCTAAACTTGCTTATGTACCGGGAAAAATGATCCTACTTACTGATGTATACTTTCTTTTGGATAAGTTATTCTGTATATCACTTGAAATAATAGTGAATATCTCATGACTCCCTAACGTGATGTGACAAGAATTAGGCAGATACATCTTTGCACAACTTTTTTGGCTAGGAACAAAGTGTAGTATCTGTTCGGATGCTACACTTAGTCTTTTCTGCCCTCGGTCAGTGAAGGAGAAGTCCTTTTTGACTGAAGTAATTTTTTATTTTTGTTCCAATCCAGAATGCCCTTTTTCGGGAAGCTAGATTTCCCCATATAAAAAAAAATGACCTCGTGTCTAACTTTGCCCTTGTGGGGAGGCAAGTAAATAGGAACACCACCACAGGAAAATCGCCTTACCAAGAAATGACACACCACGCATTTGAACGATAACCCAGCCAAAACGAGCGACAACATTACCGAGTCATTTTTTACGGATAAATAAAGTCAGACTTAGTGAACAACAAGTTCGACTAGAAGGTTCTCAAGTACGAAAAGTTGTACCCGAGGAAGGGGTTTTATCGGCCGAAATATTGTTAATATAACAACCAAGATGAGAATAGTAGTCCGAATAATCCAAAGTATCAATTATCATCTAAAAAATTCTGAAACAAAGGAAATAGAAAGAAAGCCGACTAGGAAGGACTGAAGTAAAAACTAAAAGAAAGTAAACAAAAGGAAGAAAGAAGAGATTTTTTTAAATCCGAAGAATGTGTATATAGGGTGTGCGTGTGCGCATGCGCGTGTGCGTGTGCTTTCGAGCATATTGTTTGAAGGCATTTTTGACAAACATATGTACGATAAATGTTCACTTATGTTAGTTTGCCAATTAATGGCCAAGTATATAGAAAGATTAGTAACCGTCGTATATTGGACCATTGGTTAAAACTAAATCCCGGATACCATTATACAAAAGACAAATAATACCATGTCAAGTTCACTTAATGTTTGGCCTTGTGTCATATTTGTCCTCGTGGCTAGACGAATTTTAAATACCAACTAAAGGTTTCAGTTTTCAAAAATGTCTGTTTCTTTTTTTTTCTTTTTAAGGTCACCTAGAAAGTCTCTTGTATTTTGACCTTTTCATGGTGGTCGTTATTATTAGTTCAAAAATAGATGAAATAAGGTAAAATTAAATACTTTTAATCTTTTTAATTCCTTTAATACAGAAGCGCCTTCGATTGTCACCTCACAAGTCTTCTAACTATCTACTTAAACGTTTGCTTCCACCAGGTAAAGAAGGGGGAGAAGGGCCTCGGAGATGAGCTCTCCCTTCAGGCGCCGAACATATGCTGTCTAAAATGGTTCGGGCATGCAGCTGAACGCCCGGAAAAAAGAGCTCATCCACAATGTCCTTTCCTTACCTCCTTTCTTGATCGGCTGTTGAAGATCTAGTCGGCGAAGATAAAAGGCAACTTGGCAGCACTATCAGACCCACAAGTAGTTTGTCTTCCACTTTGGAATTGGGATTGTTTAGCCATATCGTGTGACCTAGCTCACGGTTGACGAAAGTGGACAGCGATGGTCAGAAACGTTGTACTTGCTTGGGAGGAAGACGATTCAATCCGCCGTTACAAGTACAAGGAAATTCAACACAGAAGCGGCGTAAAATTGGTGTGTCTGTTTTGTTCAACTTTACATCAACACGTCGGGTTATATAAAGTTGGATGTATGGATTTATTTTTTCCATGCAGACACACGCCTTGCAAATGAACAATTCGCAGCCTATCATATTTTTTGTTATAAATAAAAAAAAAAATTTATTTTCCTCTTTTCCTCACTGCACAAACCTCAATCATATTTAGACCTTAAGGGGCGCACCTTAACAAAAGTGAACATTTTAAAAGCATAAAAAACGTAAATCCGTATGGATCAGCATGATACAAATTATGGATCAGCTTGATTCTCTTGTTAACATTGGTTTACTTACTTATAGTGTTGTGGTTAGCAAAGTTACCCCAGCCAGGAATGGATCCAGAAAGTGTGGTTTGAGTTGTCCCCCTTTGCAAATTGGCTGTTTGAAGAATTTGAAAGCTAGATGGCTCTGGTTGACAGTCAATTTGCATAGGTGGGGCAAGAAGTAGTATATAAACGGTACTCTTTTCATTGAGCTGGAGAGCGGTAGGGAGAGCAGAGTGAGGCTGAAAGAGGAGACTGAAGTACAAAGAATTGGACGTTGAAAAAGATTAACCACTGTGGTTTGACACCAGATTTTTTTTATATATTTGTCTTCACGGATTGACCACAAGTGTTAACGGCTATCAGTCTGGTCGGGTTGGGCAGGCTTCCTCCCGAGCAAGTACAGCATGTCTAACCATCGCAGCCCACTTTCGCCGATCCTGGGCTAGGTCACACAATATGGCTAACCAATCCTGATTCCGTAGTCAAAAACCAACTACTAGTGAACCGGGTAATGCTGCCGACTTGCCTTTGATTATTGCCGCTTATGTTTTCAACTGCCCACTAGAACGTTTATGCCAACCGGGTAAAGAATGGGAGAGAAGGACTCGTTGATGTGCTCTCCCGAATTGCATACTCGGTTTCCCCAATTCTTTCTAAAATTAGGTGATACAAAAGGTACCACATGAAGATTACTAAAGTTAATAGTGAAAATGGCACTATAAAAAAAAACATGATTCGAACTTTGAACCCCAAATCGTCAGTCCACGTCGGTATCCACTTCACCACAATAACCTCTCTTAACAGCGCAGAACTTCTATTATTCAAAGTTGTCTAAGTTGAGATTATTGATCTAGCAGTCGTTTACATTTATTTAGAAATATTCTTCCCATTTGCATTACCAATGAAAACGCAAGAAAAAAATATCCAAATTCTTTTTTCAATCTTCATTCGTTCTTTAATCTCTTGTTTTAGCCTAATGTTAATTAACGGAAAATATGCCACAGTGTTTGTTTCATCTTTGATCCCCCCTGTTAATCGGAGTCAGGGATTTTTTATACTAATGAGTGACCACCTACCAATGCTAAGATTCACTCGATGATAAGGGTTAATAAGATGTCAGTTGTATAATGAACAATACTATTAGAGGATTGGAAACGATGGATGGAATGGGAAGAATTTGATTATTCAAGAGGACAACTCGACAAGTATCTGTTGACATTGACCTTTAAGACGACCATGTTGTAGTCAGCAGAAAAGCAGTCCGTAATCGGAATTTATTGGAAAAAACTCTGTTCATGAAAGTTCCGTTTGATTTTGGTAGACAGGGGAAGAAAGAAAAGTTCCTTGTAGTAGTGGTAACTAGATAAGTTATTGTTGTACATTGGGTGACCTTAAGTTATTAGGCAATTAGTTCATGTTTTTCATACGTCGGAATAGCGCGAGCGGAAATCGAGGAAAGGCAGTAAGGGCTACATGAGAATTAGCCGATGTAAAATGTAGCCGCATAGACAGTACGCTGTCTCTATTGCTCTCAACGTGTCCCAGCGATGTTTAAAAAAGTAAATAAAGAACAAGATATTTGTATTATGATCGTCTGTGTCAAGTAATTGAAATTAATAACGACCGGGTGTGTTTCGTCTCGCAAAGCAACCACCAGTATGTCGAGCCAAGAAGTAGTCATTCCTAAATCTTTAAAAGGTTCCCATCGGTATAGTCATCATCATCATCGTCAAAAGAACAACCCCTCTCAAAGAAGTGACACCTGAAGAAGGGCCACTATATAACAGTATATTTCTGTCACTGTCTGTTAATCATGTATTGTGTTATTCTTCTTATTTTCTCATAATTGAGTCATTAGTTTTTTCACGGAATTTTGCATGAAGTTATATAACGATAAAGGCAGAAAACTTAGTGAACTTTATTTGCGGGGGGAGGGGTATCCGTGCAGAGCTCAAATTCCCTAAAATAACAATTTATTGTAAATATCTAATTTCCTCCAAGAGATTTTGCTCAAAATCCACAAAAAGAGTTACGGTTAATGATTATTTAGATGAAACACGTAATCGTGGCACCAGAGAAAACTCTGGTTTGTCCCCGAAGATGATTGAAAAGCGACCGTCAAAAATTGGCAAAAATATTTTTTTAAATATCTAAATTAGTTTTCCACTCACATCCAACAAAGGTTGTGATTAATCGCTGTTGAGATTATTCAAGTTGTAGCGATCGCAGTGAGAGACAACTCATGATTTACTTTTTCAAGTAGTAGTGATGGTAGAGGAGACAATACTTTATTTATTCAAATAGTAATGATCGCAGGGTGAGACAACTCATGATTTACTTTTTCAAGTAGTAGTGATGGTAGAGGAGACAATACTTTATTTATTCAAATAGTAATGATCGCAGGGTGAGACAACTCATGATTTACTTTTTCAAGTAATAGTGATGGTAGAGGAGACAATACTTTATTTATTCAAATAGTAATGATCGCAGGGTGAGACAACTCATGATTTACTTTTTCAAGTAGTAGTGATGGTAGAGGAGACAATACTTTATTTATTCAAATAGTAATGATCGCAGGGTGAGACAACTCATGATTTACTTTTTCAAGTAGTAGTGATGGTAGAGGAGACAATACTTTATTTATTCAAATAGTAATGATCGCAGGGTGAGACAACTCATGATTTACTTTTTCAAGTAGTAGTGATGGTAGAGGAGACAATACTTTATTTATTCAAATAGTAATGATCGCAGGGTGAGACAACTCATGATTTACTTTTTCAAGTAGTAGTGATGGTAGAGGAGACAATACTTTATTTATTCAAATAGTAATGATCGCAGGGTGAGACAACTCATGATTTACTTTTTCAAGTAGTAGTGATGGTAGAGGAGACAATACTTTATTTATTCAAATAGTAATGATCGCAGGGTGAGACAACTCATGATTTACTTTTTCAAGTAGTAGTGATGGTAGAGGAGACAATACTTTATTTATTCAAATAGTAATGATCGCAGGGTGAGACAACTCATGATTTACTTTTTCAAGTAGTAGTGATGGTAGAGGAGACAATACTTTATTTATTCAAATAGTAATGATCGCAGGGTGAGACAACTCATGATTTACTTTTTCAAGTAGTAGTGATGGTAGAGGAGACAATACTTTATTTATTCAAATAGTAATGATCGCAGGGTGAGACAACTCATGATTTACTTTTTCAAGTAGTAGTGATGGTAGAGGAGACAATACTTTATTTATTCAAATAG
>OY744527.1:130482430-130749930 GCA_963556195.1 Sepiola atlantica
TATATATATAGAGAGAGAGATAGATAGATAGATAGATAGATAGATAGATAGATAGATAGATAGATAGATAGATAGATAGATAGATAGATAGATAGATAGATAGATAGATATTGACAATTCGTATCTTTTGTGTGACAATATCTACGCCCACACACGTTCTCGTGTATCACCGGCTGAAATTTGGCGATCTTTTCCTTAATCTAGACGAAACGTCACTTTAAGAAGGCTTCAAAATAAACAATATAATAAATGATAACAAAAGAAAATATTGAAATGTTTGTCAAGTATTTAAGTTATCAAATGTTAACAGCAATGGCCGACAACAATAATCAAAACGAAAAGAAAAGTGCTTAACGATGTCCATTATCGAATTTCACACTAAGTGAAAGGTGTCTTATTTTAGCTTTTCTGTCCCGTTACAGATGATCACCAAAAACTTCCAGAAAACGAAAAGAAAAATATTTCTATTTTCAAATCATTTTTGTAGCTTTCTGAATTTGATTTTATAAATGTATTTATTGAAGGAAAAATCAGAACAATAAGCTTCGCATTAACTATTTTTTCTCCGTTGCAAATCTGTTGGATTTTTCTGGATAAATATCAATCCGGAAAAATGTAGTTACTTTTTTTGGTTGTATATTTTTTGCTTGTTTTTTTTTGTTTGTTTTTTTGTTTTTTTGTCTTTTTTTTACTTTTTTGTTTGTTATTCTGTTCGTATTTTGTTTGTTTTTGTTTTTGAGATTGTCAACAGAGTAGCGTTGTGATCGATACTTTCTCCTTAGGTCGTTTCATTGTGCAACTAAAGGTTAGAAAGCCAGTACTTACGGGTCATTACTACCATAACGATTCTTGTTGAAAGCTCCTCAGCTAAACTTTGTAAGGGGGCGCAGGATTGGCCTAATGGATACTCTCTCTCTCTCTCTCTCTCTGTATATATATATATATATATATATATATATATATATATATATATATATATATATATAAAATAATACTTTTTTATAAACAAATATTAATTATTTATTACCTACAGACATCGATGTTTCATGCTTTCGCAACCTTCAGTGCAGGAAGCTAATTCCCGATGTTTCTATCTATATATCTCCTGTTCGTCACTTTCTATTTATAGCTACCTATTGTAATATTTTGAATTTCGGATATGTCAACTAGTTTTAAATCCTTTTTATGCTCCCTTTTGTGATAGAGTGTCATTGACGGAATTCAAGAACAAGCCAAAATAATGCATGGCTGTGGGAGGTTGGAAGTTACGGAGGTTCGCTGGGAGGAGTCAAAGAGTAGGTCAATGAGGAATGTACGTCTGAAGGTGTGAGAAAATTCAGCGTGAGAAAATTAAGTCTGATTTGGATTCGCAATCACAAGATCGAGGAGAACAAGAATGTCGACAGAGACTGGTATGTAACAACAGTTCTTCCCTGAAAATAATCGAACTGCCATCCAGTTGTCTCTCGCCACTTTCTTTGGTATTTCATTAAGAGAATCTTTTCAAAAACACTGTCACTACCCTGTTTGATAATGCGTTGAGAGAATCCTTTCTAACCAACTTACCATAAAGATCACAAATTGAGAAACATCTTTCCTTTATTTTAGGACAGCGAATCCAGAAATTGAATATCTTATATATGAAGTAAAGTGAGATTTCCCCTATTCGATTGACCGGTAAAGCTTCATTAACAAAAGCAGTATAAAATTATTTGTAATATGTAAGATAGTGCAATATTTATTCGTGTTCTGATCAAAAACATTTTTACTTCCAATCAATTTCTTCTTCATATATTTAATCCAACAGAAAATTTTCGTTTTGGCTAATAATGTCATAGAGATAGTCGGAGGAAATACACCTCTGTCAATCAGAAGTCCTTACTTAAATATTTCGTAGGATAAATAATTTTCGCTTCGTCGCTTGTAAACTCGACGGATGCTCAAATATGTAATAATCATTCATATTTTCCTACACCAAGGCGTGTTATTTGCACGTAAGAAAACACAAAATAGTCGTAATTTCTTTACTTATTAACTTTATAAATACTAAATTCACGCATAAAATACACGCTACATTACATATATTCATATAAAAAATAAGAATTTTATTTCTCTTATTGGTGCTCATAAGACTGAGAGATAAAAGAAGATTGTAGTTTGCTTGAAGCATTGCTGGTAAATATAAGTGCAGGTGTTTAATCCGAGGCTGTAGCAATGCGATGTAGGTACCGGAAGGTGGAGAGGGTGAACAGAAACAAACGTTGATATGTTGGTGTAGCTTGCAGTGGAGGTGTTTGATGATTTGTTTGATACAAAAAGTATGTACGAAAGAGCGTGCAGAGTGGAGAGTGGGTAGGTAGAAGAATGACGGTAGATGGATGTTCTTGATAGTGTTGAGGAAAATTCCATGCCTGCGGCATCTCTTCAGGAAGTTGATCTGGCAGCTGGTCCTAGCTCGTTTCTCCGAGAGTCGGAACATCTTCTTGGTGTATGCAAACCCTGTCTGGCCGAGACTGAGAGATAAAAGGAGATTGTTGTTTGCTTGAAGCATTGCTGGTAAATATAAGTTCAGGTTTCTAATCCGAGGTTGTAGCAATGCGATGTAGGTACCGGAAGGTGGAGAGGGTGAACAGAAACACACGAGGAAAGAAAACAAGAATGGAATCTCAAATCAATTTATTAATATTTCACGTAAAAACAGATTAAATACCAAGACAGTAAATACTGTCAGGTAAATAAAATGTTCTAGCACAGGGAAATCTTAAATTTTCGAAAGTAAAACTTTCATTCTCAAAAGACCAAAAATTAAAGACCGAACGGTCGAAAAAGCGAGATGTACCGATGGGAAAAAACCGGAATCAAACTGTTGACAAACTGCCGCAGAGGATTGGGAGTAGTAGGTACGCAGAAAATGTCAAAATTTAATTATATAATTATTCAGCTAAAGTTATCATCTCGCGGGATGTTTTCTTTAAAAAACTTTAGAAAAGGAACCTTGACAATATTCTACCTTTGTTTTCTAAACTTATTCATGTGTCTATCTTATTTTTATTCATACTATTATTTTATTTTATTTTAACATCAATTATTTCTTTTATATTTATCTTATATTTTCATTTTGTATTTCTAATTTTTGTTATCATCTCCTTATTGTTACTTTTGTTTTTTATCTTTATTGGTTTTTATTTTACCTTCATTATTTCTTATTTTAGCTTTATTTTATATTATAAGTTTACTATTTCATTCTTTATTTTTTCATTTACTTATATATAATTTTATAAACTTTTTTTATATATTTTTTATATATATATATTTTTATTCTTTTATATTTTTTTATTATTATACTTACTTTTATTTTTTATTTTATTTTATTTTATTCTTTTTTACTTCATTTTTTATTTTATTTTTTATTTTTTATATTTTTTATCTTTTATTTTTTATCCTTTTATTTTTATTATTTTTATAAATTTTCTTATTTTTTATATTTAATATTATATTTTATTTTATTTTTGTTCTCATTTTTATATTTATTTTCATTTTATTTTAATAATTTTAATAATTTTTATAATGTTTTATTATTATTATCATTTTATTAATCTGTTTTTATTTTATATTTGTAACTTATTCCTTTTTCTAATGTTTGTCTCTGTCAATATATGTTCCTCTACGACGAGCTTGTTATTTTTTCCTTGAATTTCTGTAAGATGTGGTGCTAAAGGCGCTGATGAAGACGTTTTAGAGTAGCATTGTTAATTTAAAAATAAAATAAAGTATTTCCAGAATGTTTTGGAAACGACAGTACGCCATACTAGACTCGATGTTCTACTTCTTGGAACAATTGTAATGTTCTAATTCATTAAATCTTCTTATATATATATATATATATATATATATATATTTCTGAACACGTTAGTTGATCCGAACAAAAACGGTCAATCACTGTTCGTTTTTTCCTGTGTTTAATTGTTTTTTTTTCTATTCTGTCCTGTATGTATGTATGTATGTATGTATGTATGTATGTATATACACACACACACACACATATATATATATATATATATATATATATATATATATATATATATATATATATATATATGCATTTTTTTTTCAGGTTATGTTATATAGAAATAAAGTTATCTATTGAAGAATGAAACAAATGTATTTTACAAGGAAATATTTTTAATATTATAATTATTATCGAAATTAATATAAATATATATATATATATATATATATATATATATATATATATATATATATATATATATATACTCACATGTATATGTGTGTATTTATGTTTACATGTGTGTATGTGTCTGTACAGCGTATTTTTCACAATTAATAAAACGGGAGAGGAAATGAGAGAGTAGTTGTGATATTATTGGGAGGGACGTCTCCAATGTTTTCAATTTGTGTAAGGCCGGGTTTTTTATGTTTATTAAGATGATGACCTTTTTAGTGAGTGGCGATTTTGCCAACCGTGTCGGACAATGGCCGCCAAGTAGAGGTTTGGCAGTTAAAGAGCGTGGATATGACGCTGACAAATGTTAAGTGACGGGGTCGAGGTTGACATTGGACTGGCCACAAGGAAAACAAAATATTACAACAAAATGATAATAATAATAATAATAATATATATATATATATATATATATATATATATATATATATATATATATATATATAATAATATATATATATATATATATATTAGTTTAAGAAATCCATGGACAAAGCCAGCTAATATTAATGATTTTATATTTATTTAGAAATATTATACTAAGCTCCTTTAAGAAGTTAAAGTTGAGCACTGTCGGGGATGTTGAAAATAGACTGTCAAAAAGCTCTCATGCAAAGTTCCGAATATGTTTGTCGGACACTCTCGACCACAGTCTTCTATCTGTCCGCTTTTAGGTGCATATTGATCTTAATTTCCCTTAATAACGTGACAGTTTCCGTTAACCGAGTGGATATGGCGACTGCTTGCAGATTCTAGGCTGACTCTGTGAATTGGGTTGGCGTCTCCCGATGAGAGCAATAAGCTTCAAACGCTAGCGTCTGTAGGTATTAATAATTGGATATTTATATATTTATATATATATATATATATATATATATATATATATATATATATATATATATATATATATATATATATATATGGGAAATGAAAAAAGAAAAACCAAAAAGGATGTATTTTTTATGTGTTCGTCAACGTTTCGTCTTTATTTGTAAGACTTCTTAAGGATGATAATATTAAGAAAAATGTCATGCAAGTACGTGAACATATTGGGTTTACATGATTGGTTGATGGGAAGAAATAGTAGCCACTACTGGAAGCAGTAGGAACGGCGTCCGGGCTTGATGATGTCAGTCGCGTGGGATGAAAAAAAATGCTGCATATACCCCCCACACCCACATCTTCATTCACCACGAACCCAAACCTTCCAACCTACTCATCCCTCACATTCTTGAAGCAGCCACCTGGTCAAACATTCCCCTCCTCCCCTTTCCCCACCTCTCCACTTCTTCACTCACTGCTATCCACATTATTCCCGCTCACCCTCACCCCTCCACTTTTTCACTTACAACCCTCCACATTATCCCTGCTCACCTCCACCTTTCCACTTTTTTCAACCCAGAACCATCAACATTTTTTTCATCCCACACAACTGATCTGGTTTTCACCACCCTATTCCACCAATACCAAGACAAAGGTAGGCCAACTTTTCCTCAAATTACTTGACAAACACTTCCCACCCACAAGTGAATTACACAAACTTTTTAACAGAAATTCTGTTAAGGTCAGCTATTCCACTGCCCCTTCAATAAGAAAAATTATCTCTGCGGAACCCAAAGCAATTACAAACGCAGGCTGCTCATGCCAAGACAAAAACAACTGCCCCCTGGAGGGAAATTGCAAAATCGATTCAATCATATATGAAGCAACCGTCACAAACCAGAATACCAGTAGTGCAGAAAAATATATTGGGATGACGAAGGGAAACTTCAAACAAAGATTATACGCACACAGAAACTTCTTCAGATACAAAAACAAGGCTAATACGGCACTCGTGACCCGAATATGGCAGCTTAAAGAAGAAAATACACCCTTCACCATCAAATGGAAAATAATTGAGAGAAAACCATCCTTCTCTCCAGCCATAAACAGATGTCCTCTATGTGATGCTGAAAAATACCACATTTCAAGGGCCATCATCGATCCGAATACAGTCTGTTTCAATATCCGCGATGAAATCTTTAAGGGTTGTATCCACAAGAGACAAGCACTACTCATAAACTTGTCTGACCTCTTATGCTTTAAATTTTAATTTAATTTTATTTTTACTTTTATTTTATTTTTTTATTTTTTTATTTTTTATATTTTTTATTCCCTTTAATCTTGAATTTCCTCTGGTTTTAAATCTTAACGGTCTCATTACACTAAATTTAAATAAAACACACACAACACACTGAGCAAATAACGCGTCCCAACGAGAGTGTCATGTGACTTCACATTTCCAAAACAGATGAGAACAGAAGCTGAAGAGAGCCGGATGGGTAAGACCTTCCGTGCTTGAAACCGACGATACGAATGTTGTACTAATTTTTCTGTGCCAATATATATATATATATATATATATATATATATATATATATATATATATATATATATATATAATGGAGAGTGTGTGGCTGTCTTTAATCAATATTCCATTACAATTGTCCTAACATTTGTAACTTTTATTTTAATAATCAAGAAACAACGTCGTACATTATTTTCACCGTTGATCTCATAACTTTTCTCTAGCACACAATTCAAATTATATATAGACAAGAGTACACCCTATGTCAAAAATGACGGAAAATATTTTGGCTTCCCCAGTGTTAGCAATAATATTCATATAAAATAACATCTCAATCGGTGTAGTTAAAAAAGAAACAAGAAAGAAAAAACGAAAACCTAAAATTAGAAGAAAGTAGAAGAAAGAAAAAAAGAAAGAAAACATCTCATGATAGAAAATAAAATGCAGTATTTCTTTCCGAATTCATTTCAGATGGAGGAAGGGTGGCCTGACTTGCTATTTGCCTTTCGCTTAAACACTTGAAATTGTTTCGTTCGACACGTTTTTTTACACACGTGATCATATTACTCGGGAGACGGGGAGAAGTACATTTACTTACATGGTGGGACGGAAGTACAATTAGTTATATATATATTTTATACAAATAAATACACATTTGTCTTTATTATACAGTGGGATATATATATTATTGTTAAAATATGTTTTTAGCATATACTTTCGATACTTTACTTTTACCACCCTCTTCCAATTTAAGCTCGATGAATGTCAACCAATAACAACAGAGCATCTAGGTAAGCAAAAGTGCAATTACATTCCAAACGCCAAGATTCTTTCATTTTTCTTACAAAACATTTTTTTAAAACAAACCTTTTTCAGGGTATATGATTTTACTAATCGTTTCGCTTAAAATGAACCAAACAACATTAGTATGTCAATGTTGGATCTGTTGACGTCAAAACTCATCAAAAAAGTACATGGAAAGTTCATAATTTGAAAAGTTACAACGTATTTTGACATGGAAGACAAAACGTAACAATGCTAGTATATGATATAAGAATATAAATGCTATATCGGATGATGATGATGATGATGATGATGATGATGATGATGATGATGATGATGATGATGATGATGATGATGATGATGATGATGACGATGACGATGATGATGATGATGATGATGATGATGATGATGATGATGATGATGATGAAGAAAGTGATAGCTTGACGATAATCAACGACATTAAATTAGAGGTCAAATGTCGACAACAGTTTTGTTGCACTTTTCCAGGTGAAAAATGAAAAGGGGAAAATCAGCAGTTGAAAATCTAAAAGCTTTTCCTTTACTCAACAAACCAATATACATCTACACACACTCCCTCTTCTTCTTTCTTCTTCTTCTTCTTTTTCTTCTTCTTCTCCTCCTCCTTCTCATTCTTCTCCTCCTTCTTCTTCTTCTTCTTCTTCTTCTTCTTCTTCTAAATCTCACTTTCTCTCGGTATTTCATTTTCCTCTTTCGCGTATCCCCTTTTTCTTGTGACTCAACATCTATCCACACAACCTCATTGCTAAAATCAACATTTTCTTTGTGTTGCGTTTCGATCAAAGTGTCATTTTTTTATTTATATGTTATTGTGACTTCAATCGCATTGTAAAAATGAGCAATGGAGCGTGAAAGATCTACACACACCACACACACACACGCATATATATATATAAAAATATATATGCAAATATATACATATACTTCTGAGAATAAAGAATTAAAAATTTGACACATGTCAGACAATAATCAATAATTATTTCGACCTGAACTTGTTTCTTAAAGGTCTAGAAATAAAAATACAATTTTCAATTTCGCTCTTTTATTTCAAGCACTGCGAAACTCTTCAACAGATAAAACGTAAGACATTTGGGATATATGTGCGTATATATATATATATATATATATATATATATATATATATATATATATATATATATATATATATATATATATATGGGGGTGTTAACAAAGAATATATATTTTTTAAAGGTATAGTCTTTGTAATATCTTAAATGTTTACAATTGTAAGCTCAATTAAGCTGTATAACAAGATTCAGAGCATATATATTTTATATTTGCATTCCATTGACCATGGGGAATTAATCTAAAACCATAATTTTTATTTGTTTTTACACTTTTTTTATTTTTTATTTCAATGAGAGTGTTTTCCTCATCCTACACACAAAAGTAATTTATTCAAGTTTAATATTCATCTCTTATTCACGTTTCATGGCAAAAATCGGATATGTATTTTTTAGTTCAATCTTGTCAATCATCAAAGAGTGGCAGTATATATTGTTGAATTGTAAAATAGCATGTTATATCAAAAACAAAGGAGAGGGAAAAAGTACGGTGAAATTCCAGATTGAGTACTGACAAAATATTTTGCACTGTGAAATATATAAAAGGCAAACACTCACCCGGAGAAAAAGTGAAAAACTTCAGAAAAAAGAGGAAAGATTGCCCCCCTAAAAGATAATCACATTCGAAAAAAAAAACTCGATCAGATCCCCCAACGATGGCTCACAACTGATATTTACGAAGCCACCCTTAAATAAATCCTGCTAGTAGATCGAAATTCCCTAAATAGAGGAAAAAAAAGAAGCCCTAAAATCAATCAGTAAATTATTATTAACTGTTGTTTATTATTAATTATTATTCTAAAATCTTTTTAAAATATCGAATAAAGCTATTTCTAAAAAAAAAAACAGAAATGAAATACAGAACCGTCATTGTTTTGATGCTAACTATGATGGTGACCAGCTCCGCAGCAAATCGGGTGCGGATTTACAAAGCAGTAGTACCGGGGACAAAAGTCTTAAAACCGTTCCATCTTAATTATTTATTTTTATTTTTATTTTTAAGTGAATAAAAACTAAAATTTACATTTAATTGAATTTATTACGGGAGTACTTTATTTATCTATTTAAAATCACGATATCGGTTATTTACTCACAGAGATATCAAGCCAGACTAAGAAAAGGAGATAGTTGTATTTTTAGAATGGATGAGTTATTTACCTTGTTTCAAAGTTTAATTCAACCCCAAATTGATATAGAAGGACGCTATTGCTAATCCAACAAAAAATCATTCATTTACTTGTTACAAGGTAGTGATCTTAATATTTGTTAGTAATCCAATGAATTCTAATGCAACTCATACAGATGAAATTGAATTGTTAATTTAGGATGCAAATTAAGTGTGAACCCCCTTTTCAAAGTCCCACTCTAACTTTCCCAAAACCTATGTTTAACCCGGATCGAACATAAAAAAATCATGCCCCTTGCCTATTTATTGACGTAAACCGAACCCATCCCCTCCACAATCATTAGCAATTAGGTTGCCACAGCATCAATGATTTCTTAAATGCCCCCTCCTGGATAGCTTCATACCTAATGCAAAAAGCTTAACTACTCAATCTTTGGTGCCCCTATTGCTTTATGTCCCTTTTGAGTTTATCGTTTATTATTTTAACTATAAATAGTTGAGGATGAAAAACATATTTATTAGCCTTTAACTTATCTACCTAGTAGAATGGTCAGAAGTGTTCAGGAGTGTTGAAGAGGTTCCTGCGATTTATATATTCTTTTGAAGAACTTATATGCACTGTTAGTCCCGTTTCCCCCTTATTTTTCCAATAGTAAAATATTTATTTTCTACAGAACAATTCTAATGGCAACTATTTAATTTATTATAGAACCTCAAATATGCATATAATCTAAAGTATTGCCTAATTATTCATGCCCTATTTATAACTCAACGTAATGCTATTTTTTCGGTGCCGTTAATTAATTGCAAATTTCAGGAATACACATTTCTTAATTTTACATGTAATAAAGGATAATACAGATTGTTGGAAGGCCATATCGTGCACCGCTTCCAAAACTCAGAGACTATTCTAGTATTAATTAAATTTCTATGTCTGTTTATTAAATCTTTAATCTTTAATCTTTCGGTCTAACCATTGTCTTTTGCGTTCAGTATTCTTGTAAATAACTCATTTTTCATCTCCAGTCCCAATTCTTTGCAAAAATGGTTCCGACGCTTCCTAGAAAGCAAAGATGCGCAAACAGTCAATCTTTGATTTCATTAAGCGTCGGTCAAATCGTGGGGAACCTGGAGTAAAAGTTTTTAAACTTTTCCTGACTCGTGAAGGCATGAAATAATTGTGGTATGGGTTGTATTAAATTGTTGAGCTAATTCTCTGCTGATTAACTTTGGATTGGCCTCTACAGCGTCTTTAGTGGCGTCTTTATCAATTGATTTTGGCCTTCTCGAACGTTGCCGATCTTACAGGTTAAAGTTTCCAGAAGAAAATTTTGCAAACCACCGTTGACATTTTCGATCATTCAGAACATTTATCCCATAGAGAGTTCCAATATTCCTTGTAGTTTCTACAGGTGAGTCTTCTTTTTTTGAATTCATAGAGCATGCAATATCTCAGATGCTCCTCACTAATATCTACTTTTTGACGGCTGAGACCGTTAAACTTAATATTGTCCAACTAATTACTATATCTGAAAGACAAAGCAAGATATTAAGACACCAATATCCAAACAAATCTAGAACTGTGTACAACTTAGGAGGCTGCAAAATGATGAAGTAAAAAATACGACATTACTTTCTTTCCAATCTGATAGTAATAGGTAATATTCTCGATCTTATATCGGGTCTACCGATAGCAGCTTTAAAGACATATATAGAAGTCACATATGCTCATTCAGGGCTAGACCTAACCCCGAGACTAAAAGTACCCAAACTTCTTTAACTCCCTAGGTTAGAATCAGATGACCAACCTAGATGTGCTTTAGAATGACCTTACATCACAGAGTTAGTTACTTATATTTCTTATATCGTTCTCCTTCGACCCAGGACTGTTCACTACTTGACTCTGTCTCTGAAAGCTTAGATAGAGCACTCTCACTCGATTCGCATGCCCAAATACATGTATTTGGGAATTTTAATGCACACCACCGTGACTGGTTGGAATTCTCCAGCGTTACTGATGCAGCTGGGAACTCTATGTTTAATTTCTCCTCAGCTCACGACCTCTCACAGAATATCACTTTTCCGACCCACCTTCCGGATCGCGCGGAGCATCAAGCCTCACTTCTCGACCTGTTCTTGCCCTCACTACCTGAGGCTTGTGTGGCGAATGCCTATAACCCGCTCGGAAACTCTGATCACGTTGTGGTAATGATACTTATCACCTTAAAAACTCGTTAAAAGCTGAAGAGCCGTTGCTTAAAACGACGCGAAACTATGAGCAGGCTGATTTTGAATCCCTCAGGAATCACATCAGCGACTCCCCATGGGGTGTAACCTTCTCACTCCCTGCTGATCAGTGTGTAAATCAACTAACTGAATGGGTCAAAGATGCTTATGTCCCCACGCGAAAATTCTTAAGCAAACCCCACTCTCCGCAATGGTTCACCTCAGAATGTGCAACTGCTTTGCTGAGAGGCAGAAGGCATTCCGAAAATTCGGCCGCCATAAGTCAACTGCAAACAGACAAAAATTTGTAGAGGCAAGAAATGATTGCAAAGTAGTGATAGATGAAGCAAAGAGAAGGTATCCAGAGATAACTAAAAAACGCATTTAGTCACAGAAACTAGGTACTCGTGATTTCTGGAAAATTTACAATAGTGTGATGAACAATGGACAATCGACAATTCCCCACTATCAAATCACAACGATGTTGTTTGCACGGCAACTGATAAGGCTGAACTAGCGTTTCGCCTTAAACTCCACTCTGGACTCGGCAAACAACCCTCTCCCTAAATTCCCATTGCAGACTGAAGCCATACTTGTGAACGTGGTCGTGGTCATGCCCCCGTCTCAAGTGAGAGACATCATAAAAACCTTGACACCTCCAAAGCCTGTGGGGCTGATCTTATACCAATAATAGTGATAAAGAAATGCTCTGCTGAGATGGACCCTGTCCTCTCAAAACTATATAACAAATTCCTTACTGAATCTTGTTTCCCTGATAGTTGGAAAATTGCCTCTGTGGTACCAGTCTTCAGGAATTCTGGAGATAGAACTGATTCTCTAAACTACCGCCCAATCAGTCTACTCCCAATCTTTGCTAAAATCTTTGAATCATTAACCAATATAGCGATAGTCAGGCACCTAGTTAATGCTAAACTTCTTTCTGATCATGAATACGGATTCAGACAAGCACGATCTACTGCAGATATCCTAACGGTCATCTCTGAGCGCATATACCATACACTGGACAAGGCAGGTGAAGCTAGGGCGGTAGCGCTCGATATATCCAAGCCCTTTGACAAGGTCTGGCATGAAGGGCTTCTTCTTAAAACTGCACTCATATGGTATTACTGGACAAATATTTAATATAATTAGATCCTTACTAACAAAACGAGAAATCCAGGTTGTACTCGATGGTCGTTCTTCTAAGCAACATGGCATAAAGGGATCTATTCTTGGGCGACTATTGTTTCTGATTTTCATAAATTACCTCCCTGATGCCATTGCGACTCAGATAGGAATATTTGCTGACGATACCACGCTCTACTCTTCTCATGTGAGCAAAACTGACGCGCACATATCTGAGGCAATGGCTGAATACTTAGAAAATGACCTCCAGTCTGTAGTGGAATGGAATCAAACATGGATTGTAACTTTTAATGCCGCAAAGACAAAGCTACTTTCCTTCAACAACTACAAGAAACCTCTCCAACTACGGATTGTCATGGAAAATAACACCCTGCCTGAGAGTTCATAATTCAAACTCCTTGGCCTAACTTTCACAGATAACATGAATTGGAATAAATACATTGAAAACATTACCAGGGCTGCTGCAAAGAAGGTGGGATCCCTCTACCGTGCTAGTAAACTTCTCACACCTGACATTATCCTATATCTCTACAAAGCCACCATCCGCCCATGCATGGAGTATTGTTGCCACATCTAGGCTGGTGCATCATCCGCTAGTCTCTCCCTTATAGACGAGGTCCAAAAAAGAGTCGCCAACTTGATAGGTCCTTCACTATCCACCAAGCTCCAGCCCCTGTCCCATCGCCACAATGTTGCTTCCTTGTGTCTGTTTTCAAGTACTTCAATGGATTGTGCTCTGATGAGCTTGCTGCTCTGGTACACCGACGACGTAAATTCACTAGACCAACCCAACAATCTGCCAAATCCCATCCATACACTGTGGAGGTCCCCAGCTGCTTCTTTCCTCGTGCTGCTGGACTCTAGAACTCTCTCCTTACTCCCTGTTTTCCTGACGGTACTGACATGCAGAAATTTAAAACTAATGTAAACAGACATCTCGCTGCGCAGCTCCTAAATTAGGTTGACCCCCCCCCCCCCACAAAAAATAATTTCACTCTTTTTCTCAGTAGGCTCTTACGTCTACAGTGGCGGCCTGCCTTGTCTAGGGTGAACAATGTTAAAAAAAAAACTAACTATATAAGGGAACTGGTGAAGTCGAATGCCAATTTCAAACTGAAATGGTAGGACAAATAAATTCACTCCCAATAAACAAAAACAATGCAATGTATGTTTCTCGAATCGTATCATATAGGAACTAAGGATAACCAAATGAACATAATGCGGGAGATTCTACAGAATTGCTTACATCGAAATAGGTATTTACATCCAATCAACCAGTCCTGTCTTTAAATTGTCCATAAGTATTATCATGATAACCATTCCGACTAGCTAGATGACGTTGACGGGATTCCTTGAAGTTTTGTGCCAGCTGTGGGTTGTGGAGCGTGTTACAGTCAAAGAATCGGTGAGGTACACTGTCGCGTGCTCTTCTAGGTGGTATAACGGTTGTCATGAGTTCATGGTCTTCCAGCAGTCGTTCGCCACAGGCATGAATCGGGCGATGCAGAGGTCTCCTCCGTCTCTTCCGTCTCTGACTCTGGTTTAGATGTAGTCTAGGAGTGCCAGGTTTTGTCTTCTGTCGTTTTAGTTGCCTAAAGATGGTGTTGGTTACCACGAATTCGTGTTCTGCACATAGAGGAGTTGACCATTGCCGTTTCCAATATTGTGGTGGCCATTGATGCCCTACCACACGAGATGGTCCTTGCTACTCAGGCATTATATTCACCCAGCACAACGAGCCTGTTAATGGCGAGCACTTCCTGGATGGTGCGGTCGAGCTTTGTATTCGTCAGCTGAGACCGGATAGCGAAGCCAATGCCATGTGTGCATGGCTCCTTGGGGGGGGGGGACTTTACCTTTCCAGAATATGGTGTATCCCGTCCCAGCTTCCCTGGTACCATACCAAATAAAGACTTCCATGTGTGTTTTCGTCAATGGATGAATCGGTGAGCTAAGTGTGTGCAAGCACAAGGAGCCTACTTTGAAGGGAATTAGGGTCCCAACCCCGTCACGTATTTGAAATATTTTTGTACTGACCTAACGTCGGATACTTTTTAGACATGCCTCGTATATAGTACTCAGGGTATAATAAATATAAATCTATGTAGGGAGGGTAGACATAGAAATACGTATATACATATATTTATATATGAAAACAAATTACATATATATATGTGTGTGTGTGTGTGTGTGTATTCGAAATATATATATATATATATATATATATATATATAGTGAACGTTTTTTTATTCAAACATGTACAAAGTCTGCTACACTGGCATATATATATATATATATATATATATATATATATATATATATATATATATATATATATATATATATATATATATATATATAAATATACATAGATGTCGTATTATGAAAATGAAAAAAAAGAAACAGAAGGAAAATTCAAAGGACATAATTTAAAAACAGGGAATCACCAGTGTCTACGTTTATATTACTTTCATTAATAATAGTTTTAGATAGGTCGGGGAGAGACATGATAGAAGCCCATTTTTGTTTAATTATATTTGTGTAGTTTGCTATGAGAACTGATTCGATTACTCGTCGTGTGGATTTGTTTTGTATGGGTTTTATTAAGGTGGTGTTTGTAAAGTCAAAACGATTATCATATTCCATAGTGTGAGAACATAAGGCGTTGAGTATGTTGTTAGTTTTGATGGTCGCATCTCATTTTAGATTCGGCTAAGCATCTTTATACCAGGTATGTCCGGCGTTGAGTCTGTCAAATTTAAAATAAAATATTTATCCCTAAACAATCGGATATAATGGATGCAACTTATTAACATATGTTCATGTTTTTGTTTATGAAAGCATATATATATATATATATATATATATATATATATATATATATATATATATATATATATATATATATATATATAATGAATCATGGCCGCCAACACCACCAGTGCGGTGAGACGTTTTATCAAGTAACAAAGAAATAAGTTTGGTTATTCTTGTTTTTGATTAAAAAAAATTTAAAAATGACTCAATAACTGGTCACCTCTGGGGATGGAATTTATTTCGAAATATAAGATTAATGTAAAAAAAAAGGTATATATAAATTAATCTCGCATTGTTAATGGCTTACATGTCAATTTTATTAATATATATATATACATGTTTCTGTAATATCGATCAAATATTTAAAATTCTGTTTCGTCTTCAAGAACTGGCATACATCAAACTCTGTTTTTAAATCAACAAAAATATATTTGCAATAATGTTCTAATAATAAATGTTTAATCCACTCTTATATTTTATTTTTCGTATTGAGACACATAAGAAATAGAATGTAATATTCCACTACAGAAAAAACGTGTTCACACTGTATTCTTATGAATTAATTAAACGCCATCTTGATATCTTCAGTAAATATCAATATTTTTAAATAAAAAAGTATTCATAAATTTGCAAGGAAAAATTAATACATTATTTTATTTATAAATAATATAATAATTCATATTAAATAAACATACAAAGGAGTAAATTTGAACAATGGTTATTCAATACGAAACAAAGGCTTCAAAATCATAGTCAAATTTTTCACGGGCACAGTAAAAATAGTTTCGACACTCGCAGATTTGAGAAAATCACTATTAGGTTTATATTCGTTGCCAATTCGTTTTAATTGTTTGTTTCTTTCTTTTTGTCGAAATTTTATATTCTAAACAGAAAGAAGTTGGTTTTATTCTATTACTTCCCACAAATAACATCGAGTGTACATCGTCAGGGTTCAACTGTATGTTTTTTCTTTTTAACGCACTTTCATTATTATTTGATGTAAATTTCCAGCAAGATGGAATAAGTTAAAATCTATATATTTGCACTTCTCATGTGTTTGTGTGTGTTTCTCGCCTCTACGTGACTTAAACCTCTTTAATTTACAATTAATTTATTATTTATTGAAATAAAAAATGTAGAAACGTAAAGTACGATAGCTTACTTGAAATTTATTATTAGAATGGTTAAATTGAAAGGACGCCGGTATGGGGATGAGGGTCTGGTGGAGAATAGAGGAAGGGGAAGAATTGGAAGCCACAAGATAATGGTGTATAATAGAAGTAGGACCCCGCTTCTGTCTTCCGTGGGGTAAAATCTACAAAATAGAAAAAAGCTAATAGAGCGGTTAATTTGCGAGAAAAGTTAAATAATATAGATTTTCACAATCTGACTTTCTGGCAAAGCGGTAGAGAACAGTGCCATTTTCACAGTGTTCGGGAATGGTTTGTTACATAATATTGGAATTTATTAACGCCCCCTCACTGACTGGCTGCAGCCTTGTCCCTTAAGGGTCTCACAGGTTGGCTGTCAGGCATCCCAACCCCTCTCCCTTAGGGAGCACGTGAGTCAGCTCATAAAAACGCTTGCACGCTGTGTCCCGGCCTCTTTTCGACCCACCTTTGGAACCTAGTAGGACCGCGGCTGGATGCTTCTGAGACAAGTCACCACGGCAGTTGCAGAGAGCCCCCACTCCTTCCTGTTACCAACCATCTTGGACTGAAGTGACTACATCTCGACAAGAGCCAGAATGGAGGCGGGCGCACGTGCAACCTGTTACCAGAACTTCCACAAGATAAGTTCGCGTAGCACGTTTTCGCAAACCTAAATTAACTTCCTCCTTTCTGAACTTTGAACTCGCCATTTGTTGTATATATGTGACCTCATCTTTTCTCACAAGTAAAATTGTTTTAAACTTATATACGATTGTTGTTGTGTTCCTTCTCACAAAAGCTGCTGCCCTGTTTCTATTTTGCACTTATTTACATAATTGTTACTGCATTCTCACGTGCGAGAATTGAACTTTCTTCTAGGGATATTTAATCCCAACAATAAAGTTGTGTCGATGGTCCATATATAACAGTCCGTATAGTATTATTAGATTAGTGTACAGGAGAGCTGAGAAAACGTACAAGATTATAGATTATTAGGGTCTTCTGTAACATGAAAAAGGTATGTTTTGTTGTTGTAGTTTTTTTTTCATAAATAAATGGTTTAAAAACGTCTCTGCCTCGGATGTAATTGTTTTGAAGCTATCAAAGAGTGAGATTGCGCATTGGAAGGTTAACTTCCTTCTTGTATGAGTTTCGTATGTAAATACAAAGTAAGTGGAAAGGTCATTTCCTACAGGTCAATAAGTGTCACCGGACAAAGATAAACTTTGCCAACAGCAACAAAAATAACAACAAAAAGACAAATATAAATGTTATATCTCTTCTTCTGATATTTATCTACCTTGTCTTTGTACGTGATTTCCAATTGCAAGGAAAAGTACATCATTTTCCCTCGGAAATGACAGACAGATGTTCATTTTGTAAAGAACCTTGACCATCAAAATTCGCTAGATTCGATTCAGCAGGTTTGGGCGAAAGAGGCGGATCAAATATATTAACAATAAAATGTTGAACTGAAAAATAAAAAATATCACATTAAATATTCTATTATTCTGTCGCACAAGGCAATGAAATTTCGCTCCTGTTTGAATGGCCTCGAACCGAACGTAGGCTAATAGAGTATAACGCTGTTTTCCAAACTAAAATATCGTTGTACATAGCATTGAAAGGAGACTCTCTCAGTCAAATTTTTCTCATCCGGCGGAGAAATGTGTTGTCAATAACCCGGGTCGTTCGATGCCCCGGAGTGTGAACAGGCCAAATTACATGTGGCCTTACAACTCTCGACAGCAGGGTGTCTGGGTTGGCGGATAAACTATCACGGGTGACTTTTGTTCTTTTTTGACTCGCCTTCCTTCTGTTTATCTTTTTTTCTCTCTTTTTTCTTGTCAAAGAGAGAAAACACAGTCATTAAAAACCGGCGATCCGAGTTTAATGATTTTCGAAATGCAGTGATAAAATTAAATACTATTTTTATATGAAATTCCCTGTCCACTTTTTATAAATTGTTCGATTTACCTTTTTCAACAGCCTAGATAATTAATTATCTTCAGAGAATTAATGACTAACTTTAATACGACTAATTATTACCAGTTCGGCCAGGCAGCAAACCACACGCTTTTGAAGATCTAAAGACAACGTTGGCTCAAAACAATGGTCACCCGCTGCTTTAAACGGGGGTGTTACCATCGTACTCCAGGATATTGTGGCGCCGTGTCAGTATAATAACATTCAAACCCGGAATATTTTTGTCGGTGCAGCCACATCAAGATACACTCAACGGCACAGCTACTTACCAATTCCAGCTCGTACAAATACTACATTTCTATGCTTTCCTTTTATAAAAGAAATCTGCCTTTTATTTATATATCATTAGAGCTGTTGGCTCGAGAATTGTCAGCGTGATCTTCCTTAGATTATTTCAAAAATTACACTGGCCAACGGGAGATTGCGATCTCCTGTTCCGGAAATCAAAAGTATCCCACCCACGTGAGGAATGTAGAACAAGATATTATCCTCTTTCTGGCTCGGGCTCCCAAGCCATCGAATATACTTTGATTGGCTGACCATCTCTCCATGGCTTTCACAAACCCTGATTTCAGTCGTCTGAGAATAAATGTGTATACAACTGTTTCTTCGTTATTGTCCTTTTTCCTCTTCATCCCGACCCTCGTGTGAGTTACACACAAAATGGCGACCGCGTGTCAGAAGACAGATACGCGAACACGTGCGCCGCTAAAACGTTAAGGCTAGAATATCCAATATTCATTAGCTTAACAGTAGTAATCGTGACGGGAATGGGTACCCACACGGATGAAATATCCGAATCTGCGTTCAAGGAGAGGCTGGCGCATGCCCTTGTTTTCGTTAGCTGGGATTTTTTTTAAATCTTCAGCGAATCCAGGGACGCGAAATGTGGGCATCTGAAATAGACGCCTACGTGTATAGTATGTAAATAAAAACGAATCCTCTGCCACACAACTACTACACTTTCCCGAGAGCTCAATTTGCATCTTTCCAACTCCAGTTCAATTTGCATCTTTCCAACTCCAGTTCAATCTCCCCATATTTAAAGCAACACAACTGACGTCATTCGCAGTTTCCAACTCCAGTTCAATCTCCCCATATTTAAAGCAACACAACTGACGTCATTCGCAGTTTCCAACTCCAGTTCAATCTCCCCATATTTAAAGCAACACAACTGACGTCATTCGCAGTTTCCAACTCCAGTTCAATCTCCCCATATTTAAAGCAACACAACTGACGTCATTCGCAATTTAGATAACTTTTAGTTAATAACAGAAAAATTGTTCATTTAAACTCAAACGTAAAAAGATAGAAAATCCTAGAGGTATTGTATATAAAGATCAGATGCCCCACAATAAACAATATTAATTACGAAATGAGTAAAAATATTTAAAAGTTCCTAGGTTAGTAATTCACTCCAAAATATCCTTAGCCGACAAAAACATTCTACGTTTAACCTTTTTAAATATTGTAAATTTTACATTTTAAATACTGTATAACTCTCTGTATTTTTTTAGAATATATATTCCAAAATTCGTAATGATCCGTTCATTAGTTTACACACACACACACACACATATATATATATAATTATTTTTAATATTTTTAAATATATATATATAGAGAGAGAGAGATAGAAGAAAAAAGAGTGATAAATATGCGACGATTGTCCAAATTTATTTCAAATTTCAATTGTTCAATGCAAGGTGCATTCAGTAATAAACTAGTGTTTATTATTCTTTCCTTAAGCCAAGGCTTTTCAAAGATCGAAATCTTATCATCAGAGGAGAAATACAGATGGATAAGTTGGCTTTCGAAAAAAACAAAGTTCAAATATTTGAAAAATATGAAAATTATTATTAAAAATTATTAAAATAATTTTTGTTAAAAAAACGTATTGAATGAAAAGAAAAGTTTCGTGAAAAAGATATGCAAATTGTCCGGGTGGTAAATTTCCGTTGAAAAGAAGTCCGGTGAAATTGTAGAATGTGAAGAAAAACTCTTTGCGTGGGAGCAGATTGGAGAAGTGCTCAAAATGTAGGTAAGTCCAGATGCACTTAAAGGAGGTTGAGAAGAGGAAAACAGGCCATTTTTTATGTACTTCCAGGGCCAAGTAAAAACAGAAGAATCTCATACAAGGTTTAAATCCGCTCTATCTCGTATATTGAGCTAATCCTTTTCACAATAGGTTCCATCTACTAAAAGTTTTCACTTTGGTTTATTTTGATCCTATATATATATATATATATATATATATATATATATATATATATATATATATATATATATATATATATATATATATATATTGTAGTACAGAAGTTTAGAACAACATGGTACCGTAAGTTTCGAATCAACAAGTGAGTAACCAGTGATCAACATATGATTGTGTTTCGTTGACTCCCATCAGCCATTGTTGTGATTTCTGGTTGGAAAATGGGGAGTCACGCGACGCGACATCTCACCCGACACTTTATTTATACATTAGCCTTTTTTTTATTATGTTACATATTGTTGTAGAAGTTATATGTTGAAAAAGTTTTTTTTTCTTTTTCTATGAAAAAGGATTGAGATTACGTCACCAACAGATCGCATCGGCGACAAAAACAAACATAAGAATAGGTTTGGCTAAATAGTCGATTAATTTAATCAATCCAATTAAGTTGATTTATTTTTATATTTAGAAAAAACATTGAAGTAAATTCATTAAAGTTAATTTTTGATATATTGAAACATAAAAGTTGGACAAATAATGTAAGTGAGGTTATATATTAAGATGAGATTGGCTAAATGAGTTAGATAATTCTAAACACATTAAATCAAATTATTACATTTAAAAATTAAAGTTTTGGATAAATGCAAGTCAAATTAAATTAGGGCCCTATGAAATTATATGTAAGTATCTTTAATATAAATATATATAAATAAATAAGTAATAATCAGTGTGGCCAACTAAATAAAATAATCAATATACCTATTCTACTAAAAATTAAGAATGTTTGCCAAATGGAAGTAAGTATGAATTGTGAAAAAAAAACTTCTAGGTATAATGGGTCGGAATTTATTTTAATTTAGTTTTAAGAAAGGGGAAAAAAAGAGGGTGAAAAATCCGCTGTAACACCAGGAGCAAATGGCTTGAATTGCTACCGTCTTTCTGTCTCTAGTTCGTTGGGATACGTTTTCCTTTTCACTCACCAAAAACAAGCGAATTCTCACAAAAACGTGTTAACTGAGGATCCCAATCAAAAACTAGCACGCGAACACTATGACCTAATGGTCATAGTGTTCGCGTGCTAGTAAAAGAACGAAGAGAGTTCTCAGAGTTCTTTTTTCACCCAGACGGACCTGAGAGACGGACCTTAAAAGAACACACAAGAAGACGCTTCACTCTACCCCGGCCCTGTTAGCCGGGGCGACAAGAAGAAACGAACACACTATTTATGGTTGACGAGACGCGATCCGAACGAACGCCAAATAGCAAATGGCTCGAATTGCTACCCTTTTTCTCTCTCTAGTTCATTCGGATACGCTTTCTTTTTCACTCACTTAAAGCAAGATTCATTACAGAAACGTTTGACGAAGGAATGCACAAGAAGACGATCCACTCTACCCACGGCCCTTCAAACACTTCAAAACTGACCAAGCTCTCCTTGCCTCGCGCACAGCTACTTACACACAGACAAGAAGTCAGGCGAATAGAAACAAACCGCTATGGCCCACACACACAGTAGGAGAATAAGGTAACCTTACTCACACACACACTATCACATTACCACTCATACGCACTAACAAACATAGACATACACATCTTGAACCTTTCGTGTCATGCTTAATTAATCAACATTTCTAACAAAGAACACGAGTTGTATAGACTTTACAATGAACACTTGTTCACTAAAACTAACTTTAATATGTCATGTAAACTTAGAAGTTTATAAATGTTTTGTCTAAAAAAAAAATGTTCTTTCATTTTTAATTCACTAAATGCTCTTTCTGTTTCTAGTTTAGCACCATCACCATAGACCTTCCTATTTGAAACTAAAAAACATCAGATTTGCATTTAATTTTCTCCATTATATTTTGATTCTAATTTTCGTAGGAGGACATAAACATTTTATCCGTCATAGGATTTGTATTCTTCTATTATATATATATATATATATATATATATATATATATATATATATATATATATATATATATATATATATATATATACTAACGCAATTAATTTTGTAGATAAGTGTATTTTTTGCTTATTTATAAGTCAAAAGAGACAGTGGGATTAATTTGGTTTTAATTAGGCTGAAATTATGGGAATGGTATTAAAACAGTTTAGATTGCAATCATGTAAAAATATTCAATCAAGTGAGCTGTTATGAAAACCTTAGGATTATCCAACTGCAGATAAAGCACCTGTTAACCTCTGTTGAACCAGATACAAGGAGACCTTAATTAGTTCAGCTGTGATGCGAATTAGCCAATTAAAATAACGGTTTGTAAAACATTTTCTTGAAATAATAAATTTAAAGAGTTAAGATGTGGATAGCAAAATAAATTATTTTGAAATCAATTTGGTGGCCAGCCGATGTTTGTGATGGATGGGGTCTCCCACGTGCTGCTCTTGGAGATTTTCACGTATTATTATTATTATCATTTATTTGTTTGTTAGTTTATTTACTAGGATTGTCCACACATCATAATCAGTGATTGCCCACTACTTATAACCAGTGGTGTTCCCTGGAATCTGAGTGAAAATAAGTCTCCCCAGATTTTGAGCATTTTCTTCCTCTTTTGGTAACTGCTGCAGATCATTCTGCGTTATCGCAACACCCGTTTTTCATTGATTTCTTGCTGGCAACGGCCGTTGGTCTTCTCTGGAATTTGAGTGGAAATAAGTCTCTCCAAGGTTCCAGTACTCTCCGTAACTTTCCAGTGGAGGTCTGGTTGGTGCTCTCTTTCTCTTCGGTCTTTCCATCCTTCTCGATTATTATTTGTTTGTTTATTTCTTGCTCACTAGTTTTCACACAAGTCATCACCAGTGATCACTCACTGACAAAACAGGTGGTGTATTGAATGGTTCGAGTGACAACAAGTCTCCCCAGGTTTCAAGTACTCTCGGCATGTTTTGGATCTTCATTGCAAATCGCTATACGTACTCGCGACAGCCGTTTACTATTTGAATCATCGTTAATAATGGCTGATGGCTTTCTTTAGAATTTGAGTGACAATAAGTCTACCGGGATTTTAGTTCTCGCCATGGCCTGTATATTTTCCGTCTCGGCAAATCACAGAGTGAAGATCAAGGAGTCAGATAAACTGAACAAATGCATGGAGCTTATCAGATGGCTGAATGAAATATGGAACAGGAAGAAAATTACTGTAATACCAATAAAGGTAGAGTCACTAAGAATAGTACCGGGAAACTTGAGGGAAAAACGAAGAGAAATTGAAATCAAAGGAAGGGTTAAAACAGCACTGATGAAAAGAGATAAAATATTAAGAAAAATCCTCGAGTGCGGAAGCCAACCGACATAAACAAATGACACAGACCAACCATAAGTAAGTAGAAATAGAATATCGCTTCGTAAACAAACCTAGAACTATAGAAAAAACATCACACGAAACAAAAGGAACTGAAACTGCCAGGTTAGATATGTAAAAAAAAAAAGATGGTAGCACCAGCATCGATTGGTACCACAAGAAAAAAATAAGTCTCGAGTGATAAAAATACTGAGGAAAGATAGCACCACTCAGACCTCAACTGGAAGGGTATGTGGAGAACCGGAATCCTGAGGATGCTTATAGTCACTAAAATTCCAGAAAAAAAGCAACGGCCGTTATCAATAAGAACCTAATGGTAAAAGGTTGTTACAAGAACACAAAGTGATTTGCAACAATGATCGAAAGAAGCGGAGAGTGCTGCAAATTTGAGAAGACTTGTTGTCACTCGGACTCCAATGAACACCACCTGTTTTTGTCAGTGAGCAATCACTGGTAATGATTCGTGGGAGAAATAATAATAATAATAATAATAATAATAATAATAATAATAATAATAATAATAATAATAATGACGACGACGACGACGACGACGACGATGATGATGATGATGATGATGATGATGATGATGATGATGATGATGATGATGATGATGATGATGATGATGATGATGAGAAGGAGGAGGAGGAGGAGGAGGAGGAGGAGGAGGGCATTTGCCGAACATAATGCCTATAAATATTTGGGAGTTCTGGAGGCAAACACTATCAAATCAACCTAAATGAAAGAGAAGATTGATAAAGAATACTTGAGACGAACAAGAAATCTCTTAGAAACTAAGTTATATAGTAAAAATCTAGTAAAAGGAATAAACACATAGGCAGTTTTACTCGTAAGATACTCTGGTCAATTCATAGGCTGGACAAAATAAGAAGTTAAGCATCTTGACCAGAAGACTAGGAAACTAACGACCATACACAATGCACTACATCCGAATGGTGATACTGCCCGACTCTAAATGAAAAAAAGAAAGATTGGGGAATAGGACTGGTAAGTATAGAAGACTGTGTTGAAGACAGGGTCTTTAGATGGAAAAACGAAGCAAATATACAGAACTTGCCAGAAAATTTAAAGGAATATAAAACATGAAGAAAGTCAATATAATACCAGTAATCGTAGGAACATTAGGAACATTAGGAACATTAGGAAGAGTCCCGGAAAACCTGGAAAGAAGACTAAGAGAAATTGGAATCAAAAGGGAAAACCGAAACTGTACAGCGGAAAGCAGTGATGAAAACGGCTGAAATCTTAAGGAAAAACCTTTAAAAGCGGGAATCAATCAACAAACAACGAACGCTAACTAGCTGCATAGAAGTTGCAACAGAAATAAAAACAAAAACATAGAAAGAACAACACTTGCACACAAGGAAACTGAACCTGCAAGAAATCGCATAAACGCCCCCACACACACACACACACACAAAAATCATAATGTGATGGTACCAGCTTCGGATGATGCCATACAAAATAGTCGTGAAGTGTCAAGGAGGATGGAAAGACGGAGGAGGTAGAGCACTAACTATTTCTCCGCTAGAAAAGTGGGTGGAGAGAGTACTTGAACCTTGAGGAGCCTTATTGCCACCCAAATCCCAGAGAAGACCAATGGTCAGTGCCAGCAAGAAATCAATGGTAAGCGGCATTTGCGATAACGCAAAATAATTTGCAATGGTTATTGAAATAGGTGGAGAGTATTGGAATCCTAAAGATAGTTATTGTAATGCAAATTCCAGATTTCGCCTGTATCAGCGAAAACTCAATAGTAAACGGCTGGTGAGAGAGCACTAAATGATGATTAAAAGAAGACACAAGGATATAGTAATCTAATACATTTTGAGATCCCCCTCTCCCCTCTCTGTCTCTGTCTCTGTCTCTGTCTGTCTGTCTCTCTCTCTCTCTCTCTCTCTCTCTCTCTCTCTCTCTCTCTCTCTCTCTCTCCCTTCCTCCCTAGGCCTAATCTATATAATCGTGATCAATGAAATCAGCGATAACAAGTTAAAATCCTATTCGACCTATAATATCGAATGATGCACTAATGTTCCTATTTACTTGCCTCCCCACGAGGGCAAAGTGAAACACAAGGTTGTTTTTTATGTGGGAGTATCCAGCTCCCCAAAAAGGGGCATTCTGGATAGCACAAAAATAAAAATTGCCCAATCAAGAAAGATCTCTCTTCATCTGACAGAGGACAGAACAGATATTACACTTTAATCATGCACTAATGTCGCTCGGAAAAGTATGAACCCATCCCCTCTCATGGCTACGAGAGTAGTGTATTCTGTTCAACTACTCACTGACAATATGTATTGCATTTCAGCATTAAATGAACCGAACAGGAGTGATATGCCGTAAAACGGTTAAATTTATATTTTGAAGAAAAATAAGAATACGAATAAGAAGAATACGAATAAGAAGAATACGAATAAGAAGAATACGAATAAGAAGAATACGAATAAGAAGAATACGAAGAAGAAGAAGAAGAAGAAGAAGAAGAAGAAGAAGAAGAAGAAGAAGAAGAAGAAGAAGAATACGAAGAAGAAGAAGAATACGAAGAAGAAGAAGAAGAAGAAGAAGAAGAAGAAGAAGAAGAAGAAGAAGAAGAAGAAGAAGAAGAAGAAGAAGCGTTATTGTTGTTTTTATTGGTGGGTATTGAAGAATGATCTGCAATTAAATTCAACGAAAATCTTTAAACAAAGAGACTTTAAACAACCTGCTGCTGTTGTTTTTAAATAAACATTGATCGTTTCTAAGACGACAAACTCTTTTACCAATAATATAAGAATTTCACCAAGTTCACTTACGGGTGGCCATTTTGAAAGTTCGTTCCTGTCATTACCACTGACCGGGGTTCACCTGCCTTTCCCGGCTGAGGGTCAGTTGATTCTGCCGGAAGCAGATAATGTAGAAGCTCATAGAAACTCGCAGGTGTGACTGACTCGAGTGGCTCTTTTCCCGGCGCAATCGGCAGAGTTTGAGATTCGAGAACCTGACCACTGTTGATATATTTCTGCGGCAGGGTTAGAACGGTCGAGTGGTCAACTGGCCGATATACAGGCACTATGGACCTTTTGAGAATGCGCTTTAGAACAACTAAAGTACTTTGTACCGATTTGAATTTGAAATGTTAACCGGGAATTATAGTTCTTTGTTTCTTGACAGAATGCAAGTAAACGTACAAGCTAACCTTTTCATGAAACTCTGCTTTGGTCGTTTAAGGTCTTTTTCTTCAACTAACCACGAAAGGTATGAGTTTAGGGGTCAAGATTTATTGACCTCCGCCCGCTGTTCAGAAATAACAGTTCAAAGTAGCAACCTTTGATAAAGATACAGAAAATACACTTTTTGTGTGTGGAAATGTGTAGAACTTTTTTACAGTTTTAAAAGAATTTTAACGTTCCATCACTATTTACATAACTAAATATTTTCCTTTTTTTTCTTTCTTTCTTTCTTTCATAACATTTTATCAACAATTTTTATTTTCATATCGATTTTAAACGTTTTGGTTTTTAGATCGTCTAAGAATCTCGTCTTGCTATCACAGCGAATTTTATACACAGAATTTAAATTTCATAGAAGTAGAATATATTTTAATTTTTAGGGTGTTATGCCCTCATAGCCCCACGGTAAATTTTACATAAGAATAAACTTTTACATTTTATGTAAACCTTTCTTTCTATACGGAACACACAAACATCACACACGCAGACATTGAATTATATATATATATATATATATATATATATATATATATATATATATATATATATATATATATATATATATATGTTGGACGAAAGAGCTCTCGAGACCACACTTACGGAGATTAACAAAATTCCGCTTATATTTAAAACTATTTATCTCTCTCTCTCTCTCTCTCTCTATATATATATATATATATATATATATATATATATATATATATATATATAAAACAAGTTCAAATGTATTAATCAAATCAACTTAAAACCAATATTTTTCCAAAATAAACTTTATATAAACATTTAAATTGGGTTTGTGTACACCATTTTAAATACTATAAGAATATCCTTCTCAGTACTAGTAAAATTAATTCCCCAAAACGAATAGTTTTATACCAACTTTCCAACTTTATGTCCTCTTACGAAGAATAATTCCACATATAATTATACTAATTCTTATGTCTAGAATCCTTATTCCAATTTTGATCAAAATAAATTCCGTGATTTTGATTCTAGAAACTGTTTTGATTTTGATTCATCTTATAAATTCTACAAGAAACTTCACAGTATAGTAAAATTTCTTCACAAAATAAAATGCGACACAAGGCCGAAACTGGGTGTGGTGGAATGGGGTCGGCTGTCGTCCTTTTGGTCTATTCTCTAAACTAGTTTCAGTCACCAAAATACACCATTCACTCTATGGGTAAAACCTACTTAAAATTATCCTCAATAGTTTGACGTTTTTTTTATTTACAGAAATATACGTACAAATACATCGGTTGGGTGGGGGTGGTAAAAAACAACAGAAATTGCTGAAAAATAAAATACTAAGTGTGGTGGTTAGTAGGACCCTCCCAAATCTTTCTAGGTATGAGCTTCTCACTGTTTTCCGGATTGTTTCTAGAGTCGAAAACAAGCAAGACAGTTTCTAAGTTGAAAAAAGAGAAAGGGGGGCAGGACTCATTTGCATAACTAGCCAAAAGACTTTGCTAACTGGGATGGGGTCTGATAAGACCTCAGGTCGATGTGCACCATGTCTAGGCAGGGAACACGTACACAAACTTGGTTCGTCCGTTTGCATAAGCTAGCGGTGTGTATCCACCTCCTTTTAAATAGTGCAGAGTGTAATCTCCTCCTATCACATCTGATTTTGACTTTAAGCTGATGTTTAAGATGCGAAATCAGAAGGCGATCCTCTTAACTCTATATGTCTAAGTGTGAGGTCCACACTACTAGTCTAGCTACGGCTAGGATCGTGAGAAACCCCATTCATTTCTCCCTGGGTCACGAAGGTATCACATTGTACACTAGATATGTTACATCTATGGGTACTAACTGCTCGGGGACAATGCAAGCCGTCACCTCGGTGACATACTTTCAAAACTCCTGCAGTTTCCTGCAATTGAAGAAGGCGTGCTCGGTCATTTCTTCCTCAACATCCGTGCAGTGCAGGCAAAAAGTGTTTAGGCTAGTTTTAGCTTTGAAGAGTTTCTCATTAAAGGCCAGCGCATCCGGACCAATCTCCAGGTCAGAGAAAACTCAGAGTTACTGAAATGACTCCGGCCTGGCGTCCAACTCCACCGAGAGCGGATCTCCTTCTTCGACCATCTCAGTCACTCTTCGAACAGATCCGGTGTGGTCCCCGCCACTAGCTCCCGATATAGCGTCTTTCTAAGACGTACAAGTTCACTGAACCCCAGCAGTGATCTGAGCGCAGTTCGGCATTTGTTGAAGAACTGCAATTGCCCCATTGGTCTAAGTCGGCCTTCAACCAATTGGTCGAGGATGAGGTACTTGATTCCCCCTTGTAAAACACTCAGCATTATAAGGTGTGGAATAAGGGTAAGTGGAATAATTTGGGAAAGGAGTGGCGTCCTCCCCTACACCTCTGTGTCGTAGCTAGTGAAAAGAGAGCCTTCGGGTCGCCCTCGACTATGGTCGACCATCTTACTGTTTACTTACTTATACAGGTAACTATAGATATTTCATAAACGGGTGTCTTCCTCTAAAAACTATTAGTTTTTATATATATATATATATATATATATATATATATATATATATATATATATATATATATATATATATAATAATGGTAATAATCCAGGTGAAAAATATCCACAGGGTGGTAATCCAGAGAATTTTAACCGGGTTTATAAAAAGTGCTCAATATCAAAATAGAGCTTTATATATGATAATTTTATTTACACAGACATGTACAAAATCTGCGACACTGGCATGTCGATGTTATCGATCAACAGTTACTATAAACTGAGATCTCATCAGGCAGAGTTAGAATCCGATCTTAACATCAGATCATATTTGGAGAGAATGAAGTGGAGGGATAGAGAAAGAGAAGAAGAAGGAAAGAAATTTAACATTTCAAAAATTAAAGCCGTTAAAAAATTAAAATTAAAAATTAAAAAATCTAAAAATATATATATATATATATATATATATATATATATATATATATATATATATATATATATACTTAGCTGCATAACCAATTCCATGAATAGAATTTGTAGTAGAATTGGTGGAAAGAAAGAATAAAAAACATACTCACTTAGTGTTTTGAAATTCCTACTGTTCCTAAGATGGAGACTCTAAAAAATTCCCTTCTCCCCAACCAACATTTCTTATATAAAACGATGTGAATGTGTTTTCTGAAGATCAATGAGCCGCGTGAAAGATGTTTCTTCTGGAAGCTTCATTAAACAAAGTCTAAGATGAAACTGAGCGCCGAGTATCATGAGTCGTAAAATCATTTGAACTAATTGGTCCGAATTTTTGTATACATGTTTTATAGTTGTCACAATCGATGTATAAATTGCATTAATCGCCGCAGCTCTATATTCGTTCTTCTGATAGGTGATAAAGGGCGCTTCATTGTCCTGCCGCAGCTGTTTTGTTCTCTTTATGTAGGCTTTCAAATAAGTAACAATAGAAATATTAGTATGTGTATTTTGGATTTGTAGTTTTATAGTCGAATCTTGTATGATGCCTAGTGCTTTATTCATTTCCACGATATACTAGGCATCATCCAAGAGAAACTGCGTTTTATTCCAAGCGAAGCTACATTTCATAATTTAAAAACATGCGACAATCCAAAAATGCTATGTAAAATGGGTCAATCTACAATGCTTTTGGTTTGTATTCTGGTAGTTGCTTTTTCGGGGAGAATTGTAGGTGGATAGCTTTTCTAACGCTATTAATACGTATGTCGTGCTGACTTTATTTATAACTCGGCACTTCTAACGAAGCAGAATGTTTAATCCTTGAACACCTTAGTCCGTTTGACAGAAACCAACACAGTTTCTTTATTTCTGCACATATCGTCATTCGAGCCGACGAATCAGATATTATCAAAGCGTCGTATCAGCAGCAGCTGGCAAATCAGAATTAAAAGGGTGTGTTTATTTCCTCCAGCCTCATAAACGGGCCTACTCGCGGGGTTGTCATCAGGGAAATCCAACAGCAGCATTTTCCCCTCGAATCCCTCTCCGGACAGAACAGCATTTTTTACTACCACGACAACAATAGTCATAAGTAGCAGCAGCGTCAGCTTCGCCACCTCTTTCCGCACTTAAACAACAATGATAGCCATCATAATCACTATTGTCACGGCCACTACGGCGGCCTGTTTCTAACCAACTAACCGCAGCTCGAGCATGCCATCATGACCATAATCAACATCTGTAGCTTATTTCTCCGGTCAGACAAATTTCTACAGAACGTACATCAAAAGCCACAACTCCCAGAAAAAAAAGACCAAAGGACACTTCAGCCAGAATAACCATCACCACCACCCTACGGTAACGGTCTATTATCTTTCCTGTCGATTCACTAAACCATGAACTATTCTTAACGGTCACATATTTATTTCTTTGAATAAACGCAACCTATATATATTTGTTGCACACACGAGTGTGTCTTTCTTTCTTTGTCATTGACATATTTATGCCTGTGGCTGCTTTTTTTAGTTGTAAGACCGACATTCAGCGTCGACCCCTGCACCACCTAATTTTACAGAATCGATCTGATGCGTTTTGCTATCGAGTTGGGCAACCAGTCACCAACAATCTACAATGGAGATAATTCCAAATGAAATTAACCAACTTCGTATCCGATGCTATAAAATATAAAAATCTACCAGAATAAAATCAGTGCAAATACCCACAGTTAATATCGTCGTAAAAATGCATATCAGAAAGCTTGGCTGAATTAGCTTATACACTTCAACTATTTTACCTGGACTACATATTCACATAGCAATACGAACCGACATTTTATGTACTAAAAATAAGTTTCATAAAATAATTTTTGATAATCTATTTTTTTGTTTGTTTTATAAACGATAGTAATCACACTAGATTTAAAAAAAAAACACTATGTAAAAATCAAAAAACAATATGAGAGGATTTAAGCATCTTTGGTCCGTCGTTAAATTAGAAATTCTAGAAAGACAACTCTAAAATAATCTGCCATTGTCCCAGTTATGATGACTTCATAGATAATTCGGCATAAAAATTATGCTTCCAATCGTAACAAATATTGAGAATTATTTCTGATCTTGAGTCAAAATCGATGTATTTTGACCAAACGAAAATGTTCTACTGTAAATAAGCTGCCATTCAGCCTGGGGCTGGGCCTTTTGACCAAGATCAAAGTGTAGTATCTGGTCCGATGGATACTACATTCCCATAGATCGGTATCGTCTTGGCCTTCGGGGCTTGATGCCGCCAGTCTATGGGTCGGTCATGTGCAGTTCTAGGAGGTCCACCCTCCCAGGCTTTTCCTCCTCTCTTTGGTGAGGAGTAGGTTTATTGCTTACTGCCTGAGGTGCCTCTACCGGGGAATGCCGATGGGACTGCCCAGGCATTTTTGTAGGCCAGAGTGCTCACCTTCTCGGGCGCTGGCCTTTCAAATCCCACTTTCCCGACCTTGTGTCACATCTTACCTTGTGGGAGGAAGATAAATAGAAGCTGCCATAGATACATATTATGCAAAAATATTCTTGGATGAGGAGATCACAAATATACGAATTACGTACTTTCTACTCATGTAAATAAATGTGACAAATATATAACAGATAATCTGCTTGTGCTTCTTGGATTAATAATTGCGTGGAAGAAGTAAGTAAATAGTTTGTGATACTTTTAAATATTTTAATAGTTGCTGATGAGAAAACGAGCTTCCAATTTGATAGGCCATACAAGTTTAAGGAAAGATTGACTGGGTAATGTGTTTAAAATAGTAAGAAGATTGTTTCATTCGGCCATTTTTTAAATCAATTTATTCTTTTTTCATGTTTCTCAATAATTAGACTTTGAATTGCGAATATATCTAATTACTTTTCTGGTACCTAAGGTACTTAAGCTTTATTTTTTATTTATTTTTTTAATGCAACTTTAATTCCTATATAATTTTATTGCTAGCTACCATATTGCAGAATGGTTCTTGGATATAGTGTTTAGATAGTATTATTATTATTTTTATTTTTTTATTATTGTTATAATTAATGTTATTTGATATGCTAATTACTATATCATACGGTAGTCTTAAGGGTAATATATTATAATTACTATTATTATTATTATTTTATCATTATTATTATTTATTTATGTATATATTAGTGATATTTTAAGCTGAATTATTTCGACACTTGATTATTGGGGAAATGGTCGTATAATCAGTACCATTGGAGAGCGATGAATATTATAACTGTCCTGTTTTTAAATCTCCGAAACAGTTACATGGTAAACAGCTGATGATCCCCGTGTTAATATTAGACGCTTAAGGTCTCCTGTTTTTGTTTCACTCTTAGATAATAACCCCCCCCCCCTTTTTTTTTTTTTTTACTTATATTTTTTCATTTATTAATTTTCCAACGAAAGTTAAGTCTGCAATATCTTGGATTTAGTTAGTTTGTCTGGGAATTTAAACTGCATTTTTTTTTAATGACTCAAAGCTTCTTTAGACTATATATATATATATATATATATATATATATATATATATATATATATATATATATTATAATTAAGTAGAATACAACATTTATCGTATTTATTATATTTATAACGATGCAAAAATTAATTTATAAATTAATCAAAAAATCTCTATATACAAAAAAATTAATTTATAAATTAATTAATTAAAAATTAAAAAATCTATATATACAAAAAGTGATGCCCGTCCAATTAAGGGCGAAATGAATACCTCTGCATATTCTTAAAATAAATAAACTGCTCAGGGTAGCAGCAAATAATAAAAACGCACCGGTAAACACCGGTCGATTATCGCCAGTAATATATATATATATATATATATATATATATATATATATATATATATATATATATTTATATAAGTCAGGTTCATATTATATTCCAATAACCATGTTTTTATTTTATTATTTTTATTTTTATTTTTTCACATTTCTAAAAAAAACATACCATTTCTGTGAGATATATTTTATTACGGTCCGTTTCATTTGTCTTGTGCCAAACAACATTTTTATGTCAATATCGTCTCTTCAACATTACAAAATCATCAGAAAAATTCACAAAGAGTAAAAATTTCTTGGATTAAAATGCCTTTAAAAAAACCTACACTATATATATATATATATATATATATATATATATATATATATATATATATATATATATATATATATATATATATATATATATATATATGATAATGTTATTTACACAGAAATGTACAAAATCTGCGACACTGGCATGTCGATGTTATCGATCAACAGTTACTATAAACTGAGATCTCATCAGGCAGAGTTAGAATCCGATCTTAACCTCAGATCATATTTGAAGAGAATGAAATTTAACATTTCAAAAATTAGGGCCGTTAAAAAATTAAAAATTAAAAATCTAAAAAATCTAAAAACAAAACTAAAAACAAAAACAAAAACAAAAAACAAAAAACAAAAAAATCTAAAAAATCTAAAATCTAAAATCTAAAATCTGAAACAAACAGGACAAATAAATAAATAAATAGATAAATAAAAAATAAATAAATAAATAAAAAATAAGGTGGAAAAAGAGGCATATAATGAAGGGAGAAGTGATAGGAAGGTAGGCACATAAAGGAAAAGAAGGAGAAGAAAAGAACGTCTGTTGATTCAGATCGAGAGAGAAGAGATAGGAAATATAAAATAGGAAGGGGGTGGACATGCACGAATCAAGTGTAAAAAAAAACGAAAGTTATTTTCAAGCCGAGCTTATAAATGTATTTATCAAGTGAACTATAATATTGTGTATATGTGTGTATGCGTGCGTGCGGGAAAACCGATCAGACGCGTGTAATTTGTGTGGTGGTGGGGCGGTGATCAAATGTGTCACCAATTCTGGATGTATATTATCTTTATATTTTGTCTAGAGTTTATTAGCTTACCATTAATAAATTAATAAATCGAATAAATATATTCGTTAAGTATAACAGGATTAGTAGTAGTAACAATAATAGTAATAATAATAGACACCCATAATAATTGAGGTGAAATAATGAAAATAATAATGAATGATAATAAAAATAATAATAATAGTTTAATTTAATTTAAAAGTACTAAAAGAATATAATTAAAGAATAACTAGAAAATGCCGGCGTTATTAATTATTATTATTAATGATAATAATAATAATAATAATAATAATAATAATAATAATAATAATAATAATAATAATAATAATAATAATAATAATAATAATAATAATAATAATAATAATAATAATAATAATAATAACAGCGACGACAACAACGATAATGGTGGTCAATAATATTTAAGAATTTATAAAAATAATAGTTTAGGAAAGAAATAGAATAATTAAGGAGTATTAGAAATACTAGGAGGTAGTGATAATCATAATAATATTAAATAATAAGATAATGTTTGCCGATATTATGATATGGGTTAATGGTTGCAATAATGCTGATCATATAAAAATAGTAATAATAGTGGTTTTACCGACAGCAGTAATCAGAGTGGTAATCCCAGTAATCTTAACAATAGTAATAATGATAGTGAAAAATTAATAAATAATAATAGAACAGTACAAACAGTAGTAGTAGTTATAATGATGGTAATAATAGCAATAAAGATGAAAACAGTAATAATAATAATAATAATAATAATAATAATAATAATAATAATAATAATAATAATAATAATAATAATAATAATAATAATAATAATTGAAATAAAATAATAAAGTTATAGATAATGACATTATCACTATTATTAAAAGAACACTTATGTCCAGTAGGGTTATTAAAAGAACACGTATGTCCAGTATATCTTTCTGGACATAAGTGTACTTTTAATAACCCTACATATCAAGAAAGAACCTCACTTTCTATATATTACTGGGAACTATACAATAATAACCAATCACCAACAGTGACCTGGAACACAATCAGAAAAACTAGCACCTGTGGTTCACTAAACTCACCTTGTTACCTTTGCCTAACAGAAAAACGTGAAATAATTAAATTAGGGGCAAACTTCTAAACAAAAAACAAGAAATATCAATTAACTGTTGGCATAATAGATTACACCTTCTTAGTAATCCACTTATAACCCCTTAGGCTGTTACTATATAAAAAAAAACTTCACCTACCCATCAACTGATAATTTTGTCAACACAACTATCATCTTATACCTTTTTATTAATTATTATATTTATTAGTAGTAGCATTATTATTGGTAGTATTATTATCAGTAGTATTATTTGTAGTAGTATTGTTAGTGGTAGTGTTATTGGTGGTAGTGGTAGTATTAGTAATAGTATTATTATTATTATTATTATCATACCCACAACGATTAATACTAATTGTCATCTTCTGTATTTTGCTTTACCCTTAAATATCCCCTTATATTTTTATCCATTTATTGATTAATATTTTTATATTTTTTAGATTATTTTTAGATTATCATTATTAATTATTATTACTATTATAAATATTTTAAACTTAATTATTTGACATTGAATTATTTTTCATTTCTGTACTTTTATCAAGATTATTATTGTTGTGGCATCATGTCTGCTGTTACTATCATAGTTATTATTATTTGCAGCAGTGAAATTAACAGTATCACTATTATTAATAATATTGATATTGCCATGTTTTACCGTTACCTGACTTTTGCTTCCACTGTTATTGATAATAGTGATAATGGCATTATCTATAACTTTATTATTTTAATATTATTATTGTTATTATTATTATTATTACCATTTTTTATTATTATTATTATTATTATTATTATTATTATTATTATTATTATTATTATTATTATTATTATTACTGTTTTCATATTTATTGCTATTATTACCATCATTATAACAACTACTACTGTTTGTACTGTTCTATTATTATTTATTAATTTTTCACTATCATTATTACTATTGTTAAGATTACTGGGATTACCACTCTGATTACTGCTGTCGGTAAAACCACTATTATTACTATTTTTATATGATCAGCATTATTGCAACCATTAACCCATATAATAATATCGGCAAACATTATCTTATTATTTAATATTATTATGATTATCACTACCTTCTAGTATTTCTAATACTCCTTAATTATTCTATTTCTTTCCTAAACTATTATTTTTATAAATTCTTAAATATTATTGACCACCATTATCGTTGTTGTCGTCGCTGTTATTATTATTACTATTTTTATTACTATTATTATTATTATTAATAATAATAATAATAATAATAATAATAATAATAATAATAATAATAATAATAATAATAATAATAATAATAATAATAATAATAATAATTAATAACGCCGGCATTTTCTAGTTATTCTTTAGTTATATTTTTTTAGTACTTTTAAATTAAATTAAACTAATATTATTTTTTTATTATCATTCATTATTATTTTCATTATTTCACCTCAATTATTATGGGTGTCTATTATTATTACTATTATTGTTACTACTACTAATCCTGTTATACTTAACGAATATATTTATTCGATTTATTAATTTATTCATGGTAAGCTAATAAACTCTAGACAAAATATAAAGATAATATAAATCCAGAATTGGCGACACATTTGATCACCGCCCCACCACCACACCAAATTCCACGCGTCTGATCGGTTTTCCCGCACGCACGCATACACACATATACACAATATTATAGTTCACTTGAAAAATACATTTATAAGCTCGGCTTGAAAATAACTTTCGTTTTTTTTTACACTTGATTCGTGCATGTCCACCTCCCCCTTCCTATTTTATATTTCCTATCTCTTCTCTCTCGATCTGAATCAACAGACGTTCTTTTTCTTCTCCTTCTTTTCCTTTATGTGTCTACCTTCCTACCACTTCTCTCTTCATTATATGCCTCTCTTTCCACCTTATTTTTTATTTATTTATTTATTTATTTGTCCTGTTTGTTTCAGATTTTAGATTTTTTAGATTTTTTTTGTTCTTTGTTTTTGTTTTTGTTTTTAGTTTTGTTTTTAGATTTTTTAGATTTTTAATTTTATAACGGCCCTAATTTTTGAAATGTTGAATTTCTTTTCTTCTTCTCTTTCTGTATGCCTCCATTTCATTCTCTCCAAATATGATCTGAGGTTAAGATCGGAGTCTAACTCTACCTGATGAGATCTCAGTTTATAGCAACTTTTGATCGATAACATCGACATGCCAGTGTCGCAGATTTTGTACATGTCTGTGTAAATAAAATTATCATATATAAAGCTCTATTTTAATATTGAGCACTTTTTATAAACCCGGTTAAAATTCTCTGGATTACCACCCTGTGGATATTTTTTACCTGGATTATTATCATTATATATATATATATATATATATATATATATATATATATATATATATATATATATATATATATATATATGTTTATTCATAACAACGTTTCATCTAATCTTGTATCACATGACCTAATAGGAAAACAAAAGTCTGTCAAAATAAATTCATATAATTTTCACATATCAAGATAAAATAACAAGAACGGATCCATTCTTAAGATGTGTTCATTCAATCTGCGCGTTTATCGATGAAAATGCTATTTGAAACCCGACTGGTAGACTGACCGATTGGAAGAGCTTCTTATGAATACAAAATTAATTTCTTTTTCAATTATGATTCCTTATCTTTTTCATTAGGATCAAAGTGTAGTATCTGCCTGTAATAGAAATCCTCTAAGATGCCCACTCCTCACTTTGATTTTTTTGCCATCAGCCTCCCCCAATTTGTAGTACACCACCCATCCTCCAAAATCCCACCTCCTCTTTTTTCTTTTTGCTCCCATTTAGATCCCACTCCAATTTAGAGATTGTCTGTTTGTTTTCGGTTCTAAACAAACCTGAAAATAGTGGTTGATCTATTAAGGGTTGAGAGGGTCTTATTAACCGTTTTCTAGTTTTGTCTTTCTTTTTCTCACTCCCCATGTTAATCCAATGAATACTTGTAAATAAATATATTTATAAAAAATAAAAATTTTCAACAATTTGGGGATAGTTTGCATTATTTATTTAATTTCTTTTTTCTTTAAAATATTACACTCCACCTTTTCTGTACTCGATCAGTGAAGGATAAATCATTCTAGATTGAAGCAATTTTTATTTTCGTTCCAAACCAGATGCCTCTTTTGGGGAGTTGGATTTTTGCCCACATTAAAAACCAACCTTGTGTCTAACTCTGCTCCCATGGGGAATCAAGTAAACAGAAACAACCAGAAAAGAAAATAAGCGATTGCAAAAAATGATTAAACCAACGCAGAGTTGTTTCCCTTAGATTATCAGGGGAGATAACTTTGCCTAGTTCTCGATGCTTACGTGAGGAAAGGACAAACTAAGGGTGGGCCAAAATAAGGGTCTTATCTTTAAATTTGAATAACTTGAATTTGAATAACTTCCACAAAATAAAAGTTAAACTCACCAAACTTTATGTGTGTGTAGACTGACCCTTCCGAGATTTTTTGAAATAAACAAAACAAATTTTAGCCGAAAAACACTTCTTAAAACTTACAAAAACTAAAGTATTGTTTTTTACACTGTTTTGAGTTTTTTAAGCAAAAATAATGTTTTCTAAATGAGGGTACGTTCCTTAGGGCTAATACGGCTCATGCTTGCTTCGGAAGGGGTCCTTTACTTATTCTAAAAAAAAAAAAATTAAAAAATCAATAAATAAAAAAGTTATGAATTTTTAAAAATAGGACCCTTATTTTTGCCCACCCTGTATTTAAAAAGAAAAACAGCAGCCACCTCACGGACAGATCTGGTAGAGGTTCTTATTATTTACGCAATTATATATTCTTTTATTATTTACTAATGGGTCATCGCTTGTCAAGGCGAAAAGCTGCTCGAGGAGAAGTGAATGATCCTTTGAAAATAATGAATGGAATGAATCAAATTTGATGACTTTGTGGACGATTTGTGACAAATGTTTATGAATTACTAGGTGTATTTCTTCATGCTGGGATATTTATAAACTAATTGAAACTATCGGGGATAATTTAAGTAGGGTAGCCCACAGAGTGAACGTGGTATTGTGGTGACTGTTGAAGTGAAACTGATGGGCAAATGGTGAAAGAATGAAAGGAGCAGTGGGCGAACGAATGGATCTAGTGTAAGATAGACAGACAATTACTAACGACCCCCCCCCCACACACACACACACTTTTATGGCCTTGTGCCTAATTTGTTTATTGTTCAAATATATTTTATATTTTTGCAAATAAATCATTCAAAGTATAGTATCTGTTCTGCCTTCGGTCAGAAGAGATATCCTCCTTGACTGAGGTCATTTTTGTCCCATCCAGAGTGTCCCTTTTGGGGATGCTGGATACTCCTAATATAAAAGAACGGCTTTGTGTCTAACTTTACCCTCGTGGGGAGATAAGTTAATAGGTACTAGGTGTATCTACTCAGTGATTTTTTTTCACTTTAATTTTTCTTTCGCTTTTTTTATACTTTATATTTTTATCTTTCTCGTTTGTTTTTTGTTTTTTACCAACTTATTCCTTATTTTTAATAGGATTTCGAAGGTTAAATTTCATGTTTGTTTTTTTATTGTATTTGTACAATGCACATGCAATGTCCCCAAAAGTTGATAAATTGTCGGTAAATTAGTTTGCATATGCCATATTATTGAGACGGGATAATTGTAGAAGCGCGGACCATGGCTTGTTAAGATGCCGTATCTTAGAGAATGTGCTAAGATCCATGCTTACATCTGAATTGTTGTACGAAATGTTTAAAACAGAAAAACGGATAAAAAAACATGCATGCAAGTTGAATGAAGGAAGAATGGAAACAAAAAATATTTAAGGAAACACTATTTATATATATATATACAAAATACAAAACATTAATTGTAACCATATGATTCATCACTTGTTATCTGAGGATGCGCCGAGTACTTTGCACAAGTGATTCACCTATTCCCTTCAGATCCTTTCAGATACGGCATTCACTTAAAGGGCAGAGCGGAGGCGTGCGCCACTTACGTCTTCCCTCTCATCCTTTACCGGCTGTCTGTACTACCACTGCCTGCGGCCCGCCTTCACGCTTTCACGCGCTTACTCTTCTCGCTTCTTTGGAAGGGCCGGAAAGCGTACGTCCGCAGACAGGTCTGTACTCAAGTTCCGAGTGTGGGAGGCTTGGGGATGCCTGACTTGGCAAGTCATCGACATGCCGAGAGACTGGCTTTCCTGAGTCGGACTTTGATGGAGGACACTCCGTGGGTCCCTGCGGTCGGGAGCGCCTTTCCCAACCTCATACCCGACCTCTCGGTCGAAGGTCGACGTAGGCCGAGGGGAGCCCTTGTTCTTCACCGAATGCCGGGCCGCGCTTAGAGCATTGCCTGGGTCCAGTAACCTTGCCCGGTCTAGGAAGAGACTATATCGGGATCTAGTGGAGGGTACCGCTTCGGACCCACTTGAGGAGTGGCTTGGATTGTCGAGGGAGGAGGCCCGCTCCCAGTGGAGTTGGGCGCCGGGCCAGAGTTATCTCAACAATTCTGAGTATTCTCTGACCTGGCGACTGGTTCGGAACGCACTGCCCCTCTATGGCAGATTACGCAGAGATGGCTTAAGGGACGTCCCCTTATGCCCGCGCTGTGAAGACGACGAAGAAGAAACGGCCGAGCACGCCTTTTTCACCTGCAGCAAAGTTCGACGTCTCTGGGAATAGGTCAGAGAGGTGACGGCTCGCATCGACGCCGAGCAGCCGATGGTCCTGGATGTCGCATCTGTCATCAACAACGCAGCTCCGCAGTGGACGGGGGAAAAACGAATGGTGTTTTTGACCATCCTAGCCGTAGCGAGACTAGTGACGTGGGTTACACGTCTTGATGAGGTTCATGGGGTTGGATCGGTTTCAGATCGCGATCTGGTAGTTTACTTTAAACATCAACTTAAAGTGAAAATCAGATGCGATTGGAAGCGATTACATCGCATGGATTTCAATAGGAGATGGGTGCATGACACTAGTTTGTGCATCCGACGAGGCGCCAAGTTTGAGTTCGTGTTCCCTCCATAGTTATGGCACACGCGGTACTGGGTTCTACGGAACCCACCCCTGTAGACTTTTTTAACTAAAAGAGCAACTCTTAACTAGTAGGAATGAGAGATATCCTGTCCCTATTTTATTTTTGCCGGCACTAGAGAGCTTCCAAAGATTCCCACTTCCATTGTTTTACTTTGTCCCCGGTCTTTCGGAACCTTTGGCATTACTATCTTGGAAGCCGCCATCCACCCCTTGATCCCATTCCCGATGAATTTATTTTTGAATACGCCTCCTTTAAGTTCCCACTCCCATTTAGGGACCGACCCGCTTGTTTTCGGTCTTGGGCCGGAAAACAGCGGGTGGTCCAACACTTAGCAACGAGGGAAAGACGGGCCATACTAACCCCCCTTTTTATCATTTTATTTGGTTCTTTATTTTTCTTTCTTTTTGGGTGTTTTTAATATTTTTTCCCCCCTTCCACGATAATTATTATTTACGACTTTTGGGGATATGTTAAGTAGGGATCCATCCACAGAGTGAATGCGGTATTTTGGTGCAAGAATCTGGTTAAGAGTAAGCAAAAAGTTTTCTTTTCTATTTTTGTTGTATTTTTTGATGAAAATAAAAAATGTTAAAAGCTTGTCTCACTTATCCCCGACCCCCCTCTCTCTACATCTCGGGCGCTATGCCTAAGGTCTGGTGAGTTCCCAAGGTTTGTAAAATCTCCATCTGTAGATAAAGATGGAGGTTGTCCGAGGGAATTCACCGGCCTAAATAACTTCTTGGCCTTTTGGCTAAGATCAAAGTGTAGTATCTGTTCCGATGGATACTGCACGCCTGTCCTGTGCAGTTCTAGGAGGTCCACCCTCCCAGGCTTTGCCTCCCCTCTTTGGGGAGGAGTAAGTTTATTGCTTACTGTCTGAGGCGCCCCTACCGGGGAATGCCGACGGGGCTGCCCAGGCAATTTTTAAATGGCCATAGTGCTCACCTCTCGAGCGCTGGCTTTTCAAACCCCACTTTCTCGACCCGATCTTGGGTCACATCTTACTTGTGGGAGTAAAATAAAACTGGCCTTGTGCCTAACTCCTGGGGAGGAGTAAATAAAACTCTCATGCCAAGTAAAAGCCATGAGTTCAATTTATGAACAAGTAACAAATTTATTTGTTGAATGTTACAAAAAATACTCGTGTCTCTAAGTTGAATAGCAGAGTTGCAAAATGAGATTTCTCTATCCCAGCGAAAATGAAAATAAGTCCTCCACAGTCCTTTGGCTAGAAGACCCAGATGGGCCATCCTCCCTGCGCAGCGCCCAGCTTCAAATTGCTCCAGCTATACCAGCAAACCTCCAACTTCCTGTCATGCCCAGTCGCCAGATCTCCCCTCCCATCTCTTCCTTCCTGGCCGGGTCTTTCTCCATGGTCATAAACCACCTAGGCATTGACTACTTGCGATATCCCCGGAGATAAATGTCAGACAGAGAATTATCATGGCGATAATCCATGAACATACCCGCATAGGTCCAGCTTTTCACGAGACAATTAATTCATCTCAAAGGGAAATATTCTTTCTTCCGGCTCGACCATCTAACACTTTCAACGTCCGCCATTTATATATATTACTAAAGAAAATGCAGTGTACTGCATTTTCACAACGTGAAGTATTACGAATAAGCGCCTAAAACTTTTTTTTTAAAAAAACTTTAAAAATTACTAAATAGTTAAAATTAAGGCACCTGTACGGAATAGAGATTTTTGTTTTCATTTGTAAAGAACTACAGTAGCGTCTACAGCAGACACTTCTGAATTTCTTTTAACTTAAAAGTAAATCACACCTGAAAGATTACGAATTCAGTAAAGTAACACAAAATCAATAATTCAAAATAATTAATTAATAGAACATTTATTGAAATAAATTAAAATGTGTTTTTTTTTTGTTTCTTTTTACAATATAGTAAAAATTTGTAATAAATTACAACAGTCATGTTTTTTGAGAGGTAGGAATTTTTTTTTTTCAAACGGACAATTTTTTTAAGAAATTAAAATTTGTTAAAACGAACAGTTTCTTTGAATATGTGATTTTTTCTTCAAAACGAACAATTTATTTACAATATATTATTTGAATATCTCGCTTATTTCGTTGGATTTTTGCACACATTTTGGATGAAATTTATTAATTAGTCTTAAATTATATTTTTTATCTTGAAATAAAATTATAATTTATTTTTTAAATACTTGAAAATCGAATTTTTATGCAATGCCTTAATCATTGGCGTCCATGTTGACATCTATAAAAGAGAAATATGTTTGAAAAAAGGAACAACTTAACAATGATTTCCAAATGAATGAATAATCCTTAGGAGGGTAGCCGTGTTCTTGGCAGGGGAATTAAGTCACAATGGCATGAAGAAGTTAACAATGATCCAAGTGAATGAATAATACTTATGGGGAAGTCTGCTCGCTCTGATGACTTGCTAAAAAAAGATCCGGCACTTCCGGTCCTCATTGATAGTGGTTCTTACTAACCACTATCAATGACGTCACGAGAAAAACTCGACTCAGTTAACTAGACTGGGTTATTACGACAGAAAGAAAGTGGAAAGTCCAAGATCTGATAAATGAAGCTAAAGAACCCCTATCTCTCAAGGAAGTCATCGGACTCACTCAGAAAGATCTAGGTTGGGAAGGCCAGCATTCAAAAATGGTCCACGGCTTCAGTCAAAGATCACCGAGACCTGGTCATTCAGGAAATAATGAGCAAGGAGGAAAGCAAAAGGTTCGTAAAAGTCCAGCAGTCACAATGGGCGAACTAGGAAGAAGCTATCCAAAGATCCGTTACATATTGGCATATGGCACTGCTTAGGTTGAGCTCAACTTACGACGGGCTTCCGTCAATTACCAACCATGTCAAATGGAAGAAAGAGGACGATTAAACCTGTCCTTTATGTAAAGAAAAACCCAAACAATGGAACATGTTCTTAGTTCCTGCAGAGTGGGCCTTGCTAATGGCCGATATATGTGGCAGTACAACAGGGTACTAGATGAACTGACCACAACAATTAGCAGTGATAATAAGCCCAAAATAGCTAACATCAGTACAAAGTTTTTTACAGTGGGAGAAAAGATGTGGGTCGGGTCTAAGTATACAACAGACCAATTATTAGTTTCTGGCAAAAATATTCTTGGACAGGATGGCGATTGGATGGTAACTGCAGATCTCCCTGGCTGGCGCAATAATTACCCCAAGATTATAAGTGAAAAGGGGAAACGGCCAGACATTGTTCTATCGTCTAAAACAAGTACAAGACTCATCTTGGTTAAATTGACAGTACCTGATGAGAGTTGTAAAGGTTATAGTGTAATCTTTCGAGCGGTTTAAATTGGAGCAAGGGTTTTCTTGCAGGCTCTCTGTATCAGCTCCTAGGCCAGCTTGTAATTAAAGGCCGAAAAAGAGCTGCAGCCAGCAAATGCCTCATAGAGATAACCGAACAATGTGGCTCTGGGCAAAAAGGAATATTACATGGTGATATAACAGCAAGTGTCCACTGTATTGCTATCTGTGAGATCAACACATTTTTGTTTTTCTTTCTTTCTCTTCGATAAGAGAACATTTTCATACAACAAAGACGAGAGATGCTCAGCCGTTAAACGACACGTGAGATGCTAAGCCGTAAGACAGTCAGTTGTTTTGATTTTATTGAACAGTTCATTGGATTGAAATGCAATTCAGATAATGGGGTCTCACATACGTGAAAAAGCTGTTGAGAGGAAGGACCTGAAACAGTGCACATTCTTTCCTGATGACCCTACATTATCTGGAGCCCAAAATGAAATATTCCACAAGTAAAATCAGCCAAGGAAACATGAATTTATATATATATATATATATATATATATATATATATATACAAGCCCACAAGGTAAGCTGTTTCTTCCAAACAACAATACCTTCTGTTGTCTGCTCGCTTCATAGCAAGTTTCTGCTACAAAACAGACATCAGGCCTACAGGTCGGTAGTTTTCTGACTCGTTCTTGTCCCAATTCAAAAAGCGAGACATGACTTGACCCTGCTTCCATTGGCTTGGTAGTTCGCTGGATTTTGAATATATTATCATTTTCCCAATTATCTGACCACCATGCACACGTTCGGAACAAACATATGAACAACAACAAAACACTTATCATTTTCACAATCAATAAAATACATCCTCACACTAAATGAAGTCGTTATTTCAGTTTCACCCACTTCAAAAGCAGTTTTGCTATCATTCTATAAACTTTAAGATGTGCATATAAATCTTATTGCTATCTTCATAACCTTGTCTCATTTTTCAATTCTTTAACTGATTTATGTTTTGTGTGGCTCAACATTTGAATTTTACTTTTCCGCCTCAAACTCAGACGATGGCCCACAAATATAAGTATATATTTTTTGTAAGAAGTAAAATCCGTTTGGGTTTATTTAATCGAATAAATCTTATTCTGAGACAAAGTTAGTTTGAAAAAATGTGTTTAATAGTGACGTTAGATATGGTGTCATGCTAAACATTCTTTTCACCTGCCAAAAATTAAATAATCCACGTCCAAACTTTTTCCATGATGACTCTAGCCATTCTTAAAAGTTGGGTTGAGCTCAGACTTGAATTCACTGAGCCTTATCTAAACTAATGGATGGATATTCATTGAATTTTAATAAGATAGCAATCTTTCTAAATCAATGTTTTTTCTGTTTAACAATCAAATAGGGCCGAGAGAAATGTCTGTAGCAAATTTGGTACTTTTCCAGTTTTCTTTGTAAGTGTGGTTAAAATATGCCACAAATGTTCGGTACTTTTCATATCCTTTGAAAAATAAATTGTTTTTGTTTTATTTTCTAAATTTTTCCATTCATTTCTCGTCAATCTTTCAATTGCCTTAAGTTGAACTATGACCTCGTTTCGTTGTTCAACTCATCAGCTAAAATAAAAACATGATATAAACATATAAAGCAACTCGCATCTGCCAATTACAGGATTGAGAAGACTGAGGAGAAAATTCTTTACTAACTTTATTAAATGTCACAAAAATGAATTGATTCTCTTGGAAAGCTTCTATTTAAACATTACATTCAAAATACAAACCAACTGTTTTTTACAGGAGAACTTTTCTTCAACTATTTAATGCAAACCAGCTCCATTTTTCAGGGCAATTTTTCAAGAAATATTACGATTCACTTTCTATTCTTCCTAGGACTGATACTTCCTGATCTGACCTGTCTCTCCAACTCCAGATGACATTCTCTGGAATCTCCAGCTCCAGGCAATGTCCGCCTGCTGTTCCAGTTCCCGACGACATCCTCCTGCCGTTTCAGCACTTGGTGACGTTTACATCGACCAGACTTACCTGAGACCCCTCCTTAACCTCACGGACATCTATGTCGATCTCCTGGTGATGTCCTCCTGCCGTTCCAGCACTTCCCGATGTCTACATGAACCGGAACTACTTGATGCACTTTTCTAAACTCCAGAGACGCCCACGTTACATTTACGGATACCTGTTTTAGAATCACTTATTTAAATCTCCATGTTATATTCTACGCTTATACCCTCATTGTCACTGTTGGTTTAGTGTGATAAGATTGGTTTTACGATTAGGAGAGATGGGGAAAAACTGTAGGTTATTTGGGCAATCCGTAACTATAAAAGCCTGATTTTTATGAATAAATGTTTGCAGAGAATTTACTCATTACGTTCACGAATCCACGCACTCGTTAGAAAAGGAGGGGGGGCACATTCTAGCCGTTTAAAGAATGTAAACAAAAAGTATTAAATTTATCATCGACCAAATAAAACATTCCCTGTCCGTTTTCCGAATACCCTTCGTTTGATCCACCAAATGTACATGAATGCGGTTAAACAAGGGTCAAGACAACCCAGACAGTTGAAACAGAGTTCACATCAACAGTTGACATAACAACAGACATAAGATAACCCAGTCGGGGTGCAGATAAGACAATGAAAATACAATGCCAATGCACAGCTTCCATTTTTCCATTCACACAATATATAAAGTGACTTTGTCTATCGGCTAGGAGCAAAGTGTAGTATCTGTTCTGATACTACACTTCATCTTTTCTGTTCTTGGTCAGGAAATTTTTATTTTTCTCCCAATCCAGAGTGCCCTATTTTGGGGAGCTGGATTTTCACCACATTAAAAACCGACCTTGTGTCAAACTCTGCCCTCAAGTAGACAAGTAAATAAAGACTAATGGTTAGACTTAGAAACTAAACTACGACAACTCAACGTGTTACTCCTTTCATTCTTGCACAACGTTCGATGCTGTAAATTATTTTGAAAAAATAAATAAATAAGTAAAATCTAATTTTAATTTTTCTGTTCACAGTGTGTCGCTAATTTTACCTGAAATTATTTAAATTTCAAAAACTTTTTTCATAAATTAGTCATTTTTAAACTTTTTTTTTTTAATACAAATTGCTTTTATTTTACAATGAGTTTCCTTTTTTGGATTTTGCAAAATTTTACACGGTCAATAAAATAAACTGTTTTGAACGAATCCCTTGCTTAAATAATTTAATTTTCTAAATTTATAAAATTGAAAATAATCTTTTAAAATAAAAATGGTTTAATTACAATTTAGTGCTTGCATCGAAAAACTGACGTTTTTAGTTTTCAATGACATTTCAGGCATATCTATTACTAATGGAGATTTGATACCTGTCAGGAAAACAGTAAATGTAGACTTTGTGGATAAAGAGATGAAACAGTAAACTACATCATATGTGAATGCAGCAAAGTAGTCCAAAAAGAATATAGAAATAGACGTGACAGGGTCAGGAAAGTAGTCCAATGGGAACTTTGAACATGCAGGCAAATGCTACAGGCACAAACCAGGGCCAGTATTTGAAAATGAAAGGCGAAAAATCATCTGGGACATGGAAATACAAATGGACAAACTCACGTGATAATTATTTTAATTAACGCAATTATACGTTCCATGATTTGTTTTCTTGAAGTTAAATTAGGAAAACTTTTTTATTACATTCAGAAAAAAAAGTTTCTGTTGACTACACTTTATTTAATTTTATGTTCTTGTACTTTAACAAGTTTATTCAATCTATTCAATTCGTTAATTAACATTGTTCGATTTATTAATTGTAATAGAAATTGTTTCATTGTTCAAGCATTCTTGTATTTATTATACTTTTCAGCGTCCCAATTCGGTGCTTATGGGTCCGAGGTTGTTAATGCAGGGAATAACTATGACTGACAAAGAAAATAAGCATATTTTCAAGAGAAACCTTGGGACGCTGAATGAAACAATCTTAGGAAAAAAGATTAAATTAACTTGTTAATTAAATCTTAAGAAAAAAGATTAAATTAACTTGTTAATTAAAAATATTTTTAATATAAATATGGGTACTTCTGCAGTTTACGGATCGTGCTATTTTTTAGATAGGATTATATTAGCAAGTTTTATAAAAATACCAAAAAATAAATAAATAAACTGTAACATTATTTTTTTTTTAAAATGCGTGAATTATTTTAGGAAAAAAATTATATCACATATTGATCTCTGTACCTAATTTTTAACAATTATCATAATTAGGGGGGGGGGACAACGTATTTTTAAGCAAACTTGGAACAGTTTATCAATTTTATTGGGGGAGGGTCTACTTTTTAAGGCAATTACATGTGCTTTTACGACCTGGAACCACTTGGACTTGGGGCAATACGACCTGGAAACACTTCACATGTTTAAACATATCTTTATCTTTAATAATTAAGAACATTTCGATGTTAATTATTTTTGAATTTTTAATTTATTTTGAAGGAAACTAACCATTTTTATATTAAAAAATGATAATCACAAAGCAATTTTTTAAATTTTAATTAGGTACTTTTGGAGACTTTAATGTTTTAAATAGATTTTTAAAATTAAATTAACATTGTTTCATTAGTTTATTTACTTTTTATTTTTTGTGTACAGTTTAACAAGTTTAATTAATTTTTTTACCTAACATTGTTTCCATTTTAGTTAATTAACTTATTTCATTTTTCGATTGATTAATTGATCATCACTGTTCAGGTATAGTATTCGGGTAATCTTGTTTTATTAAAATTACTAATTTGAAATTGCGTACGTTTTCAGCATCCTAAATTCTATTTTCATTTTATGTTTTTCTTAGTGAAACCTAGTTATCCTCCCTGCATTAAAAACCCAGTCTCCATAAGCAGCAATAGTTTCAAACATATCTTTAATAATTAAAAAACCCAGTCTCCATAAGCAGCAATAGTTTCAAACATATCTTTAATAATTAAAAAACCCAGTCTCCATAAGCAGCAATAGTTTCAAACATATCTTTAATAATTAAAAAACCCAGTCTCCATAAGCAGCAATAGTTTCAAACATATCTTTAATAATTAAAAAACCCAGTCTCCATAAGCAGCAATAGTTTCAAACATATCTTTAATAATTAAAAAACCCAGTCTCCATAAGCAGCAATAGTTTCAAACATATCTTTAATAATTAAAAAACCCAGTCTCCATAAGCAGCAATAGTTTCAAACATATCTTTAATAATTAAAAAACCCAGTCTCCATAAGCAGCAATAGTTTCAAACATATCTTTAATAATTAAAACACATAAAACTTATGATGCTTTTATGCTTATTTGATCAGTCAAAGTCATTTATGTAAAAAATGTTATCACTAACCCAAGTCAGAAAATTAAAAAATGTTTTGTATTATTAAAGATAAAGATATGTTCAATTCATTCGTCTAATAAATTGCGTATGCTTTCAGCGTCCTAAATTCTCTTCTCATTTTATGCTTATTTTCTTAGTGAAACTTAGTTACTCCCCTGCATTATCAGCCCCTTTGACACAAGCGCCGAAAACTACAATATAACTGACAGTAATTGTAGGAGCACTAGGAACACTTCCAAAATAACTGGAAAAATGACTAGGAGAAATTGGAATCAAAGGGGGATTGACATATAACATTACCTACCCTTCTAAATACATTTACACATACACCACCAGAGGGCGTTTTCATACTCGAATTATCTCACCTTTGGAAATGCACTACTATTGGTGGTATGAAAAGCGTTGTACAAGCAAATTCACTCTTTTTCATCTGGCCTGGCCTCGACAGACAACACACATCAGACCCTCTCTCTTCCCTCGATCAAGTGGCTGTTATGAAAACATCTAGTGAACAGCACGTGTGCGCTCCACACAAAACACACCATTCGGTATGTAAGACTTTCCTCTACTTACCCACACACATCATTTGCAGACTCTCTTTGTACACATTCTCAATGGCACAATTTTATAGTAAACCCGGTTGGGTGCACAACGAATAGATGTTTTTTTGTATACTTCATTGTTTTCGTGTGTATATGCTTGTAAATAAGGGGGGAGATACTGCTAAACGTTGAACACATTATTGTTCCCCCGAAAGACACCATACCAAACATTACACTGTTGAAAACGGTTGAAATATTAAGGAAAAATCTTGAGTGTGGAAGCCAATCCACATAACCAGCCAACACTGAAATAAAACAAAGAAAATAGAAAGAACAAGATAACTGAAACGGCTAAGAGAGATACGTGAGAAAAAAAACCTGAAATGACCACCCCCCCCAAAAAAAAATAGCACCAGCATCGGTTGATATCACACAAAATGGTCATGAAAGCTCAAGGAGAATGAAAAGACATGAGAGGGGGAGTGCTATACAGACCTCTACAGGAAAGGAATGGAGAGCATTGTAATCCTGAGAATGTTTATTGTCACTTAAATTTCAGAGAAAGCCAATAGTTACTTATAACGAGAAATCAATGATAAACAGCTGTTGCAAGAACACAAAGTGATTTGCAATGGTGATCGAAAGAAGCGGAAAGAGTAATGGAAATCTGGGGAGACTTGTTGTCACTCAGACTCCAGGGGAAAACTACCTGTTGTTGCCTATGATTGACCATTGGTAATGACTTGTATGAGAACTCCTGAGTAAAAAAATAAAAGTAAAATAATAATAATAAAACTACAGCTCACCATGCGGAAGCCGTTAGTTTCAAAATTCCTTCTGCAAAAATTATTATCATATCGGCTAAAATATAATCGTATACAATTGTTTTACTTTTTAAATTTTATTTAATTGATTTCATATTTGGATTCGATGTTTTTCAACGTGTTAGGCTTTGTTTCACACGTCAGTTTTTGATATAATCATAGTCTTCTCCCTTTATTTAGTCTCGTCATTGAGTCACAGAAAAATATAGATAAAATCTCGCAATGGACATCATTTCTCTACTGAGAGCGATTACTTAAAATACGATTACCAGACTACGCAATTTATTTGTGACATGTTTTAACGGCAAATTAACACTTATTTTTTTAGCTTTTTGGAAAATGATTTCTGTTAAGCGAAAAGTACCAGAAAACAAATATGTTGGATGGAAATAAAAGGTGACTTTAGTCCGGCACTCAAACCCAGCAACTGGTGGTATCGCCTTATCTAGTCACACTGATGAGTCTCATTAAGACGAAACATATATCTATGTGGATAAATAAAAAAAATATTCTTCTTAACAGGAAGTATGAACACTGTATAGAATCTTAAATGGGTATTTTTTCTTTCCATTTTGTAAGGTTATGTCAATGGCCGAGTGGGTAAAGACATTGGACGGAAGTAATCGGTGACTTTAATACAGCGTTCAAATCCAGTAACACTGATGAATCTTATAAGGATGAAACATATATGTACGTGGATAAATAAATAATATATATATATATATATATATATATATATATATATACATACATACACATACAATTACGTAGAATGTCACAAAATATATAATAGAAATAAACAGATCAAAATCTCCGAAATATTTCATCAAATAGACCTCAAATATTTTCTTGCAAATTCATTCTTTTAGCATTATTTTTTAATTCATGCAATTTATTATTAAAATGTCAAGAACTAATGCAATTGTTAACTTCATGAAATAATTTGTTCAAAAAATGTATTACTAAATTTTAACATTTCTTTTTACTTGTGTAATACATTTAGTTTTTGATATCTTTTATCTAATTGATTTCAGTGTGAGGAAATATTAAAACAACAAAACCGTTCCATATTTAAATTAACCCCCTCCTCCTCCGATTCATCTCTAGTAAATAGCTAAATCTGAGGAGTCAAACATATCTATTACAAATGGAGATTTGGTATCTGTCTGACTGAAGCCAAACCTATACTATTACTATCTTTTAAGGCTCAATTCAGTTTACTATACCGTTTCAGACTAATGTACTATCTGTCAATACTAAATTTAGGGGGAGGTTAGTGTATGTTGTGTTGTCACGATACCATTCTTCCAGGCATTACATCCACCTTTTTTTCGTAGTGTAGTATCTGTTCTGTTGTCATGATACCATTCTCTGAGACATTACCTCCTCCTTTAGGGGGTGGAGGGCAGTGAAGTATATGCTTGTCATGATATCATCCTCCCAGACATTACCTCTTCCTTTTTTGGCAGGGAGGGGGTACTGTAGTACTTGTTCTGTTGTCATGATACTATCCTCCCAGGCATTACCTCCTGTTTGTAGGCCAGTGTAATATATGTTTGTTTATCATATATACCAGAAAGAAAATGCTCCCTCTGGTTGCATATTTTTGCTAGTTTTCATAATTGAGATACATTATTCATTTTATTGGCATTTTTTTGTGTCTGATTTCTAATTTTAATATTATATCCCAGTAACACACAGCGTCAAGATTAAAGCCACTATATGTTCACTATTGAACAAGTTTTCGGTAAGATGGTTGGAGTCCAGTTTAGGAATATTGGATAGAGAGACAAGAGTCCAAGTGAGATAAGTAGATAATTGCCAAAGCCTATGAAGTCTCATTTAAAAGATGGTGATTGAGGCTGCTTCATCAGTCCTGTAAAAAAGAACTCAAGCCCCTCCCCAACAAAACACAGGCATGAATATTGCCAACAAAGATCTTGCGCAATAGTTCAGTAGAGAACTATCAGTTATGTAAATAGACCACTAACCTCTCCCCCATAGACAGGGTCCAAAAAAGAGCCTCTAATCTAATGCGGCCCACCCTGTCTGTCAAGCTCCAGCCCATAACTGCAATGTTGTATCCCTGTACTTGTTTTATAAGTACTTTGATGGAATGTGCTCCGACGAACTTACTGCACTTGTTCTCCCTCAACATAAATACCCTCGACTAACCTAACAATCAGCAAAATCCCACCCCTTCACCGTAGAGCTTCTCAGATGACAGAAAGCTTTCTACTCTAATAGTTTCTTTCCCTGAACTGCTTGACTTTGGAATTCTATCCCTGCTCCTTGTTTCCCCGACTAAAACAACATGCAGAAATTTAAATGTAATGTAAACAAACAATTTGCTGCACAACTCTCCACCTAGGATGTCCCCTATAAATCTGTCCCATAATTCACAGAAGCCTTTTATGTCTCAGTGACAATATGCCTTGTTTGGGGTGAAGTAAAAAAAAAAAAAATTAATTAAAAAGTAGTTTTAATTTCAATCTTTTCTCTCATCATCATCAACCGGTTTATTTGTTGAATCAGGCCACAATTAATCCTCTGATGAGGGTGGGGCCTGATTGTCTAGTCTCGAAATCTAAGTCTTCCTCTCCACTCCTGTCTTTGGCAAGGCTTGATGGAATCCAGAGGCCCTGAAGATCCACACATCCTGGGATCTACGAAGCCCAATACATTACCAGCAGCATTAGTGCTACTGGCACTGCCTTTCTTTTTTCCTGCTGTATTTCGACTAGACATTGTATTTAAGGCAATTTTACGGCTGGATGCCTATCCTTTACCAACTTGAACACTTTTGGTAGTCCAAGACCTCCACCGTTCCCATCTAACTAGGGCTGATGTCGTTTCCAGTCTCTCTTTCATTATTTGTGAATGACCAATTTATGACACCAACTCATCGAACAAAAGTGCACCTGTGCACACATGGAAACAAGTTGTTTTATAAAGACAATATGTCTACACTTACGTTTCAGCAAACTCCGACCGTTACAAAAGTTTGATGGTGGGTGAAACCTTACCACCAAATGAACACTATCATAATTTTGTGCAAAATAATAATCACTCATATCATGAAATATATGATGTTGATAGCAAATTAAAGGTTATATTAGAAACAAACACATCAGGTTTCATTTTTTATACTAATATAAACTTGGAATATTTTTTAATTTTTTTTATTCATGTTCACCCCAAACAAGGCAGATTTCCCCTGAAACGTAAGCGGCTACTGTGATACGCTCCAAATTTAAGGTAGTTGGCCCGAATATATATGAGCAGGGAATTCTATGGTTACTTCATTGAAATTAAATTTTCAGTTCAGAAAAAGAAACTTAAATTTAATATTTCTTAAATGCTTAGTAATGTTATTTTTGTAATTGTTTGTTTCTTTCCCTTTCCTCTTTTTTTGTTTTGTATTATTCAGTTGTCGGCTGTTTCGTATTTACACATAAAGCTGTATTATTAATGCTATGTTTAGGTTTGGATGAATTACGCCCCTTTGATTTATAGTGTACAGCGTTACAGTCATGCTAAGGACAATTGATATATAGATTTGTCCAAATGTATCATGTTCATAGGAAATATCTACACATACTTCCTAAAATCAATAACAGGAGGCATGATGCTGATTAGCTCACTGACAAATTGACACCAACGTAACCACAATCTGAAAGTGTGTCAATTCGCCTAGATGAAATTTTAAAAGTCACATTTTTTTTTTATTATCATTTTCAAATTTTACGAGCGCGTCGGCAAACTTTCTAATTCTAGGCAAGTTGATGCTGATTCGCCATGACAGAATCGGTGCCCAATGAGATATATATGAGTCAAAAATGTATTACTGATATCCAAAATTTGCATATGCACTTTAAATTCTAGAATTACAAAATGAAAATTTATTTAGTTGCATAAAGTATTTTAAACAAATTTGATTCTTCTTTTAAAAAATACTTTTTGCTTCTTTCTTGCCAACTAAATAACAAGATATTCTAAAATAGGTTTTGTCATTATTTCTTATATAAAACTGGATGAAATGCAGTTTGGTTTTATGCCTGAGCAAAGTAGCACTGACACTATTTAAACGCAAGAAACGCAAATGATGAAAGCTTTTGACAGAGTGCAAAGAGACACTGTCTAGGTTAGGGTTTGTGTAAATCAAGGGCAAATCAATGGTTGGAGAAGGTTGTTCAAGCAAGGTACACAAATGCTCAAAGTCATATTAGAATTTACAGCACATTTCGTGACAGCAGTAATGCTCTGCTGGATAGTAATGACAGAAGTTCTCTGAACTTATTCCATTCATTCCTAACTCTTGCTATCACACCAGCACCAGTTTCTGCCTCTGCTTCAATGCTATCACCAGGGTAACAATACTTCAGGTAAAGTGGAAGTATATCAGGGAGCTGTGCTGAGTCCGTTGCTTTTCATTTGTATCTTAGAACCATTGTCCAGGGAGTTTTGTATGGATTGTCCACTGTTGATGATTTAGTACTTGCGTGTGAAACAATGGATGACTTACTTGTTAAGTGAAAGACTTGGAAGAAAGCTACGGAAAGTAAAAGGTCTGAGAGTGAATGCTACCACGACCAAAGTGATGATAAATTGTTGTAGGATTGGGAAGAGGAAAGTTTCCCCGCTAAATTTGTAGAAAGAGAGTTGGGAGTAACCCAATTTTTGTAGTACTTGTAATCAGTGGATACACAAAAGGTGAAATTACAGCTAAGTTGAGAGATAATAATGAGTCTGTGTGCAAGAAGTGTAAGACAATGGAAACAGATGAGAACTCAGAAGTGGAAAAAGTATATTTGGATGGTGAGGCTATTGTGGTTGTCCAGAAGTTTTGTTACCTTGCTGATACCATTAGGCACATGGAGTAGGTGATTCTGGTGTAATAGCAAGAGTTAGGAGTGGATGGAGTCAGCTCAGGGAACTTCTACCATTACTAACCAGCAGAGCGTTACCGCTGCGGACCAAGGGAAGAGTATCAGGCATGTACATAAAGTCTAATGATGTATGGAAGTGAAATAAGGCCAGTGAGGGTTGAGGATATGTGTTGCATGGAGAGAAATGATATGAGAATGATACATGGAAAGTATAAGTAGATGTTTACCGAACAGGAGACTTTGTTTGGTCATATTGAAAGAACAAGTGACAGTGCTTGGGTTAATAGATGTTGAAGAGTCGAGGTAGCAGAGTCAGTTGGTAGAGAAAGGTCATGGAAACCATGGGAGAAAGTGATAATAGTGGGTTTGAGAAAAAGAGGGATAAATACCTGGGCAGAGATAGGTTAGCTTGGAGGTCAATTTCTAAAAGTCATCCAGCACGTAAAACTAACGTTAAAGCAAATATGAATATGATGATGATAATATACTAAAAGACCCATTACTTATTGGGTCAACGTTGGTACATCGTATAGTGTCCTTAACTGATTATGTAGGTAAATAGATATTTTTAAAATACATTTATTTTTGGTAGTTTTCGGAACGTGTATTAGATTTGATGAAATTGTAGAACTATAACTTTCTAATTTACAATATTTTTTTGACACATTTCCCATTATTAAGAAAACCTTTAACAGTTTGATTCCTTTGATCACAACTTAATCTATATAATACTAAAATCTATTTTGAAATGTGATTGAAATGAAAATTTACTGCCTGTACAGGGATTGAACTCAAGTCTTTATATTGATGTTGGGGCACATTGAAATGTACTATGACGAACTTGCTGCACTTGTGCCCCACGACATAAATACCCTCGACCAACCCAACAATCAGCAAAATCTCACCCCTTCACTGTAGAGGTCCCCACATGACAGAAGGCTTTCTACTCTAATAGATTCTTTCCTAGAACTGTTAGCCTTTGGAATTCCCTCCCTACTCCCTGTTTCCCTGACTGTACCAACATGCAGAAATTTAAATGTAATGTGAACAATAATCTTGCTGCACAACTCCCTATTTCGGATGCCTCTGAAGGCATGACCCATAATTCACAAAATCCTGTTACATCTCAGTAGCAATGTGCTTTGTTTGTGGTGGATTAAAGTAAGAAAAAATTTTTAAGAGACTTTTTAGTTTAATACACCCCCATCCCGAACTTCTCATATAATTTGACTTTCACCTATCTAATACATTTAGTGTGCAAACAATCAACCGTGCAAGATTATCAATTTTAGTATTTATACAAAATGCTTCTCAGCTAAAAATGATGAATTTCTTCACATTTTGCCGTAAACTCCACTTTGGACTCAGCAAACCACCTCCTCCCTAAATTCCCATTGCGGACTGAAGCCACACTTGAGAACCTGGTCATCACCCCATCTCAAGTCAGAGACATCATAAAAAACCTTGACACTTCCAAAGCCTGTGGGACTGATCTTATACCAGTAATAGTAATAAAGAAATGCTCTGCTGGCCCCTGTCCTCTCCAAACTATACAATCTTGTTTCCCTGATAGTTGGAAAATTGCCTCTGTGGTACAAGTCTTCAAGAATTCTGGAGATAGAACTGATCCTCTAAGCTACCGTCCAATCAGTCTACTCCCGATCTTTGCTAAATCTTTGAATCATTAATCAATCTTGCTATAGTCCGGCACCTAGCTAATGCTAAACTTCTTTCTGATCATCAATACGGATTTAGACAAGCACGATCTACCGCAGATATCCTAACGGTCATCGCTGAGCGCATATATCATACATTGGACAAGACAGGTGAAGCTAGGGCGGTAGCGCTTGATATATCCAAGGCCTTTGACAAGGTCTGGCATGAAGAGCTTCTCATAAAACTGCACTGATATGGTATTACTGGACAAATATTTAATATAATTAAATCCTTCCTTACAAAAAGAAAGATTCAGGTTGTCCTCGATGGCCGTTCATCTAAGCAACATGACATAAATGCTGGTGTACCCCAAGGATCCATCCTAGGACCTCTACTGTTCCTGATTTTCATAAATGACCTCCCTGATGTCATTGAATCTGAGATAGGAATATTTGCTGACATCATGCTCTACTCTCGTCATGTGGGCAAAACTGACGTGCACATATCTGAGGCAATGGCTGAATCCTTAGAAAATGACCTCTAGTCTGTAGTGGATTGGAGTAAAAAATGGACGGTATCTTTTAATGGCGCAAAGACAAAGCTACTTTCCTTCAATAATTACAAGAAACCTCTTCAACCACTGATTGTCATGACAAATAATATCGTACCTGAGAGTTAATCATTCAAACTCCTCGGCCTAACATTCACAGATAACATGAATTGGAACAAATACATTGAAGACATTGCCAGGACTGCTGCAAAGAAGGTGGGCTCCCTCTACCGTGCTAGTAAACTTCTCACACCTGACATTATCCTATATCTCTACAAAACCACCATCCGCCCATGCATGGAGTATTGTTGCCACATATGGGCAGGTGCATCATTCACTAGTCTCTCCCTCTTAGACAATGTCCAAAAAAGAGTCGCCAATTTAATAGGTCCCTCACTATCGACCAAGCTCCAGCCACTATCCCACCGCCGCAATGTTGCTTCCTTGTGCCTGTTTTACAAGTACTTCAATGGACTGTGCTCTGATGAACTTGCTGCTCTGGTGCCCCCACGACGCAAATTCACTAGACCAACCCGACAATCTGTCAAATCCCATCCATTCATTGTGGAGGTCCCCAAATGCCGAAGAGTTTTCTATTCCAGAAGCTTCTTTCCTCGTGCTGCTTGACTCTGGAACTCCCTCCCTACTCCCTGTTTTCTTGACGGTACTGACATGCAAAAATTTAAAGCTAATGTAAACAGACATCTCGCTGTGTAGCTCCCGATTTAGATTGACCCCCCCCCCCCCCCAAAAAAAAACTTTCACCCTTTTTCTCAGTAGCCCCTTACGTCTACAGTGGCGGTCTGCCTTGTTTGAGGTGAACTATTAAACTGTTAAAAAAATAAAAATTTGAAAAACAAAACAATTATAGCCTCATGTAAATTATTTGTTATAATTTTATCAAAAATGCTGTTCTTGATAAAAATAAATTTAAAAAACAAACTTTATAAACTACACAGAAAATACTTTTATGCATGTTTTCATTGCAACTTTTTCATGAACATATCTGATGTTGTTTATGAAATTGATCTGTTTTATCACAAAAACATTTTTGATAAAGGACAGAGGACTGTTCAAAATATTAAAATTCTAATAACACACATAATTTACATGCTTACACGTTTTCCATAAGCCTATCAGGTTTTATTATTTTGAAATGTGAAGAAATTCATCATTTTTAGCCAATAAACATATTTTAAATAATAACAACGTTGATTTGGCACTTTGTAAGAGAAATCTCTGGTTAAAACTAAAAATAATGCAACGGTCTTTCTAAAAGAATAAAGCACTCTCGGTGGCTAGGATCAAAGTATAGTATCTGTTCTGATACGACACTTCATCTTTTCTTTCCTTAGTCAGTGAAGTAGAAATTCTTCTAGCCGGAGGCAATTTTTATATTTTATCCCAATCCAATGTGGTAATAATTGTTTCTTGCATGCATAGATCGAATTACAAATCGAAGTGTGCATAAAGAAAATAATAGTTGAAAAATAGAATCATTAAATTTAAACGAAAAAAAATAAAGTGGTCAGTGATAGCTAAATTCTTTGTGGGGGAGATAATGAGTGGGGGGGGGGATAGAATTCACTAAAACAAGGAATTATTTTATTTTGCTTCTCATCCATCCCAGACGATGACAATGATGGACAAGATCTGTACTTGGACTTCCAGTGCAACTACTGATCACCAGGTCAGCTATATAAATGTCCTAGACAAGGGAAGATCTACTAATAAAGTCTAGTAGTTTATAAGGGGACGGGGAAAGGCTTAATCAAATTCTAGGGGTCAGCCAAGGCAATAAGTTGGGAGATTTTGAGCTGAGTTCACATCTCATTTTTCAGTCAGCCCAGATAGTTCGCTCTAAACACATGCGCTCAATCTCTGGTCTTTGATATATATTTCACTTAAAAAACACAAATAAATAAAATACCCAGTTGTGTTTTGTTAAACGAATTAGAAGCCATGCAAACTCAGAATTCGATAAACCTTTTTTTTTATTCTACGACATCTTAATTATTTCCAATAAACTGTTGTTAAAATTATCAATAATTTTGGTCAGTCATTAAATCTTGTTTTCAGCTCATTCTACACTTGAGAAGCCGAAAGAAATTGGTTGCTACGACTTTGGCAACACCATGGCTGTTCGCAAACTGATCCTATCATCAGATGATCGTCGTCAGCAATCCACCCGTTGTATCCGCGAGTGGCTCACATAAAAAGACAGTTACCAGATCTTTTCGTTCATGGATAGGTTTGATGATACAAAACCAGGGGGCTAACAATTACACTCATAATAATAAAATAGTATATATAAAGCTTTTCACTATTTCCTTTAATTTTGAAATCCGTGCACTCAAATGTCGAAGTGTAACACACATGTAAGAATTATAATCGCTAACGTTTTCAATTCCCTAATAAGTTCTTTGACCACAGAAACTAAGTTGTTTTTTTAAATAATAGATAAGAACAATGGGAAGGAGAAAAGAAAAACATTTCAAACATAAACATGACAACCACCTTTTATATCATCTTTGTTAATTCTTCATAGAAATTACATTTCTTTATTTTAGAAAAGTGTTTTATAACGTGTGGTTCCTTGGGATTATATCTACTTGTCAAGATATGAAAAAGCCAACTAGACCAACAGTAGCAAGTTTGCCAGGGGTGTCATTAAAAGTAGTGTTAACCCAGGAGGTACATTTCAATATTACGTACCTAGTTAATCTTTGTCACTCAGATCAAGGCGTTATTCTTGCTGTTTTAATTCAACCCAGAGACTGTGTTGCCTTTATTTATGTCATACTCACTGAGGTTTGCCTATGCACTCAATCCGACAAATAAGAGGCTGGCTTCCAAGTACCAAGCCTTTTTCTGAGGTATGGTCTCGTTTAGTCCTAGAAGGTTCACTCTCCACGTACCTCTCTTGAAGGAGGGGTTAGTTGATGTCAATCACCAACAAGTCTATTGACAGCTATTTTTGCAGAGTTAGAGTGTGCCTTTGGGAGCACTGACATTTCCTATTCCCCACTTCCCAGCCTTGTGCCACATCTTTCTGCATTAGGAAGAAAGTAAATACCATTTTGGTTCCTTTTCTTCCAATAAGAAAATGAGCAAAACTCAAAGAGAAAAAAGTTATGATCTCACTCATTTTTCTTTTTCCAAGTCTCTTAATAATGTTTGTATAATATCATTAAAACAGAGAGAGGAAAGAGAGAGAGAAAGAGAGAAAGAAAGAAAGAAAGAGAGAGAGAAAGAAAGAGAGAAAGAGAGAGAGAAAGAAAGAGAGAGAGAGAGAGAGAGAGAAAGAAAGAGAGAGAGAGAAAGAAAGAGAGAGAGAAAGAAAGAGAGAAAGAGAGAGAGAAAGAAAGAGAGAGAGAAAGAAAGAGAGAGAGAAAGAAAGAGAGAGAGAGAGAAAGAGAAAGAAAGAAAGAGAGAGAGAAAAAGAGACCCACATACACACATTCCTTTTCAGTTTCTTAAGTAGTACCAGTAGTTTCAAAACAGCTCTCTGGCATTTGACCAGGAGTCGAAAATCTGGCAGCTAAAAAAAAAAAATTGTGAACCTCTCATTAAATATAATAGGATGACATTTAATGAGATACTTAATATTAATAATATATTAAATGTTTTGAATTCTTTGTTAAATAAAATGACAAAATACACATTTTTAAAGTTTTTTTCCTTCTTTTAATTCACAAAGGATTTGCATGATTTGTTTGAAGATGAGAGAGAGAGGAAAGGGTTCCGAAAGCAAGTCCAACTACTTTTGGAGGGGGGGGGGGGGGGGGAAATGATGTGAAAAAAATGTAACAATCAATGTTTTAAAGAATGCATCATATTAGGGTAGGGGGGGGGAGGGGTATAAAATAATTCTTATATTTAATTATAATTTTCTTATCTAACTCAAATTGATGACTCATAGGACAGCTTGAAATGAACAATTTCTATTTATATTTGTATAGAGATTATCTACAGCGTTTCTTTGAGTGCAAAATTCTGAGGTAGAAAAGTCCAGAATGAGACGGCATAACAGAGAATTGAAATTGATACATGGAACTAAACAGCTTTTCTTTTCATATTCACGATGCATTCTCCAGTAAATACACAGTATTTAATGGAGAACACCTTTGATAATTTGCTCATCATTTCCAGTTTGAAATGAAAGTCCCTTTTCTTGAATATTAACATTAAATGTAAAGATATTTGTATTTTTATATAAATAAATTATGAAATTTTGCATTCTGATATAAATATAGGGTGAAATATTTGCATAGGCAGGAGACAAAAACCGTAGAGCAAAATAATAATCATATAAATGCAAAGGCTGAGAAAGACAGGACATTCGGGGTGGGGATGGAGAGACATCGTTATATCTTGATGAGAAAATATGTCCATCAATTCGTCGGTTTGTCTGTCACAATTCAGTTAGAAATAGCATTTTCATCATTAAACAAGAGGCTATTTCCGTCAATCCGTCTGTCATACAAATTTTAAATAGAATTTTCGTTTGTCTGTTATGTTTAAGTTGAAAATAGATGTTCATTCCTAAATCCGCAGATGGAATGGATACATACGACCGGATAGATAAGACACGTCCAAGCAATCTGTATACCTGACCGTTAGTCCGTCTCTCACACTTATGCTCTGAATAGTTTTTTCGTCAATCTGTCACACTTAAGTTGGAAATAACATTTTTTAGATATTAGACACCACTTGCTCCAATCTATTCATGCCGTTAAGAATTGAGGAATCTGCTGTAAATCCTGGCACCGCAGCTCAGTTTGCCCAAGCCATAAAACATAACAAATACAACTCACGAACTGACGGTTTCATTTTCCAGCCTATTTCAGTGGAAACGTCAAGTGTTCTCGGTCTCGATACTTCACAATTCATATGTGACATTGAACAGATAACAGCCACTTATAGGAAATGTCATGTCCATTATGACGTCATCCTGCAACGTCTAAGTCTTGATGAAGAAAACAAACTTTGCCCTCGTATGCAGTAAGTAGGGGCTTATCGAAATGCACTTTTATTCCTTTAAATAAATAGATCTAATTTTTTTTTAGATGCATCCACACATTGCCATAAGAGATTTTGTTTTTCCATCTGTCACGCTTAAGTTTTAAATAGAATTTCCATCGCTAAATGTGTTGATTGAACAAATGCATCTTTAAACTATCTATTCTTCTATCGCAATTGTTTTTATTTATTTTGTCAAAAATAATTTTACAACAATTTTTGTTATGTTTTCTTGGTCAATGCTAAATTAGAGAATAATTTTTAAAAATTTAAATAGTAAATTTTTTTTTTAAATAAAAAACAAATTGCCGAAAGATTCAAAGAAAACCCTCTTTCAATTTTGGATTTTTTGTATAAATTAGATTTTAAAACATCCTTTATTGTTTAAAAGAAATACATTTATTATTATTATTAATATTATTATTATTTGGAATCAATAAAGAGGGAAGAAAAAGAAAGAGTAGAGATTTCATTAAATAAAAATGTCGTTTTTGATGAAATAAAAGAAAAGATAAAAATTCATAGAATACTTTTTAATGAAAACACTGAACAGACATTCACAGTGATTTTTTTTCTTGTTAAAAATTTTAACATAAAAATGTTTCTACAAGAGAAAAAATTGATAGGAATTTAATTTAGCTTACTGACATATTGAAAATGTCCTCTTAGTATAAAGTTTTGCTTTTTTTCCTTTTGTCCTTTTAGTGCCATGAGAATGAGGCAGTTAGCAAAATTTTAATTCCATCCTGGACTTGATTTTTGACCAATGATGCCACAGTTCGACGCTTCATCTCAACATTTTGGGATGAGAAGTGAAAACGAAGTTGCGGAAGGAAATTAAAGTATTTATTGTTGAATCAAATTAAAAAGAAGCTTGTATCACAGACACACACAGAGCCAAAGTGGCCATTAAAATAGTGGTAGGTATTGAATAGATGAGAAAAACAGGAATGATGGAATAATAGAAAATTGATGGGGCTGAAGTTGCTTTTACTTTTTTTCTTTTCTTTAGACTTTGAGATTTTTTTTGATTTTTTATAAAAACAATTTTTTAAAAAATGAGATAATGATGATTCAACAACATGCTTAGAAAGAAGTTTTTGTATCTTTTTTTTTAAATAGCAAATAAAAACGGATTTTTTTTAAGTGCCTCCTCCTAAGAAGACCTTCTTGAAACTTTTTATGATCCTCAGAGTAACATTTGAACATTTGGATGGAAATTAGTTGAAACCAGATCTTCTTTGGAGGAGGAAGAGACAATTTACTAAAAAAAAAAAATTAACTTGTTATTAGATTATTAGCTATTTTAAAATTATATACCTACCAATATTTTTTAAGGGTAAGGTAAAAGGAGGAAAAAAAAGAACTGAAAAACAAACATAAAATTAACTGTCACTGGAGACAGAGAGAGAGGGGGGGGGAGAGAAAGATAAAGAGATATAGAAAGAAAGAAGGAGAGAAAGAAAGACACAGATATAGAGAGAAAGAAAGACAAAGATTATATATATATATATATATATATATATAAATATATATATAAGAGAGAGAGAGAGAGAGAGAGAGAGAGAGAGAGAGAGAGAGATGGGGGAGACTCGAATTTGAGAGCTGCTAACAGAAGTTTATTCAAAAAGGGCCAATTAACACATTCATTAAGGTTTGATATTTTGTGAGATGAGCTATTGCTTCTATTCATTGACTTGTTGGGGGACTAACATTCTCATCCACCGGAAGATAAATAGGAATTATTGTTAACGTTTGAAAGTTTCAGTTATTTGCAGCAGAACATACAGGATGTGCCTCACCACCAAAAAAAATGTCACCAATTGAATCATTATCATAAAATTCAAAATCCTTTCTACAATCCAACCATATTTGGTACAAATAAACTTCAGTCTATGCCTGACGTGTTCACCAAGTTTCAGTCATGAAAGTCCTTGTTTTATTGCCATTCAATGATATGGAGAGACACTTTTATGATAGTCTCATCATTAGGAGGTGTAATTCTGAATGGACTTCATACTCACCAGACTATACCCAGCTCATTTTTTTTATTTGAAATATAATTTTTATCAAAACAATCCCCAGACTATTTTGTATCTGAAAAGAACCATCATGGCCCAACGTGATGGCTAAAAGAGGAGTATCTCAGAGTTATTGACAATTTTGCACATTGCATCCACGTGTGCTTATTGTTGAATGATAACAAAGCAAAAACTGTTGGACATTCATGACTGAAACTTGGTGGACAAGTCAAGCATAGAATAAAGTTTATTTATACCTTGGATTGCAGAAAGGACTGAATTCTATTAATGACATTTGAGGGGGGTGTGTAAACTTATACAATAGAATGTAGAACAATGTGATAAATTATAAAAAGCAGAAAGTCTGGTAGGATTCAAACAGGTTCACAGCAGAACCTGTCAATCTTGTCCAACTTTGCGCCCTATAATCTAATTCCAGTATTGATGCAGATATTCTATGTAATGATGCATATAGATTACTGAAACAATAAAATAGGACTTGAATAATTGTCATTTTTATAATTTAACAACAATCAAATCAAACCTAATCATTGTATGTCTTTGTTGAATTTGTATTTGAAACAGGTAAAAACAGTGAAACTCTTCAGTCCAGCAACGGGAAACAAAGAACCTCACCTGATAACATGTTTGGAATCGGAAGAGATTGATGAAGATGTTGGTCGCCCACACATTAAGCCAATGGATCATAACAGATTTCTGTCAGGAAAATAAAGCCACATGCATTGACGTATGCGGAAAAGAAGATTGAAACTCTAAACACTGCGTTGTCTCACATAGTTAATATGCAAGTCAACAATATCATGACATTTCATATTAAGTGGGTTTTTTTATTTCTTTTTTTCAAATTCTTTTCAGGTTGATTCAGACAGAGTTAAAACTTGGGCAAGTACGGTTGTTTTTTGTTTTTGTTAATTCTTTATTTACACCTTGTTCTGATGCAAATACAAAGACTGAAAATATATAACAAGTATACACAGCTGAAGCTGTATTTCTGTTCACGTAGAATAGAGAGAGACAGAAAGAAAAAGGTAAAACATCCGGATACTATATTTCTTGTAGTGGTTGTTGAGGGGGAATGGGGGGATCGTCTGTTGGATGAGCAACTGGATGGATGATTAAATTATTGTGAAATTGTGTGTGTGGGTGAGTGTCATTTCATGCATGCATAGATAATTGTCTGAGCAGAAAATAGACTCGTATATATCGGAGAACCATCTAAAATGTGGTGTCTTCGTTTCACTTGTAAAAATTAAGTCTCATCAAGAATGGAATTTGGTTTTTGTTTCTTTTTGCCTATCAAGAAAAATCACTAAATACACACACGCATCCCGAAACGAGATATTTTCAAAAGTACATATACATGCTCAGAAAATAATCTGTTACAATTAGATTATGAGAAAATAGTCTGGGGATGATAATAATAATAATATTAATAATAATAATGATGATAATAATAACAATAATAATAATAATATACACATGAAACAGCTTCGTTTTCCCACCCCATACTTTTTCTCAAACAATTTTTTTTTTTTCTATACACACTCTGCAATGGTCTTATTAATATTTCTGAGTAAAGATTGACATTTGAAACTTACATGTTTTGACTCTGAGCATGTACTCAGGTATGCATAGATTCCTAAGCATGTCTACAGAGCTTGGATGGCAACACGGTTTGTTTGTTTTATTGTTGTTTTTAATGATGTATAATGAGACAAAAGACATTTTTTTTTAATAAATTGTTTTTTTGTTTTTTTTAAAGAAAGTGGTTTGGCTCTTCTGGATGTGTCCAATGATTCATAGAATATAGACAGGACAATAAGAAGGAGGGGCAGGGAAGAAGAGACAAAAAATGTGAAATGTATGTTTGAGCAAATGACGTCTTTTTTTCTCTAATTACAAGAGAATTCAAGAGAACATCTCCTTGATTGATAAGTGAGAATAAAATTAAAAATAATAATAAAAACAAAAAAACAAACAAACAAAGAAAACAATGGATGAAAAGTACAATGATGAAAACCACTATCTTTTTTTTTTTTTTTTTCCATAGGCTGGTCTGGCCCAGATTGGCTAGTCTGGTCATGGGTTGAGTCCCACCACTGGCTACTTTATTCTCTGTTTGAATATAATTATTAATATTTCTACATATGTACAAAATTTAGAGAATATTTTCATTAAAAGAATTCATCATAAGTGTCAAGTTGTACAGTGTTTGTTTAAGCAAAGGATACCATCCTCTGGCATCATAACTGATGGGAGGTGACGTGGTGGGAGATTTTTTTTCTCGTTTTCTTTCTTTTTTTTTTTTTTTTTCAAGTAGTTATTGTAAAAAACACCAAGCCTGGAAAAAAAATTGTTGATTTTTTTTTTTGTTTTGTTTGTTTTCAAAAAGTAATTTCAAGGCAGAATCCTTGAATAAAATCTTCATAGAAATAAATATGTTTTTTACTAGTCGTTCAGGATAATTTTTGTATAATATTGTTAAAATTAATTTCTAACTCATTAAATTTATGTGATTTGAATAAGGCTGTTGACAAACCCGAAGAGAAGGAGTTCTTTTCTTTATATGTACAGGTAAATATTTTAATCAGTAAGCAGTGCAGGTAACTGATTAAAGGTTGTCATCGGGTAATGAAAGACTTGTACAAGTCAAGGCAATTTTTAAATAGTTTTTTCTTTTCTTTTTTTCATCATGTTGTTATTCTACATTTCTAACAAACGTACAGTTCAAATAACTTTTCCCTTCAACCTGCAGTAAATAAAAACTTTTTTTTGTAAATGACTAAATTCAATTTATATTTTTCTTCTCATTTTTATCATATCAAAAGTAGCTTCATTCACCAGAAAAATAATTATGCCAGAAAGAATAAATATATAATTAAAAAAAAAGAAAAAGAAAAATAGATGAGTTCAAGCATTCTTTTTTTTTTTAAGACTCGAGTTAATACACCTTTATGAAATGAAGGATATACCAGTAGCATTTCTAAGGTGTAAGAAGGCGTATGTTATTATCCTCATTTTCATTGCTTTTTCATTAAAGTTCTTGAAACATCATGAAATTACATTTTGCAGATCATTTTGCTAAGAGGTCATAGATTGAGATCAAAACAGAAATGACCAATTAGAAAAGCAAACAGAATGCTGTTTAATGACGAATAAATAAGAAATGAAAATATTAAAATTTCAAGGTGATGATGAGAGTTTGAGGAAAAACAGTTTTTTTTAAATGACAAATACGATGGCATTTGGATTTAGAAATAATAAAATATTTTCTAAATCTGCCTGTATTCTCTTTATGACTTTGAAAGATTAATGTGTATATCTATGTTCATAAATGATAATATCAATAAAAATAAAACCCAAGAGATCAACTACTATTTTGAAATAGAAAGATATGATAGTATCAGCGATGTATTTTTATGCTATTTGTATGCATAGAAACAGCATAAAAATAAATGTTTTGTGTTTAGTTAGGATAAAGTTTATAAGCGTCTTTTACTAAAACAAAATATGCCGAGCTGACATTGTAAAAATTAGGTGGCCTTTTCTTTTTAATCTACTTCTCATAAGCTTTTCTTGTTACCACCAAGAAGGAAAATCTCATTTAATTCTCTCTAAAGATTATCTTTTCTGTCTAATAAATAATCTAGGATTCTTTTTAAGGTGAGAAAATTATCGATACAAATAAATAAATAAATAAATAAATAAATTTTAGATAAAAATTTTTAAAACAGCTAATAAAAAAAGTCTGTTTATTTTTGCAAAGTTACTTCCCCTTAGTAGATTTTCTTTCAATTAACATTCATAAAAGGAATCCTATTTACTTGCCTCCCACGAGGGCAGAGTTAAACACAAGGTTGTTTTTTTAATGTGGGGAAAAATCCAACTCCCCAAAAAGAAAGACCTTGGATTGAGACAAAAATTTAAATTGTTTCAATCTAGAAGGATTTCTCCTTCACTAACTGAAGACAGAAAATATGAAGTGTAATATCAGAACAGATATTACAGTTGAATATAACAAAAAAGAATGAAAAATTCAATGAGATCCTTACAAGGTTTTTAATATATTTGTTGTGTAAACAAAGAGAATTTCATGATACACTCCATCTTTTACAAACCTTGTTTTCACTTGAATTTACTAAAATTAGCTGCTTTAAAATTTTATTTTAATTATTTAAAAAAAACGAAAAGAAAATTATTAAAAATTTTGGCCCCATTAAATTAACCAACTTAAAATAATAGATAGAAAAAAAAGATGTACTTCATTTACTGAGGATCTCTAACAGGAAAAAAGAACGAGGAGTTTATTTCAAGAATAAAAGAATTCTGTTGCCATTACTAAGTAGCACCCTCTCTCCATTATTACTTACTCTCCCTCCCTCTTTCTTCTCTTACAAGCATCTTAAGTAGATGCGAAACTTGTCTTTGATTGCTGATAAACAACCATTAGTGTATGGTCATTATACATTTACTATAATCCCAATAAATAATTTAACCATAGTCTTAACTGGTAATTTACCAATAGTTGTAAGTATCAGTACAGCTGTAGCTGTAGAATTTTGCTTTTCTTTTAGTTCTGTCCGAAAATAACAGAAGAAATAGTTCTACCTAAATACTCTTTCAATTTTTTGCCTTAAATATGATGTTGTGAAACATAAAAATAACAAAGACGTCTTATATGTTTTCTGAGTTTTGAAGAGAGAAAGGAGGTGTTGAGAGAGAGAGAGAAAAAGAGAGAGAGAGAGAGAGAGAGAGAGAGAAAATAGCTTGAATAAAAAGTTTTAAAAAAAGAAGCTTTCTGTAATTCATGAAGTCTTATATTTTTTCTTCTCGAAAAATATCCTGTCCGACTATAGCCAGTGTCTTAAAATAGAAAATATATGTATATGCATTTATCATAATTAATATGTAATATTTTACCTTTTTGTTTTTATCATTATCATATTTTTCCTTTCATTATAATTAGTAGCGTCCTTCTTATAATATTAATATTTAATTACATGAGAATGCTTTGAACAGCAGCGTCTAAATCATCTTCAATCTGCATGTCAGTGTCGGTGGCACTAACAAGACTGCTCTCATCAAGTGATCGATCGTGAACAGAAGCATAAAAGTCTTGTGGTACTCCACTAGCAGCAGCAGCAGCTGATGAGCTAGCGGCTGCAGCCACAGTAACAGCCACACCAGTGTCCATGGCACTACTGGCAACACTGCTGGCCACACTATCGTCCACAGAGGCAACACCGCCACTGGCAAGGCTTGTGGCAGTGCTTACTCCTCCTCCTCCTGCTACATTGCAGGAGTGGTGTGAACTACTGTTACTGAAATCATCCATCGGACTGTCCACAATACCGAAGTCACTTGATGGTATGGTTTGCTCCTGAGTGAGACCCAGGATGCTGTTCACGGCGCTCTCTGTCTGTTGCGTTAGCTTTGGATCGGTGTAAGCATCCGGAATGTCTGCTATACAGTCTGCGGACGAAGCGGAGGAGACAGCCACCACCTGCGGTTGCTGGAGGCTTGCATTATTATTTCCTCCACTGGTGCCATTACTACTATTGCTACTACCATTCGCCCCGGCACTGCTATTGCTGCTGGAGACGGCAATAACAGGGGACGGAGCAGGATCTGCATTGTGCAAGGTAGACGACCCAGAAAGGATGGATTGTACAGTGTCTTCAGAATTTAAAACTAAATTAGTCCTATTTGCCAGCGAGTCGAGGCTACACTCAGAGACAGCCATGCTGTCTGTATTGTCAAAGTCCGCAATACTTTCAACAGCATTCTGCAATTCAGAACTAGCAGCAGTAGACAGGGGCAAGTCGTCGGGGACAAGGTTCGCGGTGGACTGCAAGGGGAAATGGCAGTTTCCGAGTAGGTCGTCAGACACAAAGTCTTCGAGGGAATAGGTAGCAGATGGGTCCGGATCATATGTTTTAGGACTAAAATGAGAATTCCCTAATGCAAAAGAATTGGAGTTGGAATTAGCTAGAGAGAACTGGGGCAGCACAGCAGATGGATGACAGTCAAATACAAGGTCTGTTGGACCCAGCTCTTGTTTAATACTACTGGTTGATGGGTTTTCTGGCAGGATGAAATCAACTGTAAAATCCAACCCATGAAAGGATGACAGCATATCATCTGGAGGGGACTCTTCCAGGATATCTGTATCCGATTTCATTCGAGTTCGTTGGGACTCGGACTGATAACTATTCCTCCGATCTTGGTCGGCTAACTGACCTTCAAGGAAATCTTGCTCATCCATGAAGAGGTCGTTGTTCGAGGTGTCACAATTTATCTGAAATGCAGAGGTTGTGCTTGTTTTTGTGGTGGTAGTGGTTGGTGGTGGTCGTGTAGGTGCTGAGCTGGACATACCAGTCATAGGTACCGAAGAGTTTACAACAGTGGCAGGTGTCAACAAAACTGGCACTGTTGTTGCCGGCATTATTCGTGCTGGTGGTACGATTGTTGGTGTGAGTGCATTTGTCGCTGTGGCTGAAGTCGTCGTTACTGGCGATGTAGTCACTGATATTGCTGTCGTTGTTGTGGTTGTTCCAGGGGTTAAAACCGTGACCCCACCGGATGAAGCGCTACACCTGTGAAAATTTGATGAAGACAACATTTCTTGTTTAATGACATTTGAAGTACTGGCTGCTGTAGCTGCTGCAGGCAATGAAGTTTTCCACTGTGCGTAATTTTCTTCGCTAACAGGTTCTTGTTTTATTTCCATTGGAGAGAATTTGATATCAGGCGGTTCTTTCTTTACTGTCACACAACTCGTGTGCTCTTTTTCATTCTTTTCAGTCTTTGGGGGTTTGGGAGATTTCTCTTTCTTCACTTTGACAGAGAGGCTGCTGCTAAAACTGACCCCATCATTCCGGATAACCAATTTAACACTACGAGGAGGTGAATGCTGATCCCCTCTGCCGGAACATTTCCATTTCTTCCCAGAATCTGAGTAACGATCTTCCTTGTTATCTACAGGTTCCTTTTTGTTTACAGAAAGGAATGGCATTTTACTTGAAGAATGGGATTTGCATTCAATATAGTCATCCTTGGTTGGCTCAGTTTTAATGCACTCCTCTTTATAATCAGAGCTTTCATCTTCTTCCAACTTAAGCAGCTTTCGCGGCATTGGTTCAAATTCATCTAAAAGAAAAACAAAAAAAATTAAGACAAGTTTAAAAATACCACAACTAGCTTTGGAGGCTTAAACAGCCAAGCTAATTGCAAACATTAAAACGGATTTTACTCTTGGATCAGTTTTAATAAATCTACATGAAAAAAGATTTTCATTTCATATGTAAGATTATCGTAAAGCAGAGTTTAAATTTGCCATTATGTTTTTTTAGTGGAAAATAAGTTGAACAAAGTTCGAGTTATAAGTTATCTCCCTTGAATAATTTCTGGATATTAAAAGGTTTAGTTTAACCAGAGTAGAGCTCTTCATTCACAAGACAAAAGTAGTTGCTTTGATAATAGACGAGACATAACATGCGTCAAATACATGGACGCTTTGGATTGGTAAAGATAGATTTTAAAATGGTTTAAATATTGTTTTGTTTTTTTTTATTATTTGTTAGCTTGATTTAATGTAACCTAAAATAAGCTTTGGATATACAAACGAGTTTGCATTATGTCCCTTTGATTTAACTCCTGTGTTTTGGTCAAGAGAGGGATAAACACGATTATTATATAGACAAGCAAAAATATGCGACAGGAGGGAGCATATTTTTGCTAGTCGTTTTATTTAATTGCTCAGTAAAATGTGTTTTTTTTACAACTACTACCATCAATGACTACGACCACGTAACAACTGTTTGTACTACATTTACACCAACTATCAAAAATACAACTATTCGTACTATTATTACTACATCAACAACTACTACCACAATAATCGACTATTTGTACTGCTATAACAACATCAACAACTACTACCAGAAATGTGTTACTATTCATACTTATATTACTACTACCACCATCGACACAACTACTACTACTACTTGATTCAATAAATTTGTGCTTTAAAACATAATTTCTAATAAGATTTTAAAAAAAAAAACAAAAAACATTTTAATAAAAAAATTAAAGTAAATATATCATTTTTGAGCGACTCGTATGATAAATCTCGGAGAATGTGTTGTTTACATGTAATTAATCAAATAAGGCGCTCCTGTCCATCACTCTCTCTCTCTCTCTCTTTCTTGAAATAGAACTTTCTGTGCGTTCGAATAATCAGGGGGCGAGTAACCAAATGTTTGAATGGGCGCTGGCTGTTCCATCATATGCCATTACAATCTAATTTAATTACGTAACTCAATTAAATAGATTTTAAAACACCATGTCTTTAATTAATTCTATTTATAACTTTTATTAAGATTATTATTATCAGCGAGTAAAATATTTTAAATACATCTGGAAATCTGAAAAAATAAAACAATCATGAGTGTATATTTGTGAATATAAATTTATTATAAGCGTTAAAACAAATTAATTATGTAAATTTGAAAGACGCATAATGTTTGGGGAAGCTTTGGAATGGGTATATATAGGAGCTGATAAGTAAATATAAAAAGAGAGCGATATTTTATGCAATCCAACCATATTTGGTACAAATACATGTTACGCTATGCCTGACATGTCTAGCAAGTTACAGTACATGAATGGCCCAGTACATGAATGGCCCAGTCTTTGTATACGACATGCAAAACTGTCAATAACTCAGACCCACTGCTCTTTTGGTGCTGTCCTGATGTGGCCTGTGATGCCCCTCTCCAGCCCAGAAATCATCTGAGAATTGTATTGATAGACATTATCTATGAAAAAATTCCAGAGATAAAAATCCAGAGAAGGGTAACCCATTCAGGATCACACCTCCTATTAATGAGATGATCACTAAAGTGCCCCCCCCCCCCCATATAACAACGCTAAAACAAAGACTTTTGGACATTCATGAGTGAAACTTGGTGGTCAAATCAAGCAGAGACTGAAGTTTATTTATATTAAATATGGTTCGATTGCAGAAAGGATTGTGAATTTTATTAACGATTCCATGGGTCGCATTTTTAAATTTTTTTATGGTTACTCTGTATCTCATTGCTAATTTAGTAACTCCACAGAAGAGTGTCTGTTCACATGCATAACTAATTAAATCCCATAAGAAAAGAAACTCAAGCAAGTTGGTTGGATGTTTACCTGGATTCTCAGCAGCTATTTTTTTCTCTTCATCAAGCACAGCAGTCATATCTTGGTTTAGCATTCGCTGAATCATAACCATTTCAGCTGAAGGTTTATCTCGCTGTCAACAAAAATAGATTTTTTTTAATTATACAATCGTTTTATACAAAATAATGATAAAAAAAAGTCTTGTGGTACTCCACTAGCAGCAGCAGCTGATGAGCTAGCGGCTGCAGCCACAGTAACAGCCACACCAGTGTCCATGGCACTACTGGCAACACTGCTGGCCACACTATCGTCCACAGAGGCAACACCGCCACTGGCAAGGCTTGTGGCAGTGCTTACTCCTCCTCCTGCTACATTGCAGGAGTGGTGTGAACTACTGTTACTGAAATCATCCATCGGACTGTCCACAATACCGAAGTCACTTGATGGTATGGTTTGCTCCTGAGTGAGACCCAGGATGCTGTTCACGGCGCTCTCTGTCTGTTGCGTTAGCTTTGGATCGGTGTAAGCATCCGGAATGTCTGCTATACAGTCTGCGGACGAAGCGGAGGAGACAGCCACCACCTGCGGTTGCTGGAGGCTTGCATTATTATTTCCTCCACTGGTGCCATTACTACTATTGCTACTACCATTCGCCCCGGCACTGCTATTGCTGCTGGAGACGGCAATAACAGGGGATGGAGCAGGATCTGCATTGTGCAAGGTAGACGACCCAGAAAGGATGGATTGTACAGTGTATGATTTAAAAAATTATACTATCCAAGTAGCATTTCACAGGAACATAATGTTTTATAAAATTTTAAAAAGTTAACTTTGAAGTCGAAACAACTAAAAATATTCACTCAACTTATGGGTAAGAATGTGTGAATGAAAGAACATGCAGAAGAGTTGAGTTTGATGAAAAGCTCCTTGTGGCACCACTTAAGGAAAACCCTGTAATATCAGTTGAAGAATTGGCAATGGAGCTTTCCTCAAACTGTTCATTGTTATCTTCAGCAACTTGGATGAAGACAACCATAAATCGCAATTTGAGATCTGCCGACATCAAACCGTAAAAGCGATCATTCTAAACTAAATACTAAAATCATGAAAATATTGTTAAGAATTAAGTCATTTTGAAACTATCTTAATAATTCTCTGATGTTACATTTTGTTTCTTCAATAAAACGGTTTTATTGAACTAGGTTTTTGAAAATAACATTAATGTGTGTATTTCAATTTATTTAATTTCATTCAATCATTCAATTTGGTTAGCTGTACTTAATAAATATAAATTGAATAATTTCCGACACACAAAAAATTTATGAACAATAAAAAACTGAATACATTCAGTTTGTTTAGGAACTCAAAATAAATAGCAACAAAAAAAATAGCAAAAATTGAAAAGAATATTAATTAACTAGAAAAAATATTTATTGAAAAAAAAAAAAAAAAAAAATACTTTTAATTCAATAAGACGATTTTACTGTTTTTTGCTTTGATTAATATTCACTAACTAGGCTGACACACAACTTTGGGTCAAATATATGATAAATTTATATAATTTCTTTTATAAATATATTGAACGCTTCATTGTAAAAGCAACACAAACACTGAAATATACATATATATATATATGTATGTGTATATATCCTTGCAATACATACCATACTTTCTTCTAGTAACAACCATCTGTATTTGTCAAACATGGAATCTTTCTTCTTCAAGATATCTTTAGCAGCTTGTTCAAACAATTGATCAGCTGAAAATTTAAAAAAACAATAAATGTTTCAGTAAAAAAAAACAACTAAATGACATGTGTAGTTATTAAAGAAAAACATAATCCAACAAATCACCTTCCTTTGACTATTTTGTATGACTAAAATTCAAATTCATGTATTAAATTGCTCAAAAATGAATACAATATTACAACTGACGTTTATTATGTGATTAATACTTTGCCAAAAGAACTTCTATTATTTATGTTATACTAGCAGGGGTATCCGGCGTTGCCCAGGGCTCTTCCCCCCTCCCTCTCTGCAGGCAAAAGTGTAATTATCACTCTTCGCTGGGGCAAAAGCTGTGTCTTCCCCCGTCGCCCCTCATCCCCTAACTCGACTTCTGTCTTCTCACTCGCTCCCTCCCTACACCCGTTGCCCGGTACAAAATTAAGTACTAACCCTGTTCCCCCCCCCCTCGATGTATATTTAGATCACCATTATAAAAAAAAAAAATTCTGGTAGCCGGTGGGGTTCGAACCATCCACCTCGTGTTCTTGATCCTTCGTTGTTACAGACTTCACCACAAGAACAGTGTATTAAAGTAATGAAAAATAGGTCACTTAAACACTGTTTTAATCGGGGCCTGGTGCACATGCGTACAGACGAGAGGGAAAACAAGGAAATTTGGTACCTCCCCTCCAGAGAAGTTCCCTGTCGGTTCGGCATGAAGAAATCAATGTTTTTTCCAATTTTTTGATATTATGCATCCGAAAGCTGGAGGAGTCAGAAATGTCAATTGGGAGCCTTTTCCAGACATACAAACATAGACACAGACGTTTTGCCTTTATATAATAGACTAGCAGGGGTACCCGGTGCTCATCTCGCCCCCACCCCGTTTTCCCCTCCTCTCTGCAGGCGAAAGTGTAATTATCTCTCTCTTCTCCGGGCAAAAGGTGTTTTCCCCTGGTTGCCCCCTCATCCCCTAACTCTAACCAAACTGTCAACCCCCCCCCCCTTCTACAGTCAAAAGTTTGTCCTAGCAGGGGTACCCGGTGTTGCCCAGGGCCCCCCCTCCCGTCGGCAAAAGTGTAATTATTTCTCTCTTCCCCAGGCAAAAGATGTCTTCTAACCCTAACACGACAATCGAACCTCCTCTTGCTTGCCCCACTATCCCCCCCCCCTCTGCAGGCAAAAGTTTGCTTTAGCTAGACATACAAACATACATACAAACATACAAACAGGCAATTACACTTTATAAAATAGATGGCTTGATATATGTATGCATTAAATTAGAATATTTGAAGTAAAGAAAAAAGTAAATCCTAAATAAAAATAACATTAACTAAGGAATTGAAATAAAAGATGTGATAAAATGAACCTTTGTCTAATTTTTCTTTTGTTGGTCCCCAGTCTTGGAATACATGGAAGCGAATCAGACGTTTGCAGGCATCTTGTTTGTCCTTGAATGCCGTCTTCATGTCAGACTTTAATACGGCTGCTTGGTCTCGGCTCAGTCGTTGATGAAACCTTTAGTTCAATTTAAAAACGGAATCCATTTAGAAAACAGAAACAAAACTAGTCGTGAGAATCAATATAAAATAAAATCTTTTGTAACTTTTAAAAATGAGAAGGCGGTGGATGAGTGTCAATTGGGACAAGGAAACGAAAGGCTTGATTACTGCTTCATGTTACTAAATACTAATTTTGGAGTAATAAATCTGAAACTAGCAGCGACTTCAAACTGTACTGGTTACAAATATACTGGTTGTGTATGCCTGTCTCAACCAAGGCGATTGATTGGAATCCCCCCCCCCCTTGGTATATTTCCAACAGAAGTTGAATTCTGCTGAGGGTGGCAGAGCACAAAACCAGTGAATAATTCTATTTTTTCATGGAAAAACAAATAAAAAATTGTTTTAAAAATCTACAAGGGCAGATGAATATGATGAGATTTACTTAGCTTGTTGTGTACATAAAAAAAAATCAATATAAATTTTAACAAAATAAAAAATTATACTTGGAAGTTCTTGAAGACATTGTTAAAATGTATATGTAACAAAGAATAATTTAAAATAATGTAAAAATTAAAATGTATTCATTTTTATGTAGTTTGTATCTGATCTTTGTGTACATTTTTATATAAAAAAGAGAAACTAAAAAAACAAACAAACAATAAGCTTTTCTTTGAATAACTACCGGTTTAACTCATAACCAAAAAGATTTGAAGAAAAAGACATTATACAAAAACAAAAAACAAATGAAGAACATTAAACACTAAAATATTGTTGAAAACAATTATACAAATGAGTTTTCCTTTCTTTTTTACTTGTGGAAGTATAAAACATGCATTCAGTTTCGAGAGACAATGGATATTCCCCTTAAGGATGCCTGCACTGGGAGTCTACAGTGAAGTAAGGGTTGTGCAATCTCCAACCACACCTATCTTGAACCAGCATTGCTTAAGTCCTGTGACAAAGAAAAGTCCCGGATGATTGGAAACAATCCAGAGATGAGCAGAGAAAGACTGGTGTTATTTTGGGGGTTTCCTTCCTAGACTAGTTGAACAACCAAGACTTGAAAGTCTAGTCTACTCTACTATTTAATCTATAGCTGGAGGAAGGATATATGGATACATAATTGAACCCGGCACGTCAAGCCTACAGTCTGCATCTGTAAGCACCACACCAGAGCCTAAATCAATTCAAACCTTATCCAGTACCACATAACCCTACAAACTTAAGATAGTTCATCATTAATCAAAGAACGAATGAAATATAGAAATCTGTGCTGTAGAAGATGTTATGCAGATCAGTAGAATCTTGGCTTGAATTCAGTAACGTCAAAAACTTGCTCGACCAAGGCTTCATAGTGCAGTCTATGCTATTATCTTAGCCATGGTGGGGGAGGGGCTATATAACAAAACAAACTGGCATTTTGTGCTGATAACTATTATGCTAATTGCATCTTGCAAATAAATTTTATCAGCAAATTGAAATCTGGTTAATCTATACTTATTATCATTGTACATAAAAACTAAAAGGGATATTGTTAACATTCCATATGACAGCTTCTTTTTTGTCATGTTTCCCATGAAACAGCATGATGGTAACGTACACAAACTCATTTCTTTTATACAAGGTCATCAGGCTAATATATGTGGTCCTAGAAACCAAGTATGTAAAATTAACATATGCAGTGTTACTGTTGATAAAACATAATCACACATCCACCGGTTTGCACGGTTAAACTTTAAATGTTCCCATTTGTACAAGATAGAATATTTCTGTTTTTACTAGATACGTGTTCAGCATTTCGTAGTTGACCACATTTTTATTAATTTGAAAAAGGATATCTTGATTATTTTTTCGAAGAGCTAACTGTTTTTATCGAATGATTTTTATTTGCAGTAATAATAGTTTGTTAACTTATAAAGCAACCACCACCAAACTAGCGATAAAATAATCGTTTATCTTCAATGAATCATTTGCGATAGTTATTAGATTTCCATATTAAATCAGCTAAAATATATAACATAAAAAAAATAAAAATAAAGCAAAACAACTTTTCATAAAGCATATGTAAAATGAATGAAAAGATTCTGGCAACAAAAACATTCGCATTATCATGGACTTTCTCCTGGCTATCACCTGGGTTGGGTTAATGTAAATAAATGAATAAATTCTAAAGGCCTGTTAAAAATAAATCGGATGATGTTCCACAAGTTTTCCTGTTATTTTATTTTGAACTGCCATATTTCACTTGAGTCTCAATAAAAATAATCACTTCTTTTTTTTCCAACAATTTTTGATTTTCTTTCTCAAACAGTATAAGATTCGGTATAAAATGAACTATCAGAGGTTGATATGCCATGGAACTTAACAATTAATAACGATTTGGCAAAAAGATAGTGCAGTAAGTTTAGGATGTGTTTTTTCATTGTCCAAAAAGACTTTGAATTCATGTATTCCAGGGTCCAGACATCTACAGCCTTCACTAGTCATTCAAGGAAATTCAAACACCACAAGCCTTGTTTGCACAGATATGGGACTTTCCTATCAGATTGATGCGAGCCATCTCAATCAACCCCAAGTGATTTTATTCATTTTAACCCAACCCAGGTGATAGCCAGGAGAAAGTCAATGACAATGCGGATGTTTTTGTTGCCAAAATCTTTTTATTCATTTAACATATACTTATTTAGCAGTGAAAAATATTAGTGTACACTGAAAATTACGGAAAATAAGCAAGTAGAATTTTAATAAAAAATAAATTAATTTACTATTCGTAGTCCATGAACTCCAAACGACATTCGCATAGAAGATTATTTCCCTTCTTCTAATATGAAAACGCCACACGGTCTTGTTGACTCTGAATAGTAAATTCTTTATTAAAATTCTACTCACCTATTTTTTGTAATTTTGGTGTACACTAATATTTGTCACTGATAAATAAGTATATCCATAAGTTTTCCTGTTATTTTATTTTGCACTGCCGCCATATTTCACTTGAGTCTCAATAAAATTTAGCCAATTTTTCTTAGCAAAATGGTTTTGTTTGTTGAATATTTAGTTCTTTCTTACTTGCATATTCGTTTTATAGATCGATTCCTTTTTGGATATTTCATTTTATAGTTGTAATTTGTGTGTCTATTTAATTTGTTGTAGATTTTGATTTCTTTGAGGAACTCACATATTTCATTAGTAATTTATCATTTCAAAGATTTCTCTGAGGTTTCTTCTCTTGAAATATTTTTGTCTTACTTTATATCAGCTCTTGCATGCAGTTTTATTGCGAGTTGGTTTCCACATTTGCATTTTGGTGGATTATCTTTTCTCGCTAAGAGGGAGTGTGTTAAATAGGTGTGTCCGATGTGTAATCTGGTCATGAGGATTTGTTTGCTTTGGGTATTTTCAAGATTTTTTTCCAATTTCCAAATTTGGGTCCAGAGAGCTAGAACATATCATTGGGTCCTATTCAATGTTGTGCATAGTGATGCAATTAAAATTTGAATTTTGGGGAAGGCTTAATATTGCAATGAGCCAATTCTGAACTGTTAGGGAGCTGCTGCTAGACTGCTTAGCAGAAACATTTAGCACACCATGGAAAGAGTTTAATCAGTTGATAAGAAAAGAAAATCCTAAATAAAATCCATAATTGTGAAAGGAATGCAAAAATAATAATAATAATAATACCTGTTATATAGTGGGGGGGAGAGGGTGATGCCAAAGGCTGTGATTAGTTGAGTAAGATCACGTGTTAGGAGGAAGGTTTTAGTTTTAAAGTCATCACTTAAATATTCAGTCAATGTTTAGCAGCAGTGGCATACAGAAGCCACTCTGGTGCTTCTGAACTCAGAGCTGCCTTGATAACAGAAATGCTAATGAAAAGTTCTTAGGAACTTATGATGCAAAAAATCAACTTGGCCGGAGATGATGGTTTGCAGAATTAAATAAAATAATATTATTAATATTTAACGTTCTTCAAATTAACGCATTCATACCAAGCCAGTTTCCAGGAGAGAAAACCAAGATCACAACCCGGTTCACCATTCAGAGTCCATACTTCTTTTTCTTCATTCAGTTTTGGTATTTAGAGTGCTGTGATTGTCCTGGACTCCAAGGTTGGCAACAGCAGGCAACATCTCACACCTGCTATTCATCCAGTCCAGTCCAATGGGTAACACCGGACAGGTTGCATGCAGTTATATCACTTCTTATGCATATGAACCATGTCTTCCTCAATCTAACATGCTTTCTAGTGTCTATGATATCCAAATGTGTTATAGAGTTAATGCAAGAGGTGACACACTGCACATGGCCGAACCACCATCTTCCAGTTTTCAACTGCACATCCACCTGATAAAGTGTTATGTCTGGATGTTTATACGTTTCGGTTCAATTACAACTCAGAAAAATGAAGGAAGTACTAAGTAGAAACTGGAACAGACTTATTTAACAAACACACTGATTAAATTTGAATGTAGAAAAACCGCTGAACGCGATATGTTTGTTTGTGAGACTGTTCTGTTTACTTTTACACTGTCTGCAGACGACTTCTTTAATTCTTACTTTTTGATTCAAGGAAAATAACTCGATTTTGTTTTGTTAGGTTGCCCTAACATAAAGGCATGATCATTATGCCGAACCCAATGTAGATCAGGCGCATGTCTTACTGCCATACAGCATAGCAGAGTGAAAAGATTGAAAAGACTTTGCTCCGAATCTTGAAGGAAATGTGCCTAGTGGTAAGGATTGACAGTAGCTTCCTGAACCTTACCTATACAACGCAACAGCGAGCAGTAATAGTGTGTTCGCAACTGCCACCAGTATTCAACATGTCGCTCAAATAGCAGAAGGTGCAACACTAGATAAAAACACTGAAAAGATGATCATTCGTATTTGTTGCTGTGACCAGCATTGAACGCAACATATTAAAACCGGTAACTATTTGAAAATGACTTTAATAAAAGTGCATCAAGAAAATTACAAATACATTTACTTACGCAACACCTCTTGACATTTCAGTTGTCCGTTTTGGCGGTTTCCCTGGAGTTTTTATAACCGTTGATTGTCCAGGTTCGACTTTGACTTGAACTAAATTTTTATCTAGTTCCTGCTACAAAATGAGAAAAAACGAATCTAATAAATCAATCAAAAAGTGCAATTCAAAAAATATATTTCTAAGCCATTATATATGCACATCTATTTCAATCATCATCTAATTGTTCCTCATCTTAAGCCTTTTAATAGATTCAATATTTTTTCTTTTTAATTATTATTCCTTCTTGGGCATTTCTTGTTTTTATAAGTAATCTTACATCAAAATTCACAGAATCTAATTTGAATATAGAGATCAAATTCTCTGAAATGTTTCATCAGGCAGATCTCAAACATGTCCTTATAAATTTACCAGTATTTCTGAATTCATCTAGTTTATTCTAAAATTGAGCTTTTTTAGATAGAGCTATTTTACAAATAGAACTATTTTAACTTGGGTGATCAGCCGAAGATGGAAGTCTTTGACAATGACTGTCTCCGCCATATCTTGCATTGCCGGCCCTGGACAACAACCATCAACAAGAAAGACTTGGATGAACTCTCAGGTCCACAGGTGGTCGGCCTTCGACAGAGGAATCTCAAGTGGCTAGCACACTTGTGCGACCTGGCTCAGGACCAACGCTGTTACAACAACAATAACCTTATTAGGCAATTTGTTCCAAATGTATATTTTTCTATTAGAAAAAAAATTTAATTGTGTGGCAGATTTAAATTTTTAAATCTTTCGTGCCAATAAGAGGAGAGATATTAAAAAAAGCATTCATTACAAGCATTCCTGCATTTGGAAAAAATATTGTAAAAAAATTAAGTAAAATCATCCATTTGTATACAACAAAAATGGAGATTCTTAAAATATGCGTATTATCTGTGTGCGTTTACAACGTTTTGTCTAACTTAAGCGTGACAGACCAACCTACTGAACATCTCAGAGATACATGTACGTATCTGCAAGCTGTCAATCAGAAGTATCCAAGGCGATCCATAATATAGGCCTGGCAAACATGCGACTGAGGTCCACGACTGGGGACGGACATGTGAATACAAAAATTACTATTAAATAATAATTACCAAGAAAAGTTTTAGTAAGGAATGTCTTAGTAATGTCTAGTAATTAACAACTATACATATTAGGAAGCAGCTTACAATAATTGATTTATTTCCATAAAATCAAATGTAAAAAGTACAAAAATATAAAAGAACTAAATGCACAAAAATCACGCTGCCCAGGAAAGTCGAAAAACTGAACTATTGAATTATTTGGTGCTTATGATTGACCAACACAAACATGGAGTAATAACACTCTTGCCATGGTTAATTGTTGCAATCTTGCCATTGAGAGTAATTTTTCTAGACTGCGAAAATTTTTATTTTAGTCCGAATCCGGAGTGTCCCTATTTGGGGAGATGGATTTTTCCCCCACATTAAAAAACGACCTTTTGTCTTACTGTGTCCTTGTGTGGAGTCAAGTAAGCCCGTTTCGTAAACTACATAAGCACCATAAATAGGAAAATAATGTATTATATAATATAGCAGGACCAGTGTCCCGGCATTGCGCGGTAGATATATATAAGTATTAGATTATTAATTTGTAAAAAAAGAAGTTGAAAAGAATCCTAAAATGTACCTAATTCATGTTAAATAAAGTAATTTTTTTGTGCATTTAGTTCTTTTATAATTTTGTACTTTTTACATTTGATTTTACGAAAATAAATCAATAATTGTTAGCTGCTTCCTAATAATATGTATAGTTGCTAATTATCTAATTATTGGACATTACTAAGAAATTCCTTACTAAAACTTTTCTTGGTAATTATTATTTACTAGTAATTTTTGTACTCACATTTCTGCCCCCAGTCGTGGACCCCAGTCGCATGTTTGCCAGGCCTGTATTATGGATCGCCTTGGAAGTGTCGCATTCGAGGAATAGGCATTTTTCTTTTGAGAAATGCTTAGGTTGCTGGTAGAACAAGTATGATGATTTAAAACCCTAAACTTGCAGTGAAACTAGTCCATCATTGGATAATCTACAAGATGTATTTTATGATTAGAGTTCAAACTAATTAATTTACAATGCTCTCTGCAATTTGTGTTAAAAATTAAATTGGAAAAAGTAAAATTCCTGATCAAAGTTATAGACTTCAACAACGGTAATGAAAAAAGAAGAGAGTGTAGAGTACCTGAACAGGAAGAGGAAGTTTGTTGTCCATGGCCATTTGACCTTTACAAGTATGTCCACTTCTTTGCATCTGCCCTTTGGGGAGGACAACATTATTTCCCGTTGATGCAGCTGCAATTGCTGTATTCTGTTGTTGCCGAATTTGTCGTGATTGTTGCTGATGTTGATGCTGATGTTGGTGTTGGTGTTGATGCTGATGTTGATGCTGGTGTTGATGTTGGTGTTGATGCTGATGTTGGTGTTGATGCTGGTGTTGATGCTGTTGCTGCTGCTGCTGCTGCTGTTGTTGTTGTTGTTGCGGTTGATGGTGATGATGGTGATGATGATGCATTTGCGCCTGACTTTGACTTTGCTGTTGAGCCTGCACGATATGTGTCGGAGCTTGAGGATCAAATTTTACTATCAACTTTCCCTTGCGCTTCAGAAACTGCTGCTGCTCAGGAGCCAGTTGGGCTAAGATCTTCTCTTTGTCTTGAACATTGATCAACACTTCTTTATCACCAAGCTAAAAAGATTAACAATAAGACAACATTGCTAAGTGACAGACAAAGGAAGACACACACCGACATCTATACATGCAATCAATTCTTAAAATTAGAAATCTTCGGTTCTGCATCTATTCACATTTCCTAGAGTTAAAAATTAGATTTAATACATACATTCTTCTTTTGCATGAAGACATTCTTATGCAATGTATGCATCGAAATTTGATTTTGTTTGTTTCATAGCAGATCAATCCTTTTTTGAGTTATGTAATGCTGAATTACAATGCCTATTGTAAACGATGCATTTTGTATGATTAAGGGGGTGGGATTTCGGATTCATACCATTTTGAGTATAAATACATAAATCTAAAATTTGAAATTGATATGTCATCACAGGCCAGTGTAGAGCTGGTGCAGATCACAGCAAATGGATCAGGACTGTTCATTGTATTTGCAGATTGGTAACCGATCCTTGACATACAAGACTGGGTTTTACATACAGCACCTGGTATTTCCAAATTGTCACCCATCTAAGTATTGACCAGGCTCAATGTAGCCTAACTTCAATGATTTTATGAGAACCGGTGTGTTAACATAATTATAACCATATATAATGCATAAATGACTATAATAAACCTGATAAGAGTTGTGCTTCCATAAGCTATGGGAATATCCATTAGGTCAATCATGCATCAAGGAGAGTGTTTAGCATCAGCAGCCTTTTGCCAGACTGGGGGAATTGCAAACCCCAAAAATGCAAACTTGGGATTAGCATTTAGAAGGGATATAAAACATGAAGTCATCAGGTGCATGAGCAAAAATTAATCGAACTAAAGGTGAAGTGACAGCATAATAGCATGTGCGTGGAGAAAAAAGAGAAAAAATATTTTTTCTCTGGCCACAAGGTGAAGTAGACGTCTACCGTTTCTCCTTAGCATAATAAAAAGAAATAGATTTTTTTTTCCATAATACTAAGTTTTAGTCATTCTTTCAACCTACCATATGAAGAGCCAGTATTTCAACAGCATCATTTCATTAATCAACTATTGTTTTAGATGTAAACAAAATTAGCATTGCAACATCTTACTAAACAGAGCTGTTTGAATAGAGTTATACATAAAACCACCATTAAAAACTCTTTGAAATTCACAGGAATTAGCAAAGTCTGTTTTTTTTGCTTCAGATTTGATGTTGGACATTGCCCAGCAGCTTAGTTGATCAGTTTAGCTTGAGAATGATAAAGACAATGTTATGACTAACCCTAACAAATATATAAATGAAACATTGAAAATTATTTATACTATATATGGCGCTTTCGGGTTTCACTTTTGTATTAGGAGAAAAAAACAAAAAAAACAACATATCCGTGTGATTTTTCCTAAACCTAAGATTTTAGGTTTATTTTTGTTCCAAATGAAACCCCTTAAACCAAAGTTACGTACCTTTGCCCCCCCCCCCCCCCCCCGGGCATCTTTAGTTGAGTGCAAATTCAATCAAACATTTCTGACACAATAAAAAAAATATATGTATTATTTGGACTACTGTTATCATAATTCATAATTACATTCTGAGTATTGAACCTTCAACCTCCCGAAAACTGTTACTCACCACTTTTATCCCTTGCACCACGGGTCCTTGTCCGCAAGAACTTGTGGCACAACATATTTATGAACCCTCATCTATTATCAATCCTCATCTAAAAAACTTCTGATACATAAAACAATATATGAACTATAATTGGAAAAAATGGGGTTGAAAAATAACATTCATTGCATATTCAGGTAGGTAAAGTTACATTGCTCTTAATCAAAGTTACTTACATTGGGTGAATCTTTAATGTTCAATGAATGATAGTATTATCATCTCCAACAAGTTTACAGCAATGAGTTTTCATTACTTTCGATCTTTTAAGTTTACTCAAGAACATTTTTTCTTCTACGTTGTATTATCATGTGATCAAGTCTTTAGTGATATGCATATTTTCACTCCAGACAAAGATGGAATTTAAAAAATTAATGAGCAATCAATAATATTGTATACTAACTGTACTTACCCCGTGTTGCCTGATATTGTTGCTTTACTTTCATTTTTGCTTATTTTGTTAAACTATGCCCCCCCCCCCTATTATTTTTTTGTTCCAATTAAATGGAAGTAACCCTGTATGAATGAACACAGGTTCCTTTTTTGTTTTGTTTTTAAATGGTGGCCATTTGAAAATAATTCTGACCTGGACAAAGTATTTTTTGTAAAAAATTAAATCGAATTACATGTTATTCTTCTTAACAACATACTGCAATAATCCACAAGAAAGACTGACGAATCCAACTAAAATATTGATTTAATAGGAAAAAAGCTATTGATGCCAAAGAAACGATAAAGAAACTGTCTTTATTTTATATATTAGAAGATAAAAAAGAAAATTAAAAAGTCCTTTAGTTCAAATTATGTACAATCTGTATGTATCAAGCTGTAAAGACTAAGCCACGACGAAGAAGAAGGAGGACAGGGTCACATCATTTCTTTATTGTAATCAACTAAATACAATCTACCTGACCATAGTGGAAAGGAGTACAGTAACAAAACTAGTTAAATTATATAAAATTCACCATCATATTTGAGGAAACGGACAATCTTAGCGGTATTATTTGAGAGTAGCAAAGATTAAGATAGCACATGTTACCTGCCGTAGATTCTGCTCGTAGTATGTCTAGTTTTAACCAGATGCAACGGGTGTGAGAAATATGTGGAATAAATATGTTAACAAACGGTATATTTTCAAACCAGATAAAGAAAACTGAATCAACAATCCTATACTGCACATAGCAATAGCACATCTTACTTTTTTTTTTTATACTATTTTTTATTTTACTCTTATCAAGACCCCTTGACGATAAGGGTTATAGAGATTGTCAGGTGAACAATAATCGCCCCCACAAGAGGACCGGAAACAAAGAGGAATTGATTATCCAAGAGAACGGTTCAAAAAGTATTTGTTCACATTGGACTTGAAGATGGCCATGCTGTAGTCAGTTGGGAAGAAGACTCATGGTATTTTATTCCACAGATGGGATGTTCTCGGAAACAGACTTTGTTCATTGAAGTTGTGTTTGGTTTTTCGTAATGAGAGAGAGAGAAATAAAAGTTCTTTGAAATGACTGTAGATAGACGAGTTATTGCTGTGAATGTTTTGCTGGGGGGGGGGGGGGGGGGGTTACCAGGGATTGGAACTCACCTACCATGAACACCTACCATAAACATAACGATACAATAGAGAGAGACTAGTGACATCTCTTCTGTGTGAACGAGACTGAAGGAATGAGAAGAGATCACTAGATTGTGAAGTCGATTTTGTACTCTATCAAGACAAGAAAGAGTGCTCCGAGCAGCACCTCCCCACATATGACAGCAGTACTCCATCTGAGGGTGTACTGCTAATGAATTTTTACCTTCTACTATAGGCTCCAACAGACTCCAAGTGCAAACTGGCTGTCACTCAAACTTAATGCCTGCAGCGACTGGCTTGATAGTTAACCCAAGCACTTAATAACATTACATATAACCCAAACTTTCTAAAAGTTTCAGAAGTTCTAAAAGATTAATATTTACTAATAATATGTAACAATGACAATGACATTTAACAAAAATACAATACTGCAGTATTAAAAATACCAAGTAAATCATGATTTATCTCCCCCTGTGATCAGAACAACTTGAATCATGAAAACAACTATTAATCACAACTTTTGTTCGATTTGAGGAAAAAAGTAATAAGCATAATTTTTAGGTATTTTCCACCAATTCAACTTGTTTTATAAAAATAATCATTGATTATGACCTATGGATTGGTGATTATTTATATTTTGTAACATTTTTTCGATTTTAAGATAAATCTAATGGATTTTGCTTAAAATCCACAAAAAAGTATTTTGTTAGATATTTGAAAAAAAAAAAAAAAAATTTTAGACCCCTAGAAGGACTAATCAGAGCTTTCCTGAAAAATATGGTTCTCTCAGCTTTCTGCATACATGATCATATAACTTCATGGAAAATTTAATAAAAGAATTAAACAAACCAATTTTGAGACAATCAGAAAATTTAATAAAAGAATTAAACAAACCAATTTTGAGAAAATCAGAAAATTTTATAAAAGAACCAATTTTGAGAAAATCAGAAAAAAAGACTGCCAGACTACTGGACATTGACAACTCATAAGTCTTTTCTGATTAACATTGGAGACTAAAAATATATGTGGAATAATAACATATCAAATACGTAAAAGAATGTATGCCCATATTTACCTTTAACGGTGCCGACACAGCAGTAGGTGTTGCTGGTATGGGTAACTTTCCAGCTGTAATTGGATGCATATTTGAAGCCTGGACGAAAGATCCGGTAGCTGATGCTGAGCTACTGGGACAAACAGGTATCAGAGTCGTTGTGCCAGAAATCATTCCAACAACATGTTGTTTGTTAGTGGTCAATACTTGTATACCACCCCCACCTTGGGCTGACTGGACAATGGTAGTGGGCTGAGTGGTTAACATTGGTACAGTTTGTGATGTTGTCACCTGACCACCTGCTGACTGATTAGCAAGGGAATTGGAGATCACATTGGCCATTGTTTTGCTGACCTGTGCAAAAGGAATCTGGCCAACGACAGTAGCCTGCTGTTGCTGATACTGGTTTAGTTTCGAGGCATTGCCTGTTGGCACTGATGGGGTGGCTGGTGTTTGCTGTATCACAGCCTGTTGTGTAAGAGCAGACTGACAAACAGGGGACTGGGCGATTTGTGATTGACCCACTTGACCCGTAGACACAAATTGCTGCTGTCCCTGGGACAACAGTTTCTTTTGAATCATTGCTAACTGGTCCAAATGGGCTTTCTGGGTTCGATTTGGGTTCTTTATAGAGACTAATGTCTTTATATCATTTTGTATTCGTGTTAACAGGCTAGGCTCCTGAGCCATTTGTATTGTCTGCATATGTGAATTAAGGACAGCAGCTTGGTTGGCCACAACTTGAGGGACAGCAGCTTGATTGGCCACAACTTGAGGGACAGAAGAGTGGACAACCCCACTACTGCTGATGGGTTTGGTTTGACCGGTACTGGATGACACCTGAACACCAACTAGGCTGTTAGCAACACTGACCTGTGAAGGCAACTGTACAAGAGACTGGGAGACAGTCGTGGTCACAGTAGTCGAGTGAGCTGTGCTAAGGCCTGGACTGCTGCTAACACAATGCAGGGCAGGGATCTGAGGTAGCGGAAACTGGATATTATGAATGGCTTGAACTTGTTGCTGTTGTTGCTGTTGTTGTTGCTGCTGTTGTTGTTGTTGCTGTTGTTGTTGCTGTTGTTGTTGTATATGTTGTTGATGTTGATGTTGATGATGATGATGTTGGTGATGGTGATGCTGGTGTTGGTGTTGTTGTTGTTGCTGTTGTAATGGAGATGCACGATTCCGAGAATTTTGCTTTGATGAACTTTTGGCAGACTTAGTTGGCGGGGTTTTGGTTCGGCTGGTACTACGCTGATTACCAGTAGTCGTTGTGCTACTGGTGTTGCTGATGTTCTGTATGACTTGCATAGTTGTAAGCGGATTTTGTGATGCTAAAGAAGAAATATCTTGTCCAGCAAGCGTTGTTTTTACCGTTGTAGTCTGAATGGGCACAGTGTGTGTTTGAGGGGTCTGCAATAGAACTTGCCGGCCACCTTGAAATTGCAGAGGTCCTGATGTGAGCCCTTGCAAGTTATAATTCTGTCCACCAATATTGACAGTAACAGTGCCAGGTTGTGATCCGGCCATCTGCAGTCCTGGATGACCAATCACCTTCAGTTGTTGACCCTGAAGAGTATTGACCACCTGCTGTACTGGAATGCTTCCCTGTGACGTGGAGGAGTTGATCAGCTGAGACTGCGAGATCTGAGGATATGACTGCACCTGTGAAGTGACCGTTGACGACTGTCCACCATTGGTAGTTGATTGGAGCTGTATTAAGTTTGATGGTAGTGTACGGAAGATAATTGATGGGGTGTTGAGGTTCACAAAACTGTAATTGGGTTGTGCAGTGGCTGCTGCCGTAAGATTAGCCTGCGACTTGTCTTGCGTCTGTTGGCCAGACAGCTGCATGGTGCCACCAGCCATTCCTGTAGCATTGCCCATCGCCATCCCCGGTGCTGCACCCACCGTGGACTGGGCAGCATGGAGTAGGGTACCAGTGCTGGACACTTGCTGCCCAACATGTGACGAGGGCAGCTGCAGATTCTGGACCTGCTGGAGATTTTGGAGTCCGGCGACATTTGGGATGATAATACTTTTCCCTTGCGGAGTGTTTATGATGGTACCTTGCAGCGTAACAGGGTTCGATGAAGAGGCAGCCTGCACATTTGGATAGACGCTCACCATGCCTCCCTGCTGCTGGTTTGCTTGTTGTGCCGAGTTATTGCACAGAACATGGGCGACATTCACATTGACCACGTTAGGGTTCTGAATCACGGTATTTTGCGTGTGTACAATATTCTGTCCTTGAGTTGGGAGAACTGCTTGTCCAGGAAGTAAGTTCTGGATATGCTGCTGGTTTGGGGCTTGGACTAGATTTTGGATTGGGACACCGGCAGCGGCAGCAGCTGCCTGCAATTGTTGCTGAGTGGGAGGCTGTGATTGCACTGATGTTGGGATCTGTACCAAACCAACATTAGGGGAGGGACTGACACTACTGGTATGCTGTCCACTGAAAGATGGGCTGATAGTGACCAATCCAGGGGTCAGGGATCTACTGACTAGTGGAGAGTTTATTGGGGCGGGGCTTTGACTAGGTGTAAGGGCGCGACTAACACCTGGTGAAGGAGCAGAGACTTGAAGATGTTGTTGAATTTGATTGACTTTTGAAGATTGATGTTGTTGTTGCTGCTGCTGTTGCTGCTGTTGTTGCTGTTGTTGTTGCTGCTGCTGTTGTTGTTGTTGTATCTGCTGTTGTAGTTGTTGCTGCTGTTGTTGTTGTTGTTGCTGCTGTTGTTGTTGTTGTTGCTGCTGTTGTTGTTGTTGCTGCTGCTGCTGCTGTTGTTGCTGTTGTAACTGTTGCTGTTGTAGCTGTAACTGAAATTGTTGAAATTGTTGCTGAATTTGTTGCTGTTGGGCAAAAGTGAGGGAAGTCCCTGGGGCTGCTTTCAATATAAGCTGCTGACCTTGAATAACTTGGATTGGAATTCTGTGGAAAAAAGAAAAGAAAACACTTTTAATTTTTAATATTTGACATTGATAAACACAAGGTTTTAGTTACGATTTGTAGAAGTGAAGGTATCAGTGTGTTACCACCTGTAATATCTCTACACCAATCTCATAAAAATGTAAGAAACATGAGGATTGTGTTCTTTTTCAGAAATATATATACCATATATTTTATTGCATAGAAAAATTGAGATGGAAGATTTCACAATAGTGCATTAATATATGTTAACTAAAAAAAAAAAACTTTATTCAACGGTAATACTCTTTAGCATTAAATTTTTTAATGAAATTATCAGATTGTTTGGAAAATACTGGCCGATTTTTCAACTCACTTTAAAACGTTCATTTAGATGGCATTTTTGCAGTGTTTTATACAAAATTTTAGTATACGTCCTTGATAAGAAAGATGAAATAAGAAGAATACATATACTTTTCGTGCAGGAGTTCAAACTCAGTTAAAATGCTGTCGATATCAACAGAGCATGATAGAAGTGTCCACAAGTAACAATATTTATTGTACAATGGTGATTTCAAAAATTCCTTTCATAATAATGCTTGCGTTGAAGATGAAGAAGGTAGAGGATGGTCATGCACTCTCGACAATGTTTCACAGCAATTTCTGAACAAACCTATGTCATAAATCATCATCCAGTTTTGATATTTAAAGTGCTGCGAGTGTCCCGGACTCCAGGGTGGGCAACACCAGACAATGTCTGATGCCTTCTCTCCATAGGGTTGCTAACAGTCATGTTGCAAACAGTCAAGTCACTTCGTACGCACTCAAGCCAGGTTTTCCTTAATCTTCCATGCACACTAGTGCCTGGGGTATCCATGCGTGTTATTAAGTTGATGCAGGAGGTAGCACGCTGTAGATGGCCAAACCACCTGAGACGCTGAACGTGTAAGGCATCCAAAATACGACCAATACCAAAAAGCTTCTGATAGAGCATGGCTGAAGGAATTTTCTCCTCTAGTTTGCTGCCATACATCCACCTGAGCATGGCACAGCCATTACACTGAAGCCACTGCAAGTCAAAAGCATTTGGAACCCATGCCTCACTACCATGCAAGATGGCAGCGTGAACACAGGCCAAAAAGACCTTGGTGGGAGTCCTGAAAGAAATGTGCCTAGATGCAATGATTGGCAGCAACTTCTTGAACCTTCCCCAAGCAACACAACAGCAAGCAATGATACCACATTCGCAGCCACCACCAGCATTTAACATGTTGCCCAGGTAGCAGAAGGTAGTTTCAACATCAAGTGGGGTGCCATCCACATCAATAAATGCCAACATTCGATCATCGATTATGCGGGCAACACCTAGACATCTGCAACAAACAATCTGGGTCAACTACCAGCCTCCCAGCAAGACCACTTCACTTCTTGTTGACTCATAGTTTACACTGGGAGCATTCAATGGAGTTTACACCTAGACATCAGCGACAAACAGCACAGGGAATCCGCGACAATCACAAATTCGTTTGCATACAGGAGCTCCCATGGGATACATGCACGGAACTCACTTGACAATGTCTCCAGAACCAGGATGAAGAGAAATCAGCTGAGTACAGAGCTCTGATGGACCCTAGCGTCCACTTTAAACTCCTCGCCATAGTGACTGTTGACACGAACATGACTACGAGCATTCGAATACATGCCTCAGACAAGACGGATAGCTCACTCTTTCACACCAAGACTCTTCATTTCCCACCAGAGCACTTTCCTAGGTACACAGTCAAATGCTTTTTTTGAGATCAACGAATGCAAAGTAGAGAGGTTTCCTGGATGTGATGTACCTTTCCTGCAGTTGGTGTGCAATGAAAATGGCATTCGAGGTGTCAGTGATTGGAGATACCTCAGGGAGTGAATCACTTGGCCACTCAAACTCAACATTTAGGAATCTCGCATAATGTTCCACCATAGGCTTCATCTTATCCCCATTACTTAGTGTGATTTCACCAGCATCATTCCGGATACACTTTTCACTGGTAACATCCTAGTTAGTGCAATCCATTTATTTCGCTAATTGGTAGATATCAATGCCGTTAGGTGAAACATTAACAAAAGTCTCCCTTTCACTCTCAGATTTGTCGATCCAAACACCCTGTTTGGTTACACCATGAGCAGTGTTTGCAACCTACACTCCCTGCCCTCTTAAGCAGAAAGTAAGCTTAGAAATATGACTCCATCTTCAACCCGATTATTCCACCACCAGGTCCCTGGTCTCTACTAATGCTTTTTAAAGAGACCACATACCTCAATTGCTGTGTTCATAAGACAGCCAGTATCAGAGAAATGTCTAAAGAACTTGATATCAGTATTTCAACTCTGGCCATCTGAAGCAAATTGGTAAGGTTTAAAAGATAAATGAGTACATGAGCTGAAGGAATAAATGCTTGTTTTTGAAATCCATCATCATTTTCCGAACAACCTACTATTTTTATAACATTATCATCATTTAATATTTACTGCTGAGCACAGGGATGAAACTTGGATTATAATGCTTGTTTGAATTGGCCTGTCATACCTATTAAAATGGGGGGCAGTCTGCATAGCAAATAAAATCTATTAATACTCTTCTCTGCTGAGACACTTATCCCCTGTATGGTGAATCTAGAGGAGTCAATTTTAAGAAGTATAACCTATTTTGTCAACAGTCCATTTTTACCATTTATGAAAAGAAACAGAGAAATAAAGATTTTATAATTAGTAATGAACTAATCGATTGAATCACCAATCTGTATAATACGTGTGAACCTTCGTTTGCACATAGGTTTTCACCTTCCATACCCTGTTTAAAAAAATGAGACAGTCCGATCACTAAAAATGAAATTCAAAAAACTAAGGAAGAAATATCTGATGTTATTGACAAAGAAATAAGATTTTATCATTTCAAAATTAACTGCTCCTCCTCCCCCTCCTCCCCATATTCGGTTTAACATGCACTTTATATGCTGGTATGTGTTGGAAAGCTTTAAGAAATTGACTTCCAAACTAACCTATCTCTGGTGAGGTCTTTATTTATTCTTCTTTCTCTCAAGTTCATTTTTATCAATTCCTTCCATGTTTTCCTTGGCCTTCTTTTGTGAACTGAACCTGCTATCTCAACTGTTCTACATCTACTAACCCAAGAACTCTCATCCATTCTTTCAACGTGGCCATACCCTCGGTTTACTCTTCTGAACACATCCCCCTATACTGTCTAAATTTAATCTTCATCTGAGGTCATCAGAACTAAGCCTGCTCCACACTGTGCTCCAATGTTATCAGCAAGGTGGCAAAACATCTCGACAACCTCAATAGCTTCGTCATCCAAATATACTTTGTCCACAGCTGAGTTCTCATTCATCTCAATTGTCTTACACTTCTTGCATATAAACTGGTTACTCTCTTTCAACCTACCAGTAATTCCATTGCACTTCTTCTGTACCTAATGCTTACAAGTACCACAAAAGATTGAACTACACCAGACTCCCTTTCCACGAATAGAGCCGGAGAACCTTCCTCTTTTTTGGAGCTTTCCAACACTACAACCACTGATCATCACTTTGGTCTTGATAACACTAACTCACAGACCTTTACTTTCCATAGTATTCCTCCAAATCTTTAACTTAACAAGTAGGGCTTCCATTGTTTCACAGGCAAGTACTAAATCATTAGCATACATAGTCTCTTCTGGACAACCCATAAGAAACTCCCTGGACAATGCTTCGAAGACACAAATGAAAAGCAATGGACTCAGTATAGAATCTCCTACTTTAGCATTAAAGTTGTCACTAAATGTGCTGTTAATTCTAACATGACTGAGCATTTCTGTACATTGCTTTAACAACCTTTAACAACCACTCATTTGCCTCTAGTTTATGCAAAGCCCTCCAGACAACCTCTCTTGGCACTCTTTCAGAAGCTTTCTCCAAATCCACAAAAGCAAAATACAGGTTATTCTCCTTATTAAGGTACTTTTCTTGCATTTATCTCAGGATCTTATCCATCAACTTAAATGCCGATGTAATTACTTCTATCGAGTGCTTCCCCTTTACCCTTGTAACAATTCACAATTGTACTAAGGTGCCAGTCTTTCGGGAAACCTCTTCTTTTATGATCTGATTTGTTAAATTCCTGATCATCTTAATGCCTGTTTCACCTGCAGCTTTTAACATTTCTGCAACAATGCCTAAGGGTCCTGCTCATCTTACTCAGCTTCTCGTACGATTTCTTTCTCAATTCTCAATTAACCCTAACCCTAACCATTTCTTTCTCAATTCTCATAGTTAGAATGGAATAAAACGTCATAAATAGTATTCTGCAATTCCATTGACTTAAGCGGTTTCAGAAATCTACTTTTTGCATTCTTTTTATTTTAATACATCTAATTTTTACAATTTTAAATAAATAAATAAAAGTGGCATGTGTTTTATTTATTTAAAAAAATATTTATCCTACAATTATTTCATGGTAAAAAAATAAAGATGGTAGGTAAACACTCGTGGAATTTCTAGAGTCCTGCTCGTATGTTAATGTGACCAATGTCCTTGTTGGCTGTAAGAAAAGATGATCAAAATTGAAAGGCATCCACTGATGGCGACAAATGGTGGGAAACAGAAAATAAAAAGAAAGCGGTATTGCTTGCAAGAGAATAATATTCAATTTTCAAGTTGTATATGTTTAACCAGAAAACATAATTGTAACAATCTAAACACCTGTTGTTTTAAGAACGGTCTGCTTAAGCAATTTAATCTGTCACAATATTTACACAGAAAGTTGTACATAGATTATTGTTATCCAAAATGTTTGCATTCCTTTAGTATTGAAGTTGAAATACGTAAAAAGTAGAACGATGGAAAAGTGTACAAACTTGGAGTAAAATCAAATCTCTATTTATAAAATCATCTCATCAGATATTGTGTGTGTACATCTTTCAATATGATTTGTAAAATTAAAAAAAAATAAAATCGATTAATGTATCTACTTATTTATAATAGGTAATTAAAAATAAAAATGTAAGTTTTGAAATTCTATTTAAAAAAATTAAAATTAAAAACTTGGAAAACATCAACTAACATGCATTTGTCTTAAAAAAAATTGTTTCAGACATTTTTTTAAAACTATAACTAGAAATATTCAAGAGGAGGGGACTCATTTTAAATTGAAGAGTATAATAGGAGTTGCCTACCTTGAAGTTTTAAAATGTGAAAACAAATAAAAATTAAAAACTAAAATCACTTCACTCTTTTATGAAAGTACATTTTAAACACTCATAATTAATTCTACTTTCTGGCCTTCAAGGCTGAGATCAAAGTGTCTGTTTTATCCTTGGTCAGAAGTGAAGTCCTTCTCAACTAGGACAATTTTAATTTTTGACTTCACCGAAAGTGCCCCAATATAGGGAACTGGAATCCCTCACATTAAAAAGTGACCCTGTATCTAACTTTGCCCTCATGAAGAGGAGGTCAGTAAATAGACTAATAATTTAATCTATAAAAAGTTGTTAACATTTTTATATATTAGGAAATAAAATAAAATGTGTATACATTATCCTCTTGAGTGTTAATAAAACAAACAAAAAGAATTTGAAAAATCATTCATAGATATGGGAGTAAAGAAAACAAAAACCTATCAAATATCAGACTTATATTTTACAATGTATTTTAAGGGAAATGTGGTAAATGTTACATATAAAATTATTATTGTTACTTTAGTATATAGCATTGTAAAAAAAAAAAAAAAACTAGAATTGCTCCAAACCACAAATTTTTTAACTAAATTATAATTTTACATAGGATTTTCAAAAAGTTGGTTTCAGTATTTTATGCTATTGCATTTCTTTATTTCAATAAATATTCGATTAATAGTAAATAAAAATAATGAGTAAGTCACAGGCAAGAAACACAGACATACAATAATAACATAATTTTATTAATACAGAGATATAACTCAAACTAGTATAAAATATATTTTTCATGTAATTAAACATAAATAATGATCTTTCATATTTCAAAAACCTATCAGAAACATTAATGAAATCTACATGAATCAGTCTGACTAGAAAATGGATGAATCCATTTGTTGGTAGAAATTGTTGCTGCTTGATTGTTTTGAAAATGGAGCCATGAAAAAAAAATTTGAAAATAGAATTATATTCCAAAGAGACGTTTGCAAGTATAAGAGGGAATTTAAGACCAACTATCATTTACATTGCAGTATTATTAAATTAAGCTAGAAACAGTCCACTTTGAAGCAACTCAATAAACCTCAGTCTAAACTTTGTATTTAAAAGCAGATATTCATGGAGTCATATTTTAGTAGGGCAAAGGCTCTCTTTTTACTTGTCTCCTTATAAGGACAAAGTTAGACACAAGGTCAGATTTCAATGTGAGGAAAATCCAGCTCCTCATATGTGCACTCTGTATTGGAAACAAAAATACCTGTACAGTCCTGTTGGCACTCCCTTAGGTTACAGGCAATAAACCTCTCTTACTTGTACTTCCTCTCTGAAAGGAAATAATGCATGGGAGGATGGCCTACTAATACCAAAAAGATCCATCATTTTTATCCAAGCTAAAATGCGGAACGAGATCTATATATCATCAAATAATATGGCAATTCCAAATTAAAGATGAAATGGAGTTTTTAAACTAAGATTTTACATTTGTCCATATCAAAAATAAACTCTGGAAATAATGTAACAAAGTTATAAAGACAATGTTATTTGCCCAGTGAAAATAATAAATTAAAAAAATATTATTTCATTAAAAATACTCATATTTTATATTCAATAAAAGTAACAACAAATTTCAAGTTGTTATTTTTTATCTGATACAAAAGACCTAACAGGAAGTATTTAAATCAATAAACTAAGTAAAATAAAAACAAAGTATGAAAATGTTACAGGAAAAAAAATATGCATATAGACATAGAATGATAAACTTATTTTACAAATACATCAGTAGCTTTTCATAAGAACCGGGTACTTAATTTTAACACTATGTTAATTATAAACAGTGTTCAAATCTTAAATGTTATTTAACAAAAATGTTAATATTAATCATCCAATATGTGATGGATTTTAAATAGACAAATTCTGCAGATTTGTCTCCCTTAAAAAGGGAGGGTAGGAGAGAAAAAACTTAACATAGTAATGAATAGAGAGAACACATATATGGTATATAGAACATATCTTAGAGCTAAAGTGGTTTACATAGTAAAATTAGTTTTAAGAAATTAAGATTTTGAAACTAAAGTGTATAAATCAAAGATTTTCTGCTAGAAAATAATTGATTTTAATTTCTAATATAATAATAAACATTGTGTTTCTGTTTGAATATGTATAAATAAATAGCTATTCCTTTGCTTGTAACACTAAGGGAGAAAATTCAGTACATCTTTAAGTAAACACTAGCATCAATCATCATCAGCTGACTCATATATATTGTTTGTAAATTAAACAGCGACTGTTTTTTTTTCCATTGTGACTTTAATTATAAAAATTGTAGATAAGAATCGCCTTGGTTGGGACTCAATGAAAATGGTCATAATTTATTTCATGCACTAGAGTGATTAAATAATAATTGACAAAAATAATTATTAGAAACCATCACCAGTTGATTTTTAATCATTTTTAAGGGACAAAAGCTGGAAGCTTAAAAAGGAAAACGTTTTAAAAAGATAAAAACTCATTATTTTTTAATAATTTTAACAGATAGCTTATAAAGTCAGTCAGTCTTTTTAACAATTGCATACCAGTACTTCTATATAATTTAGTAAATGTATTAAATAATTGCTTTTGAATGAGATAATCTGTCATTGGTGGGGATAGCCTATAAGCATCATACAATTAAGTTATATTCTTATATTAATGAACTAGATAATATCACTTTTAATTAACATACAAAAATATAGAACATGCATACCTGTTTCTATGTGTATAATCTAAACCTTATTTACTAATATTGTATTTAAATGTAATTACAACTTCTAGTATGAATTCTGAAGTTATTAGAATAAAAAAGTTAAAAGAAAGGTTTTCGAAAGTGAACTAATAGCACAATACAAGAATTCACTAAAATCATTATTTCATTTTAAAATATAAGAAATAAAACCGCCACTTGAATATTGTGCATTTTAAATCGAACAAAGTCCATTTTTGTTCAAGTTTGAAAATCAAATGTTACAGAATGATAAGAGTCAAGTATCTGAAAGTGATACTGAAATCATGACATTGTGCCTTTCACATAAAGTGTAGGTTTTGTTGTAATATTTAGGAAAACTAATAGAAGAATCTAAATAAGACAGCCTTAAAAGAAATTACTCATATCAATATACAAAACACCATGCAGAAATGTAAGTTATACCATAGCAAACAGATCGGAAAAGTGACAGGTTATAGGAAAACTTATAACAATGGAATTATGTCAATTTTTATGATAGAAGCTAATAAATGGAGAAATAGGTTAGCATGCTTGAAAGCTGTTTTTTTGTCGGGCAGTAGGTAGAATGGATATTTAGAAAAGGTGATAGAAACAAAAAAAGGGGGTGGCAAGGACAAAAGTGATTTAGAAAGAGGGGTGGAAGGTAGTGAAGTGAGCAATGTTGATATTGATAAGCAACCAGCCAAATTACCAATCAACCAATCGGCTGACCAAGAACAGATAACTAGCATTAAAAAAAGGTGTGATCCTGCAGATAAAACTGAGGTCTTGTAAAAAAGGTTAAAAGCAATTCTGTTGAGCAAAGTGATCTTATCAAAAACCAGTAGGAATAGTAAAGATGTAAAAAGTTTGAAGTGGTGGTAGTAGTAGTAGTAGTAGCAGCAACAACAGCAGTGGCATTGGTGGTAGGAAGAATGGGGAAAGGATGTCTGACAGATGTCCACAAAGAATAATGGTAGAAAAATTCCAGTTATCCTAGGGGTTCTTGTGTTGTTGCTGTTGTTGTGTTCACCATGAGAAAGTAATAATCAAAGGGATCAGCCATATTCTAAAGAAAAGGCTCAGGCAGATATCAGGAAGAGGCTATATTGTCAGCTGATTATACTCACCTTAGCAATAATATTAACAACAGGTAGTTGAGCGTGGGACACTTCAAACATCATTGACACAGAGCAAGCTGGAAGGGAGACACTTTGAGAAAATTCCAAGGAAGCAAAATACTTTTCACAAAAATCATAAAAATAAAATAGAGGAAAATGCTTTGTGGAATTTTGTTTCAAATATTTTTGTATATATATTGTATATTATATATAAATGCATGAAGTTAAACTAAAAAGTTAAAATGCAAATCTGATATTGAAGTTTGCCTTTTTAGAAACAAATTAGATTTAACAAAGTGTCTGTCCATCTGTGTGATGATGATGTCATAAACAACAATACAAAATCATACATACCTTAACAAAAATTGAAAACCAACATATTTCAAGTTTTAAACTTATCAATAAAGAACGAAATACAAAGTATATTGTATTACATTAAGATTTTGCAACAACATTTTGTATATGGATTTGTCATAACGAATTCATCTAATAATTGAAAAAAAAAACAAAAAAAAACAATACTTTCTAAATTATTGTCCAGGAACAAAGAGTGAAAACGTTTTGAAAAATTTAAATATCAAAGATATTCAGTAAATTCCAACTGCTAACTAAATTAAAAGAAAGCTTAACATTTCAAATTACAATTAAATTTAAGAAAAACTACCATGTCAAACTTAAATCTGAACCATATAAATATAAGCTACATAAATTTAAATCAAAAACACATTGTGATTTAAGTAAAATATTAAACACAATATTTAAAACATTCAAATATCTTAATAAGCTAAATTAAATTTATGAACAAAATCATAAGATACGAATATTTACTTAGTGGTTATAATGTCAGTGATATGCTTATTAGAATCAAGCTATTCATTGCATAATCAGTGAATATGATAGAATATAAGTTATAGATAGTGAATTAAATATACCCTAGAAACTTCCTCCTTAGGAAGAAGCCGGCTGACCCCACCCATGGTTAATGTCATTACAGGTACACATAATATAAGTTACTGGAACAAAGCAAAGAAATATTAGAATAATGAGTTGTTTTGAAAATGTGTTCTTAGATCAAGGAAGTCTCAGCTCATCTAATAAGTAAGTTCTGCATTTAGGATCAGGTAGAATATGATAGAGATTCGTTTAAATAGAATATATTCATTAACATGTGTTCCGTCATCAGTAATAACTTTATTCTAATATTTCATAAGTATCTTAAAAGACATTTTTTGGTTTATGCCGAAATATTTTGTATTTGTGTAAGAAAATACTTATGTTAGAAAATGGACTGGTATCATGATATCTTGTGGTTTTCGTAGCTTGCTGCATCATTCTCGCAAACATGAGCTGCTTCAAGAATTGTAAAGCTCTGGTGGCGAAACAGCTTGTTTTTCCTTTTCCTTAGCTTCCACTGAGAGCTTTCATTTAATTTTTTTTTTAAATATTCCATTCAAAATGAAACATTTTTCCAAAAATAATCCTCCTTGAAAATGGTCACTAACATTTATGCAGTTTGTGGCAGAAAAAAAAAAAAACAGAAAATTTTTCTTCTTCAAATCTTCAAACTCCTCAAGAAGAATCTATAAGTGGTTCATTTTGAAGAATAAGATGGTTATATTTTTCCAGGTTTGATCTATGTCTTGTGGTTATGAATTCTTGAAAGTAATGTTATGCTCTAAAACAATCGATTTCTTATTTCACAGTAATATTGTCTAATAACAACATAACGATGCAATTAAACCAACTCTAAAACAGTAAGCACAGCTTCCACAGTATTTAGGAGGAGGCTTATTTTGGATAGTGCTTTCAACTACTGCAGAAGTGACTAATCCCCCTCTAAAGTTTACAGGGAGATTAGAGTCTAAACCATTAATGGGCCCAATTTTAGTTTTTACCATCTCTAATGTTACCTTCTCGTTTGACCAGCATCCTTCCACCATCTTGTCTGGTCGCATGTGGACTGCTTCTCTTTCGAGTCAATATATACAAGATACAGGGTTTCAGATTTTCTATTCCTTTGGACTGATGAACTCCGAGCAGATTTTTGTACATACACTCACTCACTCCACCTATGAGTGGAGGTGGATAGAGAGAGCACCCGTCTTTATGAAGACTTACACACAAAAAGAGAACATCATCTCTTCCTCATGTGTTATATCACAGTCACATATCTTCTAGTTTAAGTCTAAGAAGGATTAAGATATTTCCCCTTAATATGCATAACGGGTGAGACCATCATCAAAGCCAACAGAATGATCTGCTCCTGCCACAAGACATGCAATTCAACCTTTCTGAACCTTCAAACTATCTTTGAAGAATCAAATCCATCACATAAACATTAGATTATTTTTGTTTGATTCTGTAACCTTAGTCTTTTAGAATCTAAGCTTTTTATGTAGTCATGCACTCCTTACATGGACATGCAAGAAGCCAAATGCTTAAAATAGGAAATCACTGAGATACATAATAATTGTGCTTGTCCTTCCTTTCTTTAGTTAGTATGACTGCAACGCTGACAATACTAAATCAAAGGGATGTAGTCATTCAAACATGACGCAGTAGTAGTATTAATACAGCTTTCTTAGAATATGTAAACAACAAGAAGGCAATAATTTATTTTTCTTTTCAACTTAATTCCAAAAAATTTAGCTACGAAAATTATTAACCAATTGTATTTGTAGAAGAAAAATATAGAAAACTAAAGCCCACAATGAATTTTACTATAAAATAAAAGTATTATTTAAAATTCTTACATTTCAATGTACTTGGATCTTTCAAATAAATTGTTTCAAAGAAAGAAACCGTTTCCAGTCTCACTAGTAAATTATAGTTCTTAGCCCATTGATCCACAAAAGTGCTTTATTAACATGTTGACCTTTACAGTTTCACATATTACTTATAAGATGACCTGATAGATATTAATTATTGTTTATTCTATTACAAAATAATGTAATGGGATTATTATTTAATGTTCAATTAATTTCACATGCATTTATGTTAAAATAACAATTGTATTATAACTAAGGACAAAAACCAGAGATAATTTTTTAATAATGTCAAACTGTACATTCAGTCGATTTTTTTTCTTGAAATGTGTCATAAGGATGTTTCAAGAAATATTAAATATGGGGAAAATATGAAATCATGCAGTGATATAAGCAGTAACTATCTTATTCATTCTAAGCTCAGGTTAGGGTTTGAATTTGGCATAAAAATGTAGATCAAGCAATAGCAAGTATATGCAGGCAAGAGATAAGCATACATACACTCATACATATCAATAAGGTGGAAAGTAAAATATTTTACCATTTTCTTTAGATAAGACCAGATACTTATGTTAGTTATATTAGTAAGTGTTTCGCATTTATATATCAATTTGTATTCATTTATGATCAAGACAATAAATATGCAAAATAACCCAACAGATAAATATCGAATAACAAGAAAAGTTCGCACTTGAAAATAGGCAACTCATTTTGAAGATAATACAATAAAGAATCTCTAGACTTTTAGAAAAAAAATATCAGCCTTCTGATAGTAATATATTACTATGCCTCGAAAAACAAAACACAATTATTTTCTATTATAAAGTTTTTCCTATAAAACTTTATAATAGTAACACAATCTGCAACTATAAAAAGGCATTCTGATGAAACTGATTCTCACAATAATTAACCAACTCCAGAGTTTATAATTGTAAATTATTGAAGAATGTATTCTTAATGTGAAAAGCACTATTAGAAAAATAAGTCTACTGCATATAAATACGGAATTTCGAAATGCCTTTTTAGATTTTACTTATTAAATAAATACATTTTCTTATGTATAATACAACACTGTATTTCTGAAGAAAAAAAAAAACAAGAATAAATTACAATCATATGTATCATATAATCATGTAGTAGTCACGACCATCGAGATAGACAAATAGCTTGAGCGATTTGAATGTGACGTTTGCTGACGATCAACAATTCGTCATTTTGTTTGTATTTACATCTGATTTGATGTGGTCTTAACTATTTTTATCTAAATGTTTCTTGAAAACATAAAAAATCGAAACCAAAAACGATGCGTTGTTTCAAATTGTAAAAGCAAATTATAAGAATGGACCAAAGATCAGAATTAATTGAGATGAAGTATGCAATTGAAAAGGAACATTTTAGCAAGCAAATATATCAAGCTAACTAGGTATTTGATTTTCAAAGAACAGATATTTCATTGAAATTTAATTATTGAATTAATTTTGTGACCTTATAATTCACAACATATATCCATAATAAAGTAATGATGCAGTGTCCACTGATAATTTATTTACTTTGAATTGGCAAATAAAATAAAATGTGTTGTGAGTTAATTGAACACAAAAGCAATCCATCTAACTTTTTTTCAATTAATATTGTACAAAAATAAATTGTGTTTTTTTCATGTCAGAAAAAAATAGATAGATAAAATAAAAATAAAATAAATAATTGTTTTAATTAAAACCGAGATTAGAAATACGTTTTTTATATTATTCTTTACGTCAAGAAAACCAAAACCAAAGTTGATGCTACTTTCTTGTGATACTTTATTTTTTATGAATTAAAAGAGCATCAGAAATATCAAGCATCACATTAAAAGAGAATGTTCTAAACTGTAAAAAATTTATCGAATTCAGATTATTTCTTTAATATAAATATCTATACAATGTTTGATGACTGCATAATAGACATGGCAATGGAGTAGTAAATACTTGAATGAAAGCAGAAACAAAAATTATTTTCAATATAAACGTAGTATAGTTAAACCCTTAAATCACTTGAAAAGTACTTTTGAAAATGCACGATAAAGTGATGTCTAATTGACACAACCATATCTTTCTAGAGAATGGTTCTCTAGGGCGATTTCACTTATGACAGAGGAAGCCTTTATTGATATAGGCCTCTATTGATATAGGCCTCTATTGATATAGGCCTCTATTGGTTGGTAAACTAGTGTTATTTCAGACTTTTCATTCTCCTGTATTAGTTGCTCATACTCAGAGAGAAAACAGATGGATTCATACTTTTGTGAAAGTTAAATTAATTTTATGAAGTTTAGTCATTACATTAATTGAATATAATTGTTTAAAATAGGTAGTAATTTTAAACGGTCACATAAAAACATTATGACACAGTCATTATCTGGTCTGACTACTTTATTAAGATTTTGACGCAAGATAGAGAAAGGTGAAGGGAAAGATCTCACCTGTATCATATACACACATTTTGCTGCATACATTCACAATCAATTCACAACAAAATATCATAACAAATAGACAGTATTATCTATTACCTACCTTTGAACCCCCACGATTAGAGGGAGGTGTCAAGCCTGCTGTTTAGCCCCCAAAAGGGATGGTTTCATACTTTTTATTGTTTTTGTTCCCTTAGTTAAAATGTTCTTACAAAAATTATATAGAGTGACTTTTAACAGTAATAAGATATTTTTTATTTAAAAAAAAATGAAATAAAAACTTTTTTTTTAATTTGTCGAGATTTAAATTCTGTCAAAGTTTCACTTTTAAAAAACTTGTATTCCTTATAAGATAAATAATTTATTGAATAAACACTGACAATTTCATTAAACTCGATAATTGTCGGATTGTTGGTGATTGAAAGAAATTAACACATTGGTTTGCTCTTACAAAGAGAAGTCTCCAAGTGGGGGACACCATATCATAGATTGACCCCTTAACTCCAGCACTGATTAAATAGCTTAAAAGAAATATAAGAAATTATTTTTTTTTTTTTATAAATTTTGGGACCAGAAAAATGAATGAAAGAACTCTTAAATGCAAAATTATTTTACTTACATTAGTTTACATTTTTAAACAGCGAATTGAAGAAAATAAAAAGGATAAACAATAAAAATAAATGAATCAATCAAACAGAATGTGATTAATAAATGCAAAATGTTTAATTGTTATTAGAAATGTTTATTATTTTCCTGCAAGACAAGTTAATGAAATACCGAATCCAAATTTAAAATAAATCAACATTTTTGCTTTACATAGCAAAAATAATCCAGCCCTTCGAAACAAACCTGTGCAATGAAATGTTGCATGTTAAGGTCATGAAGTAATTTTAACGCTAATTGTCTTCACCACCATTGCCACCATCACCACTGCTGCCAACACCACCATCATTTACAAATTCAAACGTAAAATAAAACTTTTATTGTAATATATCTATTTAATTTACTTACCCTTGACCAAGTGATGCAAAAGTGTTCTGATAAGAGGATTTTTGTTCTTGAGACAGCCCTGAGCTGCATCCTGGTTGAACCAACTGAACTTGTCCAAAGTTGGCCGACTGGGGCGACAGAAGAGCCGCAACCTGTTGAGAGCCAGCCACAGTGTTGATGGACGCCGTTGCAGGGACAAGAGGAGCTGCTTGACTATACTCTGTAGGGGTTCCTACAGCTGCTACCGTTGCCGTTACGGGAACTGCTGCGGTCGCTGCTGCTGGAGTTATTAATGTTTGCGATTTGATAAGAGGCAAGGAATCACTGCAGTCATTTTCTGATGACCCTAGAGTAGAAGACAAGAACTCTTCTTCGGGCCATTTGAAGGCATTTTCACCAATTTGGCTATCACCAGACAGGGATGGATCCGGCTAGAAAATATTTAAAAAAATAAATAAAAATAGAATAATAATAATAATAATAAAATAATAAGCAGTATTATATCTTTTCATTTATTTTATATTGTAAAAGAGAAAGAAATTTACGAAAGTAATAATAAAGGCAAAGAAATATTCTCTTTTAGAAACAGTTCTAATAATACACACCAAGAAATATAATTCTGTTTAAAGCTATACAAGTAGAATAACAAGCAGAATTCTAGAATCATTTGTTTACAATATTATTCAAGAAAAAAACTTTACGATGCTAAGAATCTTTCAAAAGTAACCAAAATCATTGAAAGGTTAATTAGTCATTTTGCATGACAGCCAGAAAGACAAGTGTTTCGCTATCATTTCTTTTTTTCTTTTTTTTAATATTTAACGAAAGAAATATGAATTAGATTACGGTTTTCAGGAGGATAACATTTGATAAGTATTTATTTATTATTTCTGTCAAATCATCCAACAAATAGCCATCAAGGAATGTAACTGGTAAAAATTAATTATCCACTTTTTAAAATGGAACAAATTCACAAGAAAACAGCGAGAGAGAGAGAGAGAGAGAGAGAGGGGGGGTATTTAGACATTTATAAATGGCTAAATCAATCAACTTCTGATTATTACATTTACTTCAAATTGATATAAAAAATGTATTTTGATGAAATATTAAGTAAAAGAAGTTATTTTTAAACATTAAATACAGAATAAAACAATGGTAAAAGTTGTTTGTTTTTTTAAATCGAGATTGTTTAAAACTTTTCTGTTCGGATTTCAAATTTTTGTTTGCAGATGCTTAGAAATTTTTGCACTGCAGCCTCTGCAATAAATTCTTCACAGATGAGGAGATTGAGCAAGCCAGAGAAACACCTCAAAATTATTAATAACTAATCACACTTGTGTTTTGGATTTTTATTTTGGTGAAAGAGATAACCACTCTCAAAAATAGAACACATTAGCTTTCAAAATACTCCAATGCATTGCACCATGCAGGATTTCTTAATTCATATAAAATAAACATTCAATTGGAAGAGAAATATTCCCAAACAATTATACTGCAACCTTTGTATATTGTTTTACTAATTGTGTTTTTCTTTAAACAAGGGTTTATCCATCTTTCCTCCATACATGAAAAGCTGGATTGTGGACAAAACTTATTATTTCTGAACAAAAAAGAATTTTCTTCCATAAAGAATTAGACTTCTCTAAATGCTAATTTGTGTTACTTTATCAGAAAATCCCAGTCTTTTAGTCGACAGGATTATTTTCTGTGAGATACGTGGTTTTAAAAGAGAGTGGAAAAGTAGACCTTGGGTTTACATTCGGCAGCCTTGTAACTCTCACTTCCCTTATTTTGTCCTTTAGTCCGTACATTTCATAGACAATGTTTCTGATAAAGGGAAAAGAATTGCTGTTTTCTGAGTCAGAATCTATCCATCTAATACTTATCATTCACTAGTTTTTGACCTAGAAGTGGTAATTTTCTTTTCTTTTCATCTCCTTACATCAAGTGGATTCATGCCTTGTCTGGAATGAGTTCCATAAAGGAGAAAACTATACCTCTACACTCCATTGCTTGTAATTATGTTAATAACTGATATTAACTATTTCTCTTAAATCCTCTGATCTCTTATTTTGAATAACTATTGGATTCACCTTAAGTTTTCTTTGCAATTTTTGACATGAAGAAATTTACCATTAAATGTCATTTTGAGGTAAGTATTTGTCAATTAAAAAATTCTTCAATTCTAGAATAACTAATCCTATAACTATTGACAGGGATACTTAATATGTTGGTCAAGTCCCAGTTGCTTGTGGGTTACTATATACTTGCTTTCCTACGAAGGTAGAGTTAGACACAAGGTCGGTTTTTAATGTGAGGAAAATCCAGCTCCCTCAAAAGGGGAACTTGCCTCAGTCTAGAATGATTTCTCTTTCACTGACTGAGGACAGAAAAGATTAAGTATAGTATCAAAACAAATACTACACTTTTTTCCTACCCAAAAGGCCAGGTGTTTCTCAATATAATTTTGAGCTTTAGAACTCTTTAAGAAATAAAGTAGTGAATGTTGACTACAAACATTGAAAAAGTTATGAACATGTAGAAAACTCTACACCCCTTCAATCATCCTTGAATAACATTTTTATGCTCAGTTTTTAATATAGTCCAAATACTTTTTCTGATCTGCATTTAAAAAAAGTTATTCTGCATTTTATATTTGAAAATATATTTTTTTTGTTTTAATATTAGTTGATTTTATATCAAAATACATCACAAGTAAATTTGAAGTAAATGAAATCATCAGAACTATTAAATAAATATTTTTGCAAGTATCAAAATAGTTCACTTTCCTGACTTAAAAAAACAAAAACATGACTCACTGTCAGAACATTTTACATAGTGTGTCTTCTTCCAAAGAACATTATTAAAATATTATTCTTAATAGGGGTAGGGAGTAAATGGGAAGGTATTCAGATTTTGGTGGGGGGGTCTTTTTTTTCAAAGTATTATATTATAAATAAGAGAAAAATAGCAAAAAAAGTTAAATTTTTGCAATTTTGGCAGTGTGCACCACAAAAAACGGATTTTCACAATTTTAGATGATGGAATTACACCAAAAATCATGATTTTCACACCTTCTTGCACTTGTGGCGAATTATAACCCCTAAAGTCATGCTCAGGTTGTTTATATAGTTGAGACCTGGTTTGGTGAAGGCTTCCAGCCATACTTTTCATAATTTTTCGGTTTGGGGGTGCAAAAATGTGCAAAAAATGCTTTAAAAAATGGCCATAAAAAGTGAGAAAATAGCAGAAAATTGTGAAAATCACCTTATCGGACTTGTTGTGGGGGCATTGGAACCTCTGAAATCTTGTCTAAGTTGTCTATAAAGTAGAGACCTTATCTAGTGAAGGTTGTTCAGCCCTATTTTGCAAAATATTTGGGATTTGGTGTGTGTGTTGGGGGGGGGGGGGTAAAAAAAACTCAAAAATTGCCAAAAAAGGTGAAAATAGCGGGAAAATGTTAAAATCTCGCCTTCTTGGACTTGTGGGGGCATTGGAACCTTTGAAATCTTTCTCACGTTGTTTATAAACTTGAGCTGGTCTAATGAATGTTTTTTCAGCCATATTTTCAAAATATTTGGGATTTGGGGCTCAAAAAGTTTTTAAAATAGCAGAAAATTATAAAGACCACACCATATCAGATTTGGGGGGGGGGGGGACACTGAAATCTCTGAAATCTTGTTTAGGTTGTGTATAAAGTTGAGACATGGTGTAATGAATGATTTTCAAGGGGTAGGGGTATGAGAGCCTATTTTCCAAATATGTATTGTTCCATTTTTCAGGCATTAGGCACATTATACAATGCACTCAAAGCTGGCAATTCAAAGTTTTGGAATCTTCGGTTAAGATAAACCATTCACTCAACAAATCCTTGGAGTACGGACATTTGGAAGCACCCCAACCGAGTTGATAAGGACAATTTACGAGAAGAGGCCATTGTAGAGTGTGTTGTTGATGGAGACTGGGATGTGTCACAGGAAAGGAATATGACTTTCACATTGCGAAATCATGTTTATATTTCAGATATGGTACAAAATATTTCCTGATGAATTTGCGCTGTATTTCATAGAAATTTCTGCATTATTTTCAAACTTTTTCACTAAGTCTTTTGAGATTGATTTTCCAGTTATCAAGCAGATGCACATATAATAATGACAATGGTGTTTTAGAGCATTTATCCATAAGTGGGCCAAAGTTCTTGGGGACCGAAATCGTGTACAGTACGTAGTGTGTAGTAGTAATACTATTGTGTTTCTTTTGTGGTTGCCCTCATTTAGGACTCACTGTTGTTTTCAGCCTACATTTTTTTTTTGGGGGGGGGGGGGGGGGGCCAGGTCCTAACTTAATAAACAACTTAAACAAGATTTTAAGGTTACAAGTCCAAGAAGGTGCAATTTTCACAATTTCTCGCTATTTTTTTTACCTTCTTTGGGCCATTTTTTAGCACTTTTGGTCCCCCAAGCCCAAATATTTAAAAAAAAATATGGCTGAAGAACATTCACTATACCAGGTTTCATCCCTATAAACAACTTAATTAAGCTTTCAGAGGTTCCCATGCCCCCACAAGTCCAAAAAGGTGAGATGTTAACAATTTCTCACTATTTTTGGCAATTTTTTTTAGCTTTTTTGACCCCAAATACTCAAATATTTTGCAAAATATGGCTGAACAACCTTCACTAGAGTAGGCCTCAATATTTCAGAGGTTCAAATGACCCCAAATGTCTGATATGGTGATTTTCACAATTTTCTGCTATTTTCACACTTTTTAAGGCCATTTTTTGAGCATTTTTGCAGCCCCAAAACCCAAAAATTATGAAAAGTATGGCTAAAAGCCTTCACCAGACCAGGCCTCAACTATATAAACAACTTGAGCATGACTTTAGGGGTTATAATGTGCCACAAGTGCAAGAAGGTGTGAAAATCATGATTTTTGGTGTAATTCCATCATCTAAAATTGTGAAAATCCGTTTTTTGTGGTGCACACCGCCAAAATTGCAAAAAGTTCAACTTTTTTTGCTATTTTTCTCTTATTTGTAGTATAATACTTTGAAAAAAAAAAGAACCCCCCACCAAAATCCAAAGACTTTACTCAAAATCTACCCTGTACTCCCTACCCCTATTCTGAATTACTCTGTGTGAGAAACGTTATTTGAATTTATTTTATTAAAATTAATCGTTAATAACTTGTACATATATTCACTAATTCTCACTAATAGTTTCATTAACTTTCTATGACTTAACATTGATGTTTCAAATTTCTTTTAATTATAAATTCCAACGAAATAAAAATTCTGTTTAACAGAAAGAACGTTGCATTTATTAAAACCAATAATCACCACATTTCATGAATGCCAGCGCCAACAACAATTCTTCATCTGTTTTGGTTTTTGACATTTCTTTTTATCAGTAAAGTAATCTTTAGATTATGTCTATGTACACCATACTCATTAAAAGTAGCTTTATCGAACTTTACATGGAGTGGCTCCCTCCTCCTCTTCCTCCTCACTTCCAATTGGCTTCTTTTTTTATTATTTGTTGTTATTATCTATCTAGGAGAGTAGACCTGTCGGTTTACTTTCGGCAGCCTCGTAACTCTTGCTTCCCTTATTTTGTCCTTTAGTCTTCACATTCCATGTGCGATATTTCTGACAAAGGAGGAAGAATTGCTTTTTTCTGGGTCAGAATCTATCCATCTAGCACTTATCGTTGGATATTTTTGACCTGAAGTAGTATTTTCTTTTAGCTCCTTACATTAAGTGCCTTCTTCTGGAGAAATTTCCATTAAAAAAAAAGTATCTGCTGAACACAGCAGTTTTTTCATTCAACGAGTTTCACAGTGTTCAAAGACAACAACTAACACTTTATATGATTTTTCAGAATTTTTGAGATGAAGATTGATTATTTGGATTATTCGGACTACTATTCTCATCTTGCTTCTTATTTTCATGAGGTTTCAGTTGATGCAACCGAAAATAATAATAATAATTCTATATTAAAAACAAGTAATACTACACATCTAGGCAATATTAGGTTTAAGATTACCAAAATCCATACTATAATTGCTCACATGAAACTGTGGCCTAAAAAAAGAATTGCTTAACAAACAGTTTTAAGTGACAGTCTTATGAAGGTTGAAGGTTCAATCCTTACTACAAGCGATAATAATTAAGAATAACAAAATTAACACTTCTACTCGGTCGTTGCTGACGGAATAAGAAAAATCTACCTCCATGCATTAAATAAAGGGTTCAGTTCGAAATTCGGTTCAGGTTCGCGAATTCGACATAAAAATTGCCTAGTTCCATTAGAAGGTTTCCTAGTTCAAAAAGATGCACCTGTGAAGGTCAGAGGTTACATTGGCTGAAATGTTGTGAATATAACAATCGAACATGTAAATAGTACTTTAAATAATCCAAATAACATTTTGTAGCAATTTAAGTCAAAATATCATACTGCTTTCATACTCTGTAACATATAGAGCAATAACTTTGCTCCAAAAACATTACATTTTATTATCAATGTACCTATAATTTTCAAAAATTCGAATTAATGTATACATTTCTTTTATTTTTCCTCCTAAAACATTTTCTCCATTTAATAACTTTCAAGTTTTTTTTGTTTTTTTTTTAATTGTAACATAAGTTGGTTGGTTGTTGGGTTTTACAGCATGTCAACATCACTGGGTCATTTTATGCCAAAAGCATATTTCTTGTTTGTAGATTAATTTGTTTTTCAGGTGTATAGTTTTTAAACGATAGTTTCTAACCTAGAGATGGGACCCTGACAGGTATTATCACACTGGATCAAAGTGGACCTGGGACTAGTGGTAACTAAAGGGTGACTCCACACTCCCCAACGCTCCCAAATTAGGGGCCTCACCATTTGATAAAGTTTTCTGTCATACTCAGGATAGTGTAACATAAGTATTAGATTTTAGTAACCCGTGAAACTATACTTTACTACAAAAGTGAAAACTAATGAGATTTTTAATTACTTAAAATAAGTCTACATAATTGGGAGAAATAAAAATAATAAAGTACTTTGGAGTAGATGAGTGTCACCCATGGCAATTCGTATGTGTCACCCTATTTGAACTTTTTAAGATTTGGTCCTTCATATTTGATAGTAGGCTTGCTTTTACTTGACTGTTCCACATTATTTTGTGTTTAATTGAACTCATTGTACTTTTGACTGATAGACTTCAACGTGTTTCTTTTGCATACAAAATAATTAAAATGTTGTTGCATACACAATCAGTAAAATGTACAATTTGCTTAATATTTCAAATTAATTTCTTACCCTTTTTTACACTTCATAAAGAAATGAAATATCAAACTTCTTTTCATTCGATATGAATATGTAAAAGAGAATCACCATTCAGATAAAAAAAAAACAGATAAAAAATCTATTTGACTATTTCAATAGAATCTCAAAACTTGTTCCTGATTCATAAACATAATCGAATTTGTGCAGTCAGTAGCTCGATTCCGACTACTAAAATTTAAACAGATCGAACTCCTGCCAAACCAATCTTCTTCCACTAATAATTTATATATTATTTATAGTCTTGATTTTAAGTCAATAATGTTTTTCATGGCTTTGTGAATTCAACATATTTTTTAATGAATGAAATCTAACAAATTTTTGTTTTTACATTATATATTATGATGAAAAATTCCCAAAACATTAATGTCAAAATCTTAGTGCCATAAAGATTTTGATACATTTTTTTGTTTGGGAGCATTTTTTATTATGTATAGCTTTTTTTTTCTTTTTTTTTTTAGTTGGAGTCCACTAAATTTTTTACCCCAGACTCCTAAATCAATGAGATTACTCTGACTCCTACTACACAGTCCTACTTATAATTCTAGAAAATTTGCTGGCAATTCAACCAACTCATCTTCTAACTCTGGTTGTTATTTGTAAAGATATTTTGTTTGAGCAATTGAAACTAATGGCAGATTATTGTGTTCCAAGTTTGATACAACATAATCTGACATCCATTGAAGAATGTAGTGGAGCCGATATGCAAAATGAATTGCCTACTTTCTCGACTGGTGATGCCCATCTTTATTGGGCAGAACGCTGTCGCCTTGTGTGCAGTGTCTGTGGTGGCTATGGGATGATGGCTTTTCCAAAATAAGCGAGGCCGGCACAAACCTGGGAACACTTCGTGATAACCAAATAGTTGAGACAGTAAACTTATCTGTGTTGCTGGCGATGCAGGTGAGTCGTTTCAGCAGCCAATCACTGATGACATTCGCGTAAACATAAGTGGGAAAAATTTGCCTGTTCATAATTTCACATTGCTATGCTGGCAATTTATTCTCGTGACACCCTGTTTGTGCTTCCACTAATACTCTTGTTGTTGCCCCCCCCCCCTTTACATCTGTTGTTCCTGTTTGTTGTTCCTAACCCCTTTTGAAAATCTAGTGGTTCTGAGTTTGTTCCACATTTTGCATTACGAACCATTGAAGTGACCAAAATCTAATTGTTTGCTGTTGTACACCAAAGAAATTTAATAAAATAATATAATTCCTAACACATCTCAGAAGTATGTGGGGTTTTTTCATCAAAGGCAAAGAACAGTTTTAGAACTATGAATCCGATTTATTAGACAACAAATGTTGTCATTTTTATTAGAAACCCATCAAAATTGTCAGCCTCCTTCATAATATTTCCTCATCCAAAAGGTAATTGCTTTCACTTGTGTTTGTTTTAGTTAGAAGAATTATCCCCAAAACTACTCAATTGATTTTCATATTTACAAATGAATCACATAAGAAACAAATGTTGATATGGATCGGAATAAACGTGAAATTTTTAATATATTAATCTCTCCTCTTTCAGAAATGGACATATAAGTGATATCTGTTTTATCTCCTTTAAATAATGTTTTTAATTAAAAACTGGAGCTACTTTTCAGGTCAAATAAAATTCTTTTAATAAAAAGTACATATTTAAAAACCTAGAGGTGGTGGTGGTGGCTAAGTGGTTAACAACACAGACTAACAATCTGAGTGTGCCAAGTTCGAATTCAGTTTAGGAAAAATAAATTCATAATTTTTTTTCATCTCCTGTAAGCTTAATTAGTGTTTTTATGTGTCAAAAAACATAAACAAAATTAAGTGATACAGAAAAATATTAAGTAGGTTTCATTTCAACTATTTTACTGCTGCCTGTGACAGCAAAATGGTTGAGATCTATTTTATGTGAAATGCTTGCACTTTTAGGTTTTTCTTCCAAAGTTTTAATGAATGTACTAATTAACATATATAATAGGATTTTTTTTTTTTTTACTGTTGAGCGTAGTCAGAGAATTCTGCTATGGGGAACTTTCAAACTTTTAAATAATTTCTCTAGATTGGCTTATAATAAGTCTTCATTATATTCTTTAAGGATCTTCATGAAGTGTCTGAATTGAATGAAATGTTTTAATTTTACTTTTTGCCATCGAAAATTAAAACTGAAGAAAAGATTAATTAAATACTAAAAATTTAAACATTCTTAATTCACCATTACAGACATTTATTTACAATCACCTCTATATCAATAAAATTGAGACAACTTCATGTGTGTATTTCTCGCGACAACATAAATTAGATGATCACATACAGAATTATTTTTTATTTACTATTAATTGATTATTGATTGAAATCAAAAAATGCATAAAACGAAATTTTAAAAATCCTATTTAAAAAATGATTATGAAATTAAATACATCAGAATGCATTTCAATTTGTAAACAAATCAGCGATTTTAATCTTGTTAATAGTTGAAGAAAAAACAAATTACTCTGTGACCATTTGAGATTTGAAAGGAATTTGGAAGCAGTTAAACTGTCAAATCGAAAGACATTTCTGCCTTTAAAATTCTTAGCAAATCTTCATATATTAAAAGATTGAAAGTTTTGTAAACTATTTACATCTAATAATTTTGTAAAAATAGATTAAAACATTATCTTAATAAAAAAAATAGTTATAGTTTTATATCAATTCAGTTCAATTAATAATTTAATGACAACACGATATGGTGACAAGCAAATCACGTTAAAACATTGATTCATATTGAATCACTGATGCTAAGCAATGTCAAGATTAGTTAGTACTTAAGATAGATGACTGCTCGATAATCCCACGTACTATAAATAAACAATCCACCCAGGCGTGTATATATATATATGTAACAGCCTAGCTGGGGATAAAACAGGCAACAGATTAATGTCCTGTCACAAGGGTGGTATGGATCCATTCTGCTTAGCAATACAAAAACTGCTAATAAGAAGCCGTTTTATTACAGCTGTAGGGTTTGAAAAGTAGCATTACTTATTTTATTTTCTCATAATGAATAATAAAAACAAAAAACCCATCCCTGTGTTATACATACCTAATCTAATGGCATTTTAATTAAATCCAAAAGATATTATTCTTGTGATTTAAAGAAAATTCAAATATTATAAATTAAAGCTATTGTTTGTTTAGCCAAGTTCCCAAAACAGGTTTGAATGACTTAAAATATTGATAACTTATATAATGTAATCGCATCTAAATATTAATGACAATGTGAGTCCAATATAAAATGATTACTTTTTACGTGTGATAACTAGATTGCTTTTTAGAAAGCACTTTCAGTGTCAGTCAAAATGATTCCAGATGTTTCTACTGGCAGTTAAGTAATGATTTTTTAAACTATCAACTCATCCCATAACTTCTGTCAGGTTTTTTTAATTCTCTGAAATTTAATAGTAAGTCAGAATATCTAATGAAACTTATTTCACTTTATAGAATTTTATTTGATAGAAAAAGTTAATTAAAATTTCACTATTGAAAGTCCTTAAAATATGATACTATCTAAGGAACATCTCACAGGCACATAATGCTTTATGAGTTTAAACAATAACTCTGCAGTCAGAGCGACTCAAAATATTCACTTAATTGATGAGGGAAAATGCCTGAATGAAAGAACATGCAGAAGATGGTTTACAAAACACAGAAATAGAAATTTCGCTCTTAAAGATGAAGACAGATCAAGAGTCCATTGTGACATTGCTTAAAGAAACCCTTGTAATATCAGTTAAAGACGTGACAATGAAGCTTTCCTCGAACTATATAACTGTTCATCATCATCATCTTCAACTACTTGGAAAGGTTTTTAAGCTTTGGAAATGGGTTTCTCCTAAATTGTTTGAAGGCAACCATAAATCATGAGTTGAGATCTGCAGACAAATTCATGAGACACCTATTTCCCAAGCTTAGGAACCGTTCCAAATTGCTGAAGATAACAATGAACAGTTGTAGGGTTCAGGGAAAGCTCCATTGCCAATTCTTCAACTGATATTACAGGGTTTTCCTTAAGTGATGCTACAAGGAGCTTTTCATTGCATTTCCTGATCTGTCTTCATATTCAAGAGCAAAATTTCCATTTCTGAATTTTGTAAACCATCTTCTGCATGTTCTTTAATTCACGCATTCTTATCCATAAGTTGAGTGAATATTTTTAGTTGTTTTGGCTGCAGAGTAACCTTTTTTAAACTCATAAATCATTACGAGCACCTCAAATGCTTCTTGGATACTATCATGATACATATCAATAAAATTTTAATTAACTTTTCCTGTAAAATAAAATTTTATAAAGTTAAATCTGTTCAGATACATACATACATACATACATACATACATACATACATACATACATACATACACTATTTAGTTCCATTAGACATTCCCATTTTTAATCTGGGTCATCCCATCTGGTCACTTCAAGGTTTGGTCTACATAAGGAACCAGAAATAAACCAGGAACCATTAGTTCTTTAAAAATGGACAGAAATGACAAACAGGAATAATATAACTGAGAGATGAAAATAACATGATCACCATAATCATGAACAGGAGGTTATGATAGGGAATTACCAGCCCGTCAAAACCAACATACGTAAAAGATAACAGGTAAACAATTTTGCCCACTTATATTACTTGAATGCCGCCAGTGATTTTCTGGTGAAATAACTCATCTGCATAGCCGGCAACATTGATTACTCAACTATCCTGACTATTTGTGTACATCCAAGCGTTCCTGAAGTTTGAGTAAATTTTGTTTGCTTTGGGAAAGCCACCATCTCACTTCCATCGCTAACACAACACACAAGGTGTCAACATTTCATCTGATGAGAACGACGTCACCACTAGAGTGAGTGGGTAATTCATTTGACATATCAGCTTCAATACAGACTTACTATTAGATTTCAGAGAATTAAAATCTGAACAGAACTTATGGGATGGTCTGATATTTTTGATTAGGTATTTTCTGGTAGCTGAACAAATGCTAAACTAAATACTATGTATGAAGCTAAAAAACCCATATTAATTGATTAAAGTAGAAGAAAAATAAGAAAATAAAAGTAGTATTTTTGCAGCAAATTATGTTAAAAATTGTTAAGTAAATCGGTCTGATGAAAGAAAAAGTTTTATTCATCCAATTTGTAGGGAAATAATTGCAACAATTCATTTTGTTCAGATGGAAAAGACATGCATGAAGAGAATAGGGGAAATAGTTGCAAGAACCCTTTGAAAAAGTGAAATAGCCGCAAATCAAAGTTATAATTAGAGTAAGCAGAGCATGACATAAATAGAGGATGATGAAGCACCAGGAATCAAATGCCAGCATCCGAAAAGCAGCTAAAATGGAACAAATTATTCTAATAGAGAGAATACAAGTTTTCACCTCATTTTATTAAAAAGAAAAGGAAAAAAAAATGGTAATTTAAATCTTTCCTATTTTGATTGAATTTCTACTACTAAGTACAATAGCTAGATAGCATATCCTAGGGTTATCTTACCTATATACCATCTGGCCATTCTGAAAAGAAATGAAAATATATACGTTGTTGTTGGTGTGATATGGTGGACATATGTCTTATGAGGATCTCAGCAAGTTTATCTGAAATCATGTGTTATCGAAATTGTAAATGAATTGGCTACTTTTTCCAGATTTGTGAATACACACAGCTAACTATGTTTTCCATTAAGGATAAACTAATCATGCATGTATTATTATGAAAGGTAGGAGATATCATGCATGAAGATAAATATCATCCAATATGTGAATATTCACAATAGGCAGCATCTCACTATTTTTTCCCCCGGAAAAAATGTTAAAGTTGAAATATTTTTCTAAATATCTCTCTTGAAGAATACTGTATTATTTATAGGAGGAATAAACACAAAGGGCTCGATTACGTTTGTATGAGCAATATTTATTATTTGTAGGTGATACTACTATACAGCAATAAAGTGATTAGTCATCTTATACCATTGATTTCATGTCAGATAGGTAATACAGCCCAGAGCAAAAATAAACACTACCATCCTCTCATCAGTCAAATGGCTAATCAGTGTATTGCTCTATAGTGAGAAACAAAAATGGTAAGAGTAAAAGAGAAGAAACAAAAAGAATAGAGCTGAGAATTCTTATCATACCAGTTTCATTGTATAACTGGTTAAGATGGGATCTGAAACACAAGTTTGAAAAGTATAAGAGTAAGACGTAACAAAGAGTCATGTCCCAAACTAATTATTTATTTGAAAATAGTTGAAGAATATGACTAAAAAATGCTATTAAAAATAACACAAAAAGAAAAACTAGGTAATACTAATAATCAAGTTAACCTAAAACTTCTTCATATTACAATTAAAAAAAAATATTTTTTCTTATAAGTATATTAAAATTAGCCAGCATTTGATTTTATGTCTTCAATTAAATTTGGATAGTTTAAAATAAACATTTTTTAATCCACCATGATTAGTCATTTTAAGAAGCATTCTATTATAGCATTGTATGTTAGTTTTTTGAAGAAATGATTAACATCTAAATAATGATAAAGTTTATTTACTGATAGAAATGAACAAAAAGAAAAATCATTTTGAAAATAAGAGAAAAAAGGTCAGGAAAATGATAAAAAGATAGTGAGGTAAGCAAAATAAAAAGCTTTACCATTCTAGTTATTGAATGTTACCCAATATAAACCAACACTTCATTGAATTCTACAAGTAAAACAGCCACCAAAGATACATTTACAAGAAAGCTAGCAGATTTCTTTTTTAAGTTTTACTGATCAGCTAATGCTGAGAAATGTAATAATTTAAACTTGAACACTGAATCTTAAATGGTGTATTCTCTATTCGTTGTTAATGGAAGTCATGACAAGTTTCAGAGAGCACAAATTTTACGTTCAAATTGAATCCGTGATCCATAAATATAGATTCAGGCTTTAGTTAGTCTCAGCTCCACATGTGAACACGTTCTATTTATATTTTAAAACATGATAAAATAAAGATACAATCAGATTTTTTTTTTAAGAAGATAGCTATCATTTTGGATTTGACAGTTTTAATTATAAAACTATTATTCAAAGCAGATATTGACCTTCTTACGAGAAAGTCGATATTTATCTTAAATTAGGATTGCAATTTCCTAAAATATTTAAGAAGTTATGTCAATATTTAACATATAAAAAAAGGACAAATTAGAAAATTGTACTTACCTCCGCTCCATCTAAAAACTCAGTTAAAAGTTTAGGATCTCTGAAATAAAAATAAACAAACATTTAATATCTTTCTGCATATTTTCTAAAAGAAAATTAGTAAAATTCAAATGACTAAGAATATGATTAGTAAATTCTACTTCATTCAGGCAGTCATTTCAACAAAGTTGCAATGGGATTGTATGTTAATAGCAAGCTCTCTCCTTTCAGAGTCGAAAATTAAGATTGATTCCAAGCTCGTTATACTAATTAAATTAACTTATTACTAAAAGTTTGTACGATTTTATTGTAAAACACAATAGCTTTTTCAACTCATAGGTTTTACATTTGTAACTTCTCAATGAATTTAGACAATAGTATAAACTAAATATAGAATTGAATATGATAATGAGCTATATGTGTTTTGCATAGATTTACCTCTGCTAATCGAGATGTTTGTTAGTTTATATGTGTACTAGCGGGGCTACCCGACATTGCATGTAATTGTAATCAAATCAGAGTCTCTCCCCACTAGCCCAACAATAAAATTCAGAAAACTAGTCCGCAGGGGAGAAATTCTGACCCAACATTGAAAATTACTTTCAACCGCACCATTTTTCCTTTCAGCCACATTCGATTAACACACTGTGTGTGAAATGTGAAAAAAGACCCTCTCGAAATATCCTCAGTCTTTTATTACTGCCTAGTGCGGGGGGGGGGGGGGAAATCATCATGATTACTGCTACTATAATTAATTTTTTTTTTTTTTTATGATTATAAGGTGTAAATAGTTTGTTTTAAACACAGACCCATTTCTACCAACAAACTTTTTATTATTGAACATTACAAAAACCCTCATACTAACAACGCAACATGCACACAAAACAGCCCAAAACATCTCTTGCTTAATGAACTACAAACACACCTGCTAAAAATACTTCTAAATATATGCTGTGTTTATTCATCACTATAATTTTTAACAATACAATCGGTTTAAATTTCATTCTATGTTTGTCTCTTTTTTTTCTTGCTACCATATGCATAACATTTTATATATATATATATATATATATATATATATAGTGTGTGTGCGCGCGTTTCTTGCCTATATGTAACTTTAATAAATACACGCTGACTTTATTTTTATTTACTACTAGCAGGGCTACTCTGTGTTACCCGTGTAACATATTTCTATTAAAACTTTTTTATCTCTTCTCTATCCCCCCCCCCCTTCCGGTTTCCCACTCTCTCTTCCCTTCTTTCTTCTCCGCCCAATCCAGTCCTCTCTCTAAAAAATACACACTCCCTTATTCTTGAGGAATGATGAGTCGGCATAAGAGAATTAACTCTTTGATTAAAAGATCAGAATTACTTCCCTTGAGTTAGTACATAATCTTGCCCCCCCCCCCCCCAAAACGAATTCTGTGCCAGTCTGGCAAATTCCCCACGCCGGTTATAGCAACTGAGGCAATGGTGGATGGTTTTGCTTCTATGGACACCAGGACAAAAAAGGGAGAATATTCAAACCCACATGGGCTTTTCGACCAAGCTAATTTTCTTGATGGCCTGTGATTGTTTCTTTTTCAGTGAACCACAGACATTGTTACAAATGGAGCCCATTCAAAATGAAATGACTGAATGTCTTGTAATAATTTTTATACTCTTGCCAAAACAAGAATTGCAATAAAGGTTTATTGGATCATAAATTTCCACACAGTTCAAATGGTTTCAAGCAAAGAAACAATGTACCATCAGAGCATTAATTTTTTTTTTTTTTAAATAATTCCAATGTTGAAACATTATAAAATGAGGAAGATCTCATTTTTTTCTTTTCACAAAGAATTCTAAAGTTTGAAATATATATACTAAAGCGGAGTTAATAAACTTTGGTTTTCTTAAGGCTTTTTACCTATATTTTTAAATCATATAAAATACATGTTAAAGTATTCTTGACTTCTAAGATTAAGTTATCTTTAAAAGAAATATCCATTTTTTAGTGTTCTCATTAGTTGTAATTTGCTATTAATTGACCCAGTAACTCATCTCTCACTAAGTTTCTGTCTATCACTTTCACCCCTCTCACTTTATGTTGCCCCCCCCCCTTATTTTATACACTCTATTTTTGTCTCACTTCCTTTTCACTTTCTGTATTTATTAAAAGACATCTAATCAATGTTGCTGCTTCAATAATCCTCTTCCTTCTTCCCTAGCTCCACTTTTTTTTAAACCCTTATTAACGAAGAGAAACAGCATGAAAATAGTAGAAATACAATTTAACTCATTTCTGGAAAGAAAGAAAAGGATTGAGCCAAAAGAAACTAATTTGGGATTTTGTCTTTTTACTTTTGTAAATTTGATTGGCTTTTCAAACCTACTTTAATGCCGCTTAGGCAAGAATTATATAAAAAAAAAACGTTCCTAGGAGGTTGAACCTTCTAGGCATTACTTCCTCCTTTGATAGGGGGGAAGTCATGTTATTGCCACTAGCCTGAGGCACCCGTACCAACGGAATGCAGATGGGTCCGTTCTTGGCTATTTTTGTACACTTCCAGGGTGTCCCCCAGGAAGGTGGATTTTCCTCCTACGTTAAATCCACTTCACATCTAACCTTGTTGCAGTTGGAAAACAAGTACCCCTTTATCAGTAAAGAAAGATTTTCTTTTTAAGCCAGAATTATTAATACTACTATTAAAATTTACAAATTGGCTGCATTTTGGTTTGGTTTCTTTACATCTTTATCATGTGTAAATTTTATGTATGATTTCTGTATCTTTGAGTAAAAAGAAGGTAAATATAAAACTACAAGTCCACAAAATCCAATGTACTGTTTTTTTTGTTTTTTTTTCGTAAACAGCCGACCCAACTCGGAGTATTTATTTCACTTTTGTTTTCCATTTCTTTTTAAAGTCTGTTTTTTATTGTTTTTTTTACCAAAGTTTTATTTTTAAATCTATCGGACGTTTTCATAAACTGTAAAACTATGTTTGTATCTTTTCTTTTTAAAGTCTTAAATTTATAAATAATAAAAGGTTTAGAGCCGGAAGTTTAATCCCCCTTTTTTGTATAAAAAGGGGGGGAGGGGTAATTTTAGCGTTGTTGCTTGAAGACAAAGTAAATCTGTTAAAAAGAAAGAAAAAATGAAACATTTAAGAAGATTATCAACATAAATGAAGTACACGTTTAACAGAACTAAGATAAACCATTTATTCAACAATATTGAAGTAACAAAACAGATATATAGATAGATAGGTAATGCAACTGAGGAAAACTGGACTTTTTGTTTCCATATGAACTGCTGAATCTTTAATAATTAATATGGTCCTGTTTGGAAAACTTATTCGTTACTTAGTCGTTACTCACTGGTTGGGATGTTTTGTTTCAGAAAGAAGACGTTTGACTTGTTTTTTTATCTTTATAATAAAGCTAGCTGTATATACTGAGAGTTGCTTGATTGGAAAATTATTTGCTGTTAGAGGAATGAGCGAAGAAGTCAAAATATGTATGTAGGATGTAGAGAAGAAACCAAGATAAAGTCAATTGTAGAAAAAACTTTGTTGAGATAGAATAGTTAAAAATGTTTTCAAGAAATATGTCTGCTGTAAAATTGTGTAATGATTAGAATAAGAAGAGTTATCTCACTTGCCCGTAGAGTTCGTCCTTGTCTGGGACTGTTAGTTTTTGATAAATTGATTTTTAAAAAATTTCAAAATCAGTCATGAAACCATCATCGTCATATTAAGTTTAATGTTTTGCATGTTGGCCATGTGTTAGATAGTAAAACAATCATTGAATTAGAAAACAACAAAAACGAATAGTGAATCAATGAGATGTTCTTTTGCAAAATAATATGCAAATTAGTTCATTGTAGGACCTGATCAGTATATTAGACAGCTATTGTTGCTCTATTTTTAATGTGAATTTGGTGTTTGAATTCCACTGTCAGTGCAATAAATGGCCTAATTTATAAATAGAGATATGCTAAAAATAACATTATGACTCTTTATTATAAAACCTTAAGGTACTTGTTTAGATATTGACCCTAATTTCCGTGACTGCCAGGCATCAGCAAGCCGACAGCTAACAGAAGCGTCCGAGACCTGCCGAAATCGAAAACGAGGCTGGCAGACGATATTGATTTGAAGGAGAGACGCTTTGCACTTGTAGAAAATGAATTTTGAAGTGTTGTGTCGTACAATTGCCTCTCCGGAGCAGTGCATTAACTTTTGCCAAAAGTTATGCGATGTATGCGATGCGGCGGCGGCGGCCGACTTTGCCGGCTAGTACCGCGAAAGACTGTGACGGAGAAATATGCCTGGAGATGCCCCACCCAGGAATGCCGGGCTTGGATTTCGTTGCAATCGGGAACGTTTTTTTCGCGGTCAAAACTCGCAATTTCAACAATTTTGAAGATGATATACCTGTGGTCCCAGGATATGGCGACCGGGAAAAACTTATTAAAGGAATGCGGCGTACTGTCTGCCACGCAAGTGGACTGGAAAAATTTCCTGCGGGAGGTGTGCAGCGAACACCTAGCCCGAAACCCTGCTCCACCTCCTTCCACATCCTCGGCGACGACCCCATCCTCCTCTTCTGCCTGTATTTCGCTAAGCCCCCCCCTCCAAAAACGAAAAACAAGCCCTTACCCCTCCAGGAAAAGAATGTAATGAAGGAAACAAATGCCTAATGCAAAAAAAAGAAGAAAAAAAACCCTCCAAAAAAAGCTAAAATAATGAAAAAAATAAACAATGCGTAATTGCAAAAAAAAAAAAATGGTTTAAAAAAAAGTTACAAACAAAAAACAGTTTCTATTATTTTCGCGTTTTAAAGTAAAAAAAAACAGTTTATTTCAGTTAAAAAAAAATGGTTTAAAAAGTTAGCGTTTCTAAAAAAAGTTCTTACAAAAATGGTTAAAAAATAATGATAAAAAAAAGTTTATTTATTTCAGCTATGGGTTTGTTCATTTATTTCATTTTTTGTATAAAAATATATGCATTTCTTTTTTTCGTATATTCATCGTCTTACATTGTTGTCGTCTACCGACTCGGCAGGTCTCGGACGCTTCCGTTAGCTGTCGGCTTGCTGCTGCCGGGCAGTCACGGAAATTAGGGTCAATATCTAAACAAGTACCAACCTTAATATAAATTCATAAACGGTCGCATCAACTGCCTTGATGACAAAATACAAAGCAAAAATAATGGTTTTATTTTTCAATTACATTTTGATGGAGAGCACATCTACCAAAATTTAGTTACAAAATAAATAGCAACACTGAAAACAATAGTTCAAAGAAAAATAATGGTTGCAATGATTTTTGCTAAAAAAAAAAACAGTTTAGCGAAAACGCCTGACTGACTATATTTTCTTAGTGTTGTTTTTATTTTGTAAGCATCAATACATCCTGGTGACTCATTTCTAATACTCTAATGACTCAAAATATTACTTTGTTTCTTGACTACATCTCTATATATACTAATTGACGAAAATGAGAAGAGAAAGGGGGGGGGGAGACAGAGAGAGGGGAAGAGTGGATAAAAACATTAATATTATTATCAAGAAAGAAACATGAACATTATTATTTTTTAAGTTCTGCAAAAACTACCATTAATCCTTTATGACATCACAAGAGTTTCATAAACATATTTGTGTATGTTTGTTTGAAAGCAGCAGCAGTAATGTGTGTTTGTTTGAAAGCAGCAGCAGTAATGTGTATGTTTGTTTGAAAGCAGCAGCAGTAATGTGTATGTTTGTTTGAAAGCAGCAGCAGTAATGTGTATGTTTGTTTGAAAGCAGCAGCAAGAACCGTAACTGCTGCTTATCTATATTTATCGGTTCACAGATCGTCTATGTGGATATTGTCATATACTAAAAAAAAGTGGAAGAGACCGGGAATATTCTTTATGGCGTCATAAATGATGAAATAACAAAAGGATGACATCATCCATTAAAACAGAAACCATAGACGACCTGTGACATCTATGTAAACATTGACTGTATATATATATATATATAGAGAGAGAGAGAGAGAAAGACTAGCAGAGCTACCTGATGTTGCCCAAATTAGAGTGTGAGATAGCATCATATGCAACATCATGATAGGGAGAGTTTACTTTAACAGCAACCTTGATGTTGTCAGCTAGATATCTTACTCACCAAGTTGTTCATACTCTTAAACTAACGCTAATAAATAGATTAATTTCATTGTGTAATATGTTTGAAAATTGTCATTAGCTTCTTTAAGGGGCAGCCAGAGACGCAAAAAACTTCCATTATGTTCACATGCAAATTGTGCATGTGAATATAATTATATTGAAAGTACACTTCCTAGTATGTCTTCATTTTTAGGGACAAACATGCACATACAGAGAGGTGTTCTCCATTATTTATATATATATATATATATATATATATATATATATATATATATTATATATTTCATTTGAATCAAAGGGAAAACAGTTTTCAGTGGAGGGGTTGTGCCCCCGGGGACCATCTTAATATCAAAATTTGCTGAAATTTTGGTAATAGACAGCATTGAAATGATATATTTCTTATATAGCCTATGACCTTCACTGAGAGGTCAACAGTTCAGATGCCAATTTTCAAGCAATTCTGTCCAGGTGAACATAAGACACAAAGATCAGGCAGAGACACACATTGACAGAGTTACTATTTCATATATATAGATTAGAAAAACCATTGAGACCTAGAGGGTTTATTATACTAAAAAAACTGTTGATCTTGCTTGTTAGTTTGTTTGTTCCCATACACACTTTTTTCTTTCTTTAAAACTTTCCAGTTTTCTTTCTCTCTTTCTTCTTTTTTCTTTCTTCTTTTTTCTTAACTTCACGAGTCTTTTTTTTTTTTTTTTTTTGAAAAACTTTCCAGTTTTCTTTCTCTTGCGATTCAGACATTATTTAATATGAATATTCGTGCGAACACTGTCGAAGGATAATTTTTTACATCATTTTTTATGTTTTACATAATAGGCTTTATTCATATAAGTATTTCAAATGTATTCATTATTGTAAAGAATGTGAGATTTTCATCCGTTTTTTTTTTAACTGGAAATTGTTGATGTGAATGCCACATCGAATGAATTGGTAATAAAATAGAGACAATAACTCAACCACCACCACCATCATCATTAAAAGAAACAAAGTGTTTATATATAATTAATTGAACACAAGTTGCTATTTTATCCATAGCTTGGAGGGGGGGGGGGTCATACTTTTTCCAACAGTATTAGCGCATAAATGACTACAAAAGATACGATGGGAGAAACTTGCCATAACAAATCCCATAGACTGTAATGGTATCCATTAGACCAGACATACACTCTCAATATTTTTCTCCTTGCTTGCTATGAGATCTGTTATGGCAAGTTTAAATCTCATTGTATCTTTTGTAGTCATTCATGCACTAATAATGTTGGGAAAGGTATGAATCCCCCCCCCCAAGCCATGGATAAAATAGCATCTTGTGTTTAATTAATTATATATATTGAATGTTTTATAGTAGGTATCATGTTTCGTTATTAAATAGCTCGAAAAAGAGTTGATTTGCTGTAAATAGATAAAGCAAAGTGAGTCAGAAAAATAACCAAGTATCTTTAAGTCCTTCTTTTTGGGGGTAGCATTAGCAGACATTAACGCCGCCGCACTTGTTTGGTGCAATAGGAAATGCTGTTTGTAGTGAAAACCTCTTGCCGCTAGAATATCCAATTTTATTCACTTTTGAAACCTGTTATGAAAATTGTGCTGATGAATCAGTTCGAAATAAATAATAATAAAACTTTTATTCTAGTCTATTTTGATCAGTTGTATTGTTCCCCGGCGTTGACCAGGATTGAATGAAAAATCCTATGTCCTTTTGCTTACAGTTTACCTTGTGTATACTTATTTGTACATTTTTTATCATTCAATTTTTCGAGTAGGACCAAAGGCTGTCACTCAGCATTGCTTGTGCGAGAGTAGATGCGATTAAACTGGACAGCAATTCCATTAATTTATAGTCTTTAATTCCCTGGAAAGACACAACATGTTCCGGAAATCAACAAGAATCTCTGTGCACTCCTGCTCCAATAATCATATTTCCTATTACCATATGTCAAACGTGAATGCAGATTTCCACAATAATGATATACCCGCTTTGATCAAAATGAAATATACTTATCCAAGTAATGTAGTTTCAGAATATATATGGTTATGGCGATCTATCCTCAAAAACCTAGGAGGAGTTTGTGAACTAACAGACAGGAACTACAACTTTATATAGAGAGAGAGATTATCTGCTAACAAAAGTATACGAAGAAGAATACAAATGATTTAGTAATTAAAGGACAGTGTAACTTGAAGCTTCAAAAGTGAATAACTACATATTTTTAGATTTTTTTTATATAAATTCTGAAAAATAGTTTCTAATTAATGTTCGGGGATGTTTTTCATAAACTTCCACAATCCCTTTAAAATGTTTTTTGGTCAATCGTAGACCACTTTTCCTGGCAGATAATATTAAAATCATCAATATTTTGTGGATCCCTCAACTTAATCGAATGTGTTCTATTTTGTTGAACCATCCTCAAACTTTAACTTTTGCTTTCAAAACTCACCATTCACATCATGTAAACACGTACTACTGGAAAAAAATTACTCAAATAAACCTTCATATTTTATTGTGGCAACTGAATCTGTCTTCCCCTTCCCCCCAAATCATAGGCACATCCATCTTTTCTTCATACATGACAAGCTGGGTTATTATTCTAAAATGTTATTTCATAATATACTAGGTTTCTATAAAAGCACATAAGTGAACTTCAGAGCATATGGATACCTTTTTTTGTCAACAAAAGTATTTGTGTGGTTTATGGAAATTTAAAACTATGTTTGTGTAGTTCATTTCTTATAATTTTGTTTAGTAACGAAAGTCTAAATTGTTCTTTCATTATCTTGGATCTCTTTTTAAGTTACAATTGAACTAATTTTAACTTTTATTCCAAGTTGCAATCAATCCGATGACAGTGACAGTAATATTTAATATCTTAAAAATAACCCTGTTACTCAATATCATTAACTCAATTGATAACTACTCTACTTTAATTGTAACTGCAAGATGAAACAATGGATGATGGCTATGATAATGACATTGCTTTAGAAGTTTTGCCACACCGGCAATACTTCTTAAATAACATTTTTATAATAATTTAACAGGCTTTAAATAGTTTTTCCACATTTACTTTTCTCTTAACTCTTCATTTTATGCTTGCCCATCACGATTACTATGCAATTACAAAAGTTTATAAGTCAGAATTTCTACAAGCAAACACAAAAATTTTGTCTATCACTGTCTCTGGATTTCCGCTCTACAACACCAACTAAACAAAAGCAGATTGCTCCACTGTAGATTTTTCAAACTTATAAGAATTATTTTTGTAGCCAATTAGTTAACTAATATTTTAGCTCAATGTATCATATTGGCCTCTGACATTTCTCCATATATACATGCTCATTTCACTAATAAAGCATCATAACTGATGAAAATAAATCGTTAACCTTTGACCTACATATAAGTAGAAAAGTAAGTTTTTATTTTTATATGTTGCATTTGGTGTAGATATCATTTCCATTCTCACTTGATAAATCCTTTCCCTCAAAGAACTAATTAATTTGTCAGTTATGCTCAAGTATATTTTTTTTAATTTCTACTATGATAACACAATGTATTTCCTTCAAAATTCTATTAAATGTATAAACATTCATTTTTAAAGATGAAAATAAAATTTGTGTTAACAATATGGTATATTTTACTAAAGGTATTCTCATGGTGTGAGTCGCAGTCATAAGAGGAAGTCGCTTCCAAACATTCCTCATTGCTTGTGTAAGAAATTTTGGCTTTGTCACTTGGAATAACTTTCACCGTATTTATTTTTTTAATGGAAATCGCTGCAGACAACCACGGTCAAAAACTAGCCAATGATATGTGTTAGATGGATAGATTCCAACCCAGAAAACAGCAATTCTTCCCCCTTTGTCAGAAACATTGCTCATAAAATGTGAGGACTAAAGTACAAAATAAAGGAAACGAAAGTTACAATACTGCCGAAAGTAAACCTACGGTCCACTTTTTACTCTCCTATTATTGTAAACCAAGTATCAAGGTTAACAGAAAAAATAATAAGGGTAAAACTCCAACAATTATTAAGGATTAATATCCTTAATATGATTAACAAACAAAAAGACGCAAGGTCAACAGAGTCATTTCGCAATCGCTAGCTTGCCCCATAAAATCTCGTTAGTTCTTGTTCTTTTTATAGAAAAACAGAAGATTCTATTCTCCTTATTTAGCTAATATAAGACATTTATTTATGTATGTATAAGATGTTATTTACTTTGAATTTGCTATACTTTGTTTAGTGTAACAACAAACTTTCTTTGGTTCAAAATTCATTACTCAAAAAAAATCTAATTTATTCTTGCTTGGAAATGTATTAAACATTTTTCACTTAAAGTTTATCAGTGAAAAATTAATTTATTTGCAAAGTTGATATTTCTTTCTAAAAGAAAACGTAAAAAAGTATGTTAATCTTTTTTAGCATGGTTCTTACTGTAAATGTAGCATTTTACAACTTACGGTTAAATGGAAAATATCATTTATTAAGAATTTTATCACGTAACATTAACATCAATATTCTATTAATTTGTATTATTTGGATGAATATTCTCATCTTAGTGGTTATTTTCACAACGTATCGGCCAATGTAACCTCTGATATTCTTCAGCTGCATCTTTTCAAACTTGTGAATCTTTATGTCAAATTCAGAAACTTATACGCAATTTCAAATTCAACCCTTTTATAGTTGGTTCTGATTCCATCAGCCATGAACGGGTAGAAGTGTTAATTAAGTATTATGTTATTCTTAGTTCTTAGACCCTAAAGGATGACGTCATCCATTAAAACAGAAAGATCGGAGATAACCAAATGACAAAATGATGACATCATTCATTAAACTAGAAGTGGACAGAAATCTTTCATGACATTTTTTTATCTAATTGACCCGTGACTCGAAAGGTCTTCTACTAGACAAAACATCTAAACCCGTAACGTCTAGTATAATACTAAAATTATGTGGTTTTCTATGGTTGTTTGAAATAAAAGATGACATCATCCATTAAAACTAAGATGGGGGCAACTATTTACAGTTAATGACGTCACAAAATGATAATGTCATTTATCAAATCAAAAAGAGAGAGATGGGAGAGGGGCATTACCTTTGGGTGCTGGCTGATGCTGATATATATAATACTAACAGTCTGTACGGCAGAAGCCGTAACTTGAATTTTTAAATATTTATGAAGACATTTTGGAATCTGAAAATATTTAATAATATATCTATATAACAAATACTGACCCAATGGGTCAGGAGTGGTCTAGTATACTACTAAAACTCTAATGATGTTTGATTGCTTGCTTGCTTTCTATCAAACTTGATTGCTTATCTGTCATAATTTTTTTAGATCGTGGAAGTAAGAGTAAATAATGTAAATAGAGGGTGAGTGATAAGAGACATGGTGGGAGGAGGCAAATGACATAAATAATTAAGAGACAGATAAAGAAGGAGGGAGGTAAGAGGTGAGAGAAAGAGAAGAACAGAGAGAGAGAACAGAGAGAAAGAGAAAAACAGAAAGAAAACAAATGATTATTATCAAAAACAAATATATATATATATATATATATATATATATATATATATATATATATTTACTTGAAAATTCAGTAGTGCAAGTTCTAGTTTAAATCAATTTGTACCCTAGCAGAATTTAATTTTAAAAATTGCACTAAAGTATCCATGGGTGTCCCAGTATTATAAAGCTATTCTGGGATGGTTATTCCAGGTATTAATATGTCAATTGATAAGTCCCTGCCTGACATATTAGATGGTGCTACTAAAAAAAAAATCTACATGTTTTTTTATAAAGTACTGACCTGCAAAATTTGAGCCCAATCAGATTATCTAAATGAATAAATATGAAATATTTTTCCATCTATCCTAACGTTCTTGGCCTCAAAGTGTAGTATCTGTTCCAATGGATACTGCACTTCATAGATTGGTATTATCTTGGCCTTCGGGGCTTGATTTCCGCCGGTCTATGGGTCTGATCTGTCCTGTGCAGTTCTAGGAGGTCCACCCTCCCAGGCTTTGCCTCCCCTCTTTGGGGAGGAGTAAGTTTATAGCTTACTGCCTGAGGCGCCCCTACCGGGGAATGCCGACGGGGCTGCTCAGGCAATTTTTAATGGCTAGAGCGCTCACCTTCTCAGGCGCTGGCTTTTCAAATCCCACTTTCCGACCTTGTGTCACATACTCCTATTGTGGGTAGGTGTTAAATAACGGCCTTTTGGCTAAGATCAAAGTGTAGTATCTGTTCCGATGGATACTGCACCCCATACTGGTGTTGCCTTGGCCTTCGGGTCTTGATTTACGCCAGTCAATGGGTCTGTCCTGTGCAGTTCTGGGAGGTCCACCTTCCCAGGCTTTGCCTCCCCTCTTTGGGAAGGAGTAAGTTTATTGCTTACTGTCTGAGGCACCTCTACCGGGGAATGCCGACGGGGCTGCCCAGGCAATCTTTAAACCCCACTTTCCCGACCCGACCTTGGGTCACATCTTACTTGTGGGAGTAAGATAAAAACTGGCCTTGTGCCTAACTCCTGGAGAGGAGTAAATCAATATCCTAACTATATTAACATCAAAACAGATTGTGCCAATTCAATTCTTCGATACAATGTAGACTTTTAAAATACCGTATGTATAGGAAACTGCATATATCCTCAACCACATTTAGGTCTTGTTAATTTGCATATTTATTACATAAACAGTTTCTAATAAATTAATATTGTGTAATATATAGTTGTAACTTTGCATTCTTATATATACACAATATTTTTGTCGATAGTAAAACGTCTGAGGTCGCTCTGATGCTGAGAACAGATACTACACTTTGATCTCAGCCAAAAGGCCAAGTAACCATCAAAATGATTTGTTTTTTTTTAATGGCTAGGCATTTGTAAATGAATGAAAAAAATGGATTTAATCTATTATTGTATTATCTTTTAATGGGGAAATTTCTTTTTTTTTGGGGGGGGGGGGGTGTAATATCTCTTCTGTTTCCATAATATCATACTCACAGGCATTACCTTCTCCTTTTATAGGGGCAATCCTCCTCGATATTATCTTTTTGTATTAGGAGTGGGGCAGTATAATATATATTAGTTCCTCATACCACCCATCCATGATTATCTGCTCCCTTTTTTTAAATTTTTTTTTGGGGGGGGGGGGGGGGGGTAGTGTTCTAACTTTTCTTTTAGATGGGAGGGGCAGGAGGGTTCATCATGATACTATGCTCCCAGTCATTACCTCTTCCTTTGGGGGTCAGTATAGAATATGTTCGTTCAGAATGATATTATCCTACCAGGCTAGCAAAAATATTCTCCCTCCTATCGCATATTTTTTCTAGTTAGTTTATAAATTAGTTATTTAAGTGTAGGTGCTGTTGCAAATTTTCAAAACAACGGAAAAATCTGAATTTGTGTGTTGATAGAGCACTGGCTTCTGAGGTGAAAAAATACTGTTCAAGCAAAGCAGTGGTTGCTACGTGTTATTCAAACTCTGCTTCCCCAGAAACAATGATTAAAAGGTGGTATGTTGACTTTAAACATGGTCGTATAGACAGAAATGATGTCCCAGTAAACATTGTTTTGGCCAATCGTAAATTGAGGTTGTGTGATATAGCGGAGGATTTGAAGATATCAGAAGGCAGTGTATTCATCATTTTGCATGAACATTTGTCAATAGGAAAGCTGTCTTTAAAGTGGCTTTCGCATTTGCTCAGTCGATCAAAAACAACAATGCGTCAACGATTTTGGAACGTTGTTTTCAACTGTTTCAACGTAACAAAAAGGAGTTTTTGCATCAATATGTGACAATGGATGAAACATGGATCCACCACTTTACTCCCAAGTCAAATCAGCAATCAGCTGAGTGGACAGCAGCAGGTGAAAGCCGTCCAAAGCAAACAAAGATGCAAACATCAGCAGACTAGGTTTTTGTCTCTATATTTTGGAATATGCAATGTATGTTGTTTATCGATTACATTGAGAAAGGAAGAACCATCAGTAGCGAACATTATTGATGCGTTTGAAGGAAGAAATCAGAAAAAAATAGCCATAAATGAAGAAGACAAAGTGCTCTTTCACCAAGAAAATGTACTAAGCCACAAGTCGATTGCAATGATTGCAAAACTACATGAATTGCACTTCGAATTGCTTCACCAACCACCCTTTTCTCCAGATCAGCCATCAGCAACTACTGGCTAAAAAGAATGCTCCCGGAAAAGAGATTTGGTTCCAATGAAGAAGTGATATCGGAAACTGAGGCATAGTTTGAGGCCAAAGACAAAGCGTTCTACAAAAAAGGCATCGAATTGTTGGAATCAGTGTATCATCCTAGAAGGAGACTATGTTGATGAATAAAATTGAATTTTACCTCCAAGTTGTTTTATTAATTAAGCCAGGACTTATTGAGTGATGTGTTATAAAAATAAAATAACTTTCCATAAAAACTTTCTGTAATTTTCAATTTTTGGGGGCATTTTATACCGATTCTTACTTTTCCCATCTATAAAAGTAACCATGGTGGACTTTCTTCAAGCACACACTATATTTGTATCCAAGGTATAAGAGTTGAAGTATGGGTCATCATCTTTACATCCCTTCCCACCCAAACAATGTTGGACAAATCCGCAGACCCCATCCATAAATTTGAAAATCAAAAAAGTAAAAAAATAATAAAAATGCTAATATGAAGGTTCATCACAATGCTGGGTATGCTTGCTTGGAGTCAATAATCATTTTAGATTCAAGTATTGCATACTGCTTTTTCGAATTCTTCCATGTGCCGTAGGGGTGCAATCTTTTATCTCTCATCATGTGCTTCACCAGACGAAAAGTTCTTAAAACAACAACACAATAAACGACGCTTCAATTCTTTATTTAAACCTGGCCAGATAAACATTTTGCGAACCGTGGCAACCAAATTGACATTAAGATGCAACCCCCCCACCACCACCACCACCACCACCTCCCAGCACCAGATTCAGATCTATGGTATTGTGTCTCCCAAACATTCGAGACGTCCGCGTTGTCTTAAGTTCTGACGGGAAAGAGACTATTTCAGCCTTCCACTTCTTACTCATGATGTCACAGCTACACAAAACTTCCTCCGTTTGTACAACACAAGTATCGATGTCAGAAATAACTGTAACGTTTATAATGTGAAAAGAAAAAAGAAAAATAGAAATTTCCTGCTTACCCTATCACATCCAGTAAACAGCGGCCATCCTCCATGACAGAGTGAACTATAAAAGAAAAAAGAATTATCAATGATAAAATAAGCAGAAAAAAGTTTCCAGATAAGCATGTTAGCAAAAAGATCACTTCCAAGTCGGATATAAAGGGTGTTTTTATAAAGGCCATTTGCTTCTCTCAAAAAATAATTTCCCACTTCTATATGTATCATGTGTTATCTTTTTAACAGCAGATTTTGATACAAAACTCTTAAAAAAATAAATCTAATAATGTCATACAATTTTTAAAAAAAAGAATAGAAAAGAAAATCAATAAGTTTAATAATTAACAAATGCATTCAATGATTTTAAATAATTTCACTTAAACTAAAAAGATAATTTTTAAAAGATAATTATTGGAAATAACTGACAGAAAATATATCATTTTTTTTCTTAACATATAATAAAACAATTGTTTATTAATACATTAAACCAAAAAACAATTTATGAAATACAAACAATGACAGTCAAATAAAATATTGAGAATTAAAATGGGGAGGCAAATAATAATAAATTAATAAAATGTCCCTTTTCGAAACCAACATGCACGCATCAGAAAGTTTCATTGAATGTCCGGCTGGCTTAGCAGGCAAAGGGCAGGTTCCAGACGTTTCCACGAATAATTGCGATGGAGAGGCACTCGTAAAGCCAAGTCAATTCACGATTGTCCCCAGTGTGGCGTGTCATTACCAGACCAAGGTTGCCAAGGAAGTGGCGTGTGGCAGGACCTATCACTCCACTCATCTCCACAGCAATCGGTTGAAACACAAATATGTCGAGAAGACCGGTATATTTTGACCGCTTGTGGCTCTCTGCTGACGCCGCTGCATGTCCAGGTTTTTGTAGATTCTATCACTGACGAGAGCGCAAAATATGATTGAAAATCCAGTGGTGATAAAGATAAACATTGTTTTTTGCTGAATATTTTTAATAATAATAATTTTTTTCCTCCAATTTATTTACTGCTTATAATGCTATTACTATAAGATTTGAATGTTCACCTTTTCAAGGACAAAAATAACCTTTTCCAGATAAATTCTAAGTCTTTCCTGGTTTATTCATATCCAACAAATGTTATTAAGTTTAATTATGTGATTTTAATAATATGCAATATCAAATAATTCCTGTATACTAAAACATCCAATTGAATTTTTTTTAAATAAGATAATATAAATATGCAAAAAATATTTTTAGAATTAAGTTTGACATTATTAGTAATTAACTTTGTATTTGAAAATAAAAACATTTGCAAAATGATAAAAACAAGAACAATAAGGAACATTTTGAACAGTTATTAGTCATTTATTATTTCAGCATTTTATTTTAATCAATTACCTCGTTATATATATATATATATATACACACACACATACACAGGATATTGCAACAAAATCCAAAACTTGACAAAAAAAACAACGAAATAGATAATAAAAACAGAAGTTGTATATGCAGAGACCCGGCAGTTTATTTAGCAACAGTTAAAGTTACATACTACTTTAATCTAATCGCCTCTGGCCGAGACGACCATTTCAAAGCGAGAGCAAAAGGAGTCACACGCTTTGGTGGCTATGTCCTTGTCTATATAGCGGCGAATGCCTTCACGATAGCAGCCTTCAGAGAGCAGACTGTGTTGTGGGGGTGTTTGTTTTTCTTGGTCTCGATTACATCTCAGAATAAATAGTCAAGGTGGTTGCTATCAGGTGAAGAACATTGTTGAGCAGACACGCCTGGGTCGGCTTGGCCTTGTGTGCAGGGGTGGAGTCCTGCTGTAAGATGTAGTGGTGTCCGGCAGTGATCTCGTCCATCCAGGGCTTCACCACGTTCCTCCGCATCTCCTTATATTTTGTTTACTTTTTGTCAAGTGTCAAATTTTGCTGCAACTGTATATCTAATATCTAAAGTAAAGTTACCCCCCCTACATTAATGATTGATAGCTTTTGTAATAAAAGTTCTATCAAACATTCTGCTTTGTTACTAGGAATATGGGACGTATTGATCTGAGTTAGAAAAAAAAAATTTACTTTTGATCACTTTCTCCGATTTTTATATTTTTTGATTTTGAGGGGGTAACATTCAGAGGAAGTGAAAGATGTTTTCACCCTATCACTTTCATCTACTCCTACTCTACCCATCAACACCATTACAAAAAATAGTAGGTTGCACTTTTTCCATATACACCGCTCCTAGCTCATATTTTCATCAATTTCATCTGGAATCCGTCTTCATTATTGATTTCGCTTTAAAACTGATTACACCCATTTACTAATTGTTCTTTTATACATATATCTTATTTATTTCAGTTTTAAACTGCTTAACATTTACTACTTTCTTTATATCATGATTTTACTAGTATCTAGTATGCAATAAGAACAATTAGGTATCACACTATCTTTCTACAAACCTACTTTTCCAACCTACAGTCTGATTGAATACATTTTTTACATGTATTCACGGATAAATGGTGTCCGCATATTTCGATTTTCAAACTGCTTAAAAACATTTCCTACTTTTTTTCTTTTTAGAAATCATACTTTAATTAGTAGCTAGTTCACCATAAAAAAGAAATATAACATGCACTTTCTGCAAGCCTCTCCAATTGGATAAAACTCTCACAAGCATTCAATGACGAATGTCATCTCTTATTTTTCTACTTGAAATGGCTTAAAAACTACTTTTTTTATATATATATCATACTTTTATTATTATCCAGTTCACAATTACATCATCTTTCTGCTAACCTACTGTTCAAACTGATGCGGCCTTTGATTGGATACAACTTTTACAAGCATGCATCCATTAAATAAGTCATACATATTTAGTTTTCTTTAATTCCTTTGAAACAAACTTTTACATGTTTTAGTAATATTAAAATAAATAAATGGATTGATCGTAGTGAAAGGCGACGCAAAAGCTCATTTTCCATTGGCTACTACACAGAGATGTAGGGAAGGACACCATTCCTTTACCTGGATTGCTCCACTTACCCATGATCCTCATATTTTAATGCTGAGTGTTTAACAAGGAAGCATCAGTATCATTTTTTGAGTTTTTGGTATGACTCAACTTATGATTAAACCCTGGTCTCCCGGATGATTAGCGAACTCTAACAATTATGCCAAATGGACCAGTAATCTACTACTACTACTACTATATACACATATATATTTTTTCAAATACCTTCAATATATGAAAGGATATATTTTCTTTAATTGATTGCATTATATTTTTGAATAAACAAACCTTTTATTCAGGAATCTTCATTTTGTACATTCAGAAATACAGGAAAGACAAAATGGATCAATTAGAATTCAGGCACCCCAGAACAAGCCAAATACGAAAAAGATAGATTCGGGTCGACACCGGTTTCTTTCACTTCCGATTGAACGTGTAAACTACTCGCACACGCACACTAAACCTGTAAACAAACAGATATTCGTGCACATTTCGCAGATTTTTTTGTAAGACCTTTTTTTTTTTTTTAAATTAAAACTATTCTGTGTTGTTTAGTTTTTCGTTACAAGATTGGTTTTTAATATAGGGAAATATTTGTTTTAAGAAAGTATATCAAATCTTTATTTACAAGCATAATAAAATAAAATCTTAAAAATACAAAGTTTGGCATCTTTTTTAATTAAAACTATTCGTTTACATTTTGCAAACTTTAGTGATTTAAAGAATAATAATTTTACAAACTTTTTCTGTAAGTAAAAAGTATAAACAAACGAAATGGCATTTAACTTTTTTATAATTAAAACTATTCTACACTGTTTTGTCAATATCTTTCCCGTTTTAGGTAAGTGAAAGAGAAATCATTCTAGATTGAGGCAATTTAAATTTTTGTTCCATACAGAATGCTCATTTTTGGGGATCTGGAATTTCTCTACATTAGAAACCGACCGTAGAAATTTATAAAAAAAAAAAACTTTTTAATTTAAAAAAAAAAAGTTACAAACTTTTTGCCTTACCATTAGAGCAGATTAGACACAAGGTCGGTTTTTAATGTAGGGAAAATCAACCTCCTCAAAAAAAGTGCACTCTGGATCAGGACAAAAATTTAAATTGCCTCAGTCAAGAACGATTTCTCCTATGGTGACCGAGGAGACGAAAGATGAAGTGTAGTATCAGAACAGCTACTTTTGTAAATAAAACCATGTATTCTTAAAATTTTATTTTATTATGCTTCTAAATAAATATTTAATATACCCTCCCCCCCCTTTTTTTTTTAAATAAATGTTTCCTTACATTAAAAACCGACACTGTGTCTGAGATATTTCCACCAGCCTTTCCTTCTCCCTAAAAAACAATTTAAATTTTTTATTTTTTTATTTACACTTATTTTATAATTTTTAAAAATTGCTTTCACTATGTAGTATTCCTTTGTTGCTGAATATAGACTACTTTTAGTTAGCAACACCAGAATACTACATAGTGAAACTAATTTGAAAAGAAAATATTAGGAGCTCACCCGGACTATAAATTGTAAACTCCTAGCTGTTACTGACTCTGGTTCATGGTTACTTAACAGATCAAGTTATGCAGGGTCTCGCTTGCTTTTATTGAGTTTTCTTTTCTTCCAACTTATTCATTCGTTTTTAATATTGCCTGGAGATGATTCATGAACAAATCGAATGTATAAATTTGGAACTTTTATTAATCTTTTTGATTACAGAACAAAAAAGATTAATAGACAGATTCAACAGATCAGGAAAATTTAGTGAAACAAGAATTCTGCAGTATTCAACTGGAAACAGAAAAAATTCTGTAGTATTCAACAATGTCTGCCTGAATGAGGGAATGTTGCCTAAATACACACACAATATATATATATATATAATTATTATTTCATGTATACACACATACTGTGTATATATACTTTCAGTATTAACTTCAACAGTATGAATGTTGGAATATATATTCTGAAAAATACAGTGAATAACATTGGCACATTATTTGTTTTGTAAATATTGACATTTAGGGGTGCATATATATAAAGTTTTTTTCTTTCTTCTTTCTGTTTTATTTTTATTGCAAAAAAAATACTGAAAATATATAATAAAAAAAAAGGATATCCTATCGACTTGTATGCATTCAAAATGTTTCCAGTAAATAGTTAATGGGCCACAATGGTTGTACTTTGAGAATAACTCCCATCCAAAATAATTAACTAATTTTATCCCCCCCCCCAAATCAAATTGCATTCAGTATTTTGGTTGCTAATTGGATCAGCTTCCAATCACTGTTTATTTTCTAAAAGGAGTGAAATACACTATGATCCCTTGTGCATGGAAACAAAGTGAAAGTAAAAATGCTAGGCGATTGTTTGCATTTTCTTTTTAAAAAAATGGTAGAAAATAACATATACATACATATAAACTTCCTTGATAAACTTGCAGAGAAATCAATTCCTTTCATTTGATCAATGGTTTGCGAGGATTTCAGATGGACAACATCACTGATATACCATTGTCTATACTGTTGTGTAGACAATGCTAGGATTGCTACATAAAGCAGCGTCGTACATGAAAATGATACACTCATGAATATGGATATATATTTCCACTTTCTCCTGCACAACTTCCATATACTTAGAGCCATTGATTGATGTTTAAAACGGTAAGAAATCGAGTCCAGCAATTCCAGTTTGGAACATTGTAATATAATAAATCATTTGGTTTGGTGAGATCTTTCAGGGTTGGAATTGTATATATTTCATGAGATCATTTACCATGAGACATTCTGAGGTTTCTTTTATGCATTACAAATTATTGCAGAGAGAGAGAACAAAATCTTGCCCTAATCTTCAAGTGTGCCGATGCTATGCTCTTTAACAGATGACAGTCTTGCATTTTCACAAAATATTTGTTACTCAAGAAGATATATTCATTTTCTTTGAGATGGTGTGATGCCAATGCAAACTCCCGTCATTACAAATGGCTACTAGCTTTAAGTTGATTTAAATCATTAAAGACCAACCTTCAAGCTTAAAGTACAAAACTCAACCTTTCCAAGAACTCTTTGGAGAACTTGTAACGATGTGCTTAATCAAATGTTCATTTCCATTAGAGCTTTCTTTTTGAATTTTAATGACTACTTATTTTTAAATCTTTAAATATCAAAGTTATTTGTGGTGTGCACAGCTGTTTCAATACAACATTATTTTATATTACTATGCATACTCAAAACAGTCATTTAAGCTTTGTCAAAGTGAGTTTTTTTTATCTATTTTCTGAAAAAAAATCTGCACTCATTACAAACGTGTGATCACAGTGGCTACTAAATTGACAATGAAAAGAACAATTTTATGGCTTTAAACTAGAAATTAATAACGGCTGAGATGTCAAACCAAAAGTCATTGCAATGCAATACCCTTTTAAAAAAATATATATTCTAGCACAATGGTATTAAACTTTTATAAATAAATGAAATTAACCATGATTAATGATCATGAAAATTCTGATTTTTCCTAATATCTTGTTTGATTATTTTATTTTCAATTAAAATATTTACTCATACCAAGTCACTAGTTTGTTGTAAAAACTACTATCTTCCCACGAGGAGAGTAAACTGGCTAGATACTCAGTAAATGAAATATAAAATCTGACAAAGAGCAGCTGAACCCTCTCGTCAATGACTAGCTAGTAAATACATACCCATGTGTGTGTGTATATATATATATATATATATATATATATATGGTAAAAATAGGAATAGGAATAAATAATAATAAATAAATAAATAAAAGCAAAAAATAAGAATAAAATAAATAAATAAACAATAAAACCAAACACACAAACGATAGAATAAAATGAACTCAACCACACACCCATTTTTTTCTTTCTTTCATTCGTCCTTAACGATACCTATAAAACATTAACTGAAGTCTTCTTATTTAAAAAAAAAACAACCTAATCCTGGGCCGAATTAAGAACAACCGGAGAAGTACTATATGGATTGCCACCTGAAACCAGAAGGATAGCTCGACGGTTTGAGAAACTCACGAAGAAGATATACAAAGAGAAAGTTCCGTGACGTTCAACAACGCTTGCTTAGATATATATATCTGTGTGTGTTTTTGTGAGTGATGTAGGAGTACTCAGTCACAATTGGTATGGTAGTTTTCCTATGCGAGTAAAAACAAGATTAAAGAATCCAGAGTGAGATCAATAATATGGTTGGATGGTGTACCATACAAACTTGTGTCAACTCCAACAGCCAAGCCAATGGCAAATATACTTTGTACTTTATTGATGTAGCAGAAAAAGTGGTGCAGGAAACTGGGCAAATCTGCACCTCCCAAATCATCGACATTACTATAAGCATCAAACAACTTTCAAAGCTGGCAGTTTGCACATGAAAAGCTCTAAACTGATTGGCATGAAAATCAAGGTGTCACGAGGCACATTCGACAGTGAAAGTGACTATTTGGTGATTCATGAGACTGACAAAGTCTATAGCTCAAAAATCGAACACAAGCTTGTGTCACAGACGAAGTGACTTTAGTCTTGGTCTTTTAATGGAATCCACTTCAAAACTGGCACTTTACAGATTATAAGCTCAATTCAATTGTCGTAGAAACAGAGTTATAAGTCTGCTTAGGCTGTGAGAGAAAATAGTTGGTCCCTATAGGCCAACTGCCAAAAGATGGATTGTCTCTAGTCAATACGGTATTGGCTTGTCAATGAACCTCACTTCAGCATGTGATTGGGTTGGTTGTAAACATAAAAATCAAGTGAAACTCAGCAAGAGACAAGTATAAAAAATCCTCTGATACGTCAGCCGGAACATGTTTATACTATGTGCAGAAGGAAAAGTATGCTTTCTAAAAGAATGATATGAACTTGAAAGTGCGTGGGATGTAGGATTGCTATCAAGAACATATTACTAGATAGTTTTAAATCTCCCTCTTGCCATATACTGTCTTCTGGTGATTTGTATTTCAATTCTTGGATGGTCAGTCAGTATTATCAGTGCTTACATTTCTAACTGCTTGGACAACAAAGCTAAAGGCCAATTTAAAATTTACACATTTATGAAAGGACAACGATTATAGGAGTATCCAGTTTCTTCCTGGAAACACCTCAGAGCCATTGTTGTCATAAACTCAACCTTCTCATTACAAGGGGTTCACATCAAAACAACTCGACGTAACCAAGAGCTACCATAGCACTAATGTAACTATAACCACAAAAATTCCATTCCTTTAAACCAAAAGGGAGACCATGTATAAACAACACTATTGCTATCACTCCCTCTCAAAGTAAATGAACATATCTCATCACTGGGAAGTATGCTACAAGTGCACAAGTGAACAAGTTTTAACAACCAGATAGAGTAAGACATATATCATATACAATAGATCTGTTTCTGTATTCAGTAAAAAAAAATGTATCAACCATTACTGATTCAATCCCACAATTCAAAGCAATGAATGAAGATAAATTGAAGATTTTTGTAGTCAATAAACTAAATCCACAGGATCAGACTATAAGTATTAAGACAGGCTGGAATAAAATGGTGTATCCTTAGATAGCACACAAACAAATACTGGCAGCAATTCTGCAAGCATATTCAATGATATGCAGAAACGGGAAATAGTTATGAGCTGTGCATTTAGCAGAAATCGAGCCATTGGCCCAATCATTAAAAGCAGCGGCTCTCTCATTTATCCCACAATAATAGAACGATATTACTTCTGTCTGTTGTTGTCAAGGTATTTTCATGCATCCTCCATAACAGATTACAGCTAATTGCCAACTTTATATCGGCATAATCAGAATGTGACTTACAAACAATCAGAGCAAGCAGATCAAGAGTAGATAATATTCTCTCCTTTCGTTGGCAATTACAGAAGAGCATGGTGTCTATTGATCTTATCAAACATCAGTAGAGACAAACCGTTGCAAATTCTCGAGAAGATAGGATATCTGCCAAAATTCTATATTTTTAGTGCTATAGACTTTCATTGCATGAAGGAAACGGTACAATATGAAAAGGGGCCATCAGACTATTTCTCTATAAAAATTAGAGTAAATCAAGTTTATGTTGTTGTATCAACTCAATTTAATATCTTCATTTCCTTAATTATGGCGTCACATGTCTTTGATTAGTCAGGCAATGTTGGGCGCAGCTGTGGGACGGGGAGCAGAAGTAGTCATAAGCAAGAAACAAAAAATCTTTTGCCATACTCTGAGTAAACATGTTAAGACACAACATTTTATGAGAATAAAAATATTTTTAGTTGTTGACAAAACTTTCAAATATAAAACACATGTTTCTGCTTGCGTATCAAATCTGATGGAACTCTCTTCAACTTGGCATATATGTAGTTGAAGACCAAATTCAGGATGAAGAGAGATCTTTATACTGATTATGTCATCCCAGACACCGACATATACAGCATAATCACGCTGACACACCGTAGTGTGTCAGCGTGATTATGCCGTATGGTGCTTAACTTTGGTGATCTAAAAGAACCGGTGTACCGGTTCTCTTAGATCACTGAAGTTAAACAACGTTGAGCTTGGTCAGTATCAGATGGGTGACTATTTGGGAATACCAGGTGCTGCACATAGGAGGATGTTGGCCCTTCCCTGCAAGAACTGCAAAAACCTAACGTTGTCGTCGTCATCTGGAATATACATGCGACTGGGGATAACTTGTGAATTTGATACTCCCATGAAACTTCCTCCTTCGTAGGAAGCCAGTTCAACTTGCCCAGGGTGAATGCCACACCAGGTATATGTAGGTGTATGCCAGACACCGAGTCTGCCATTTCTGCAACAGCAAAACTAACAACAGTTTAGATATTAGAGTTTCGGTAGGGGGATCATTTTACGTTAAACTTAAAAACTCAACTCCCACTTAAAATTTGAATGGGAAGTTTAAAAAAGAAATGTATATGAAAATTTGGTGTTAAATTGATATAGTAATCCTAAGAATTTATTTTTAAATGAATAAATAAAACAATTTTAATCATTCTAAATTACTTAAATTGACAGATAAGTGTTAATTCATAAATTCTAAAAAAAAAAAAAAAAATCACTTAATCAGAGTTCAATTACAAAACAGTGTCTTTTACTATAGCCAGTAACTTGAAGAAGGCCGGAGAGTAGAACAGGTGTAACATGAAAATGGCTGCAACTAAGATGAGGAAACAATTAGAAATACTTATATAATGTAACTAACAATACCTCATCTCAGAAATATTATCAAAGACTGCCATTTAAGGAGGGTCTCCAGTCAATGCTGACAATAATTAAATTAACTAGAAAAAAAAATCAGTTGTCATCTGCTTCTTGTTTACATATATAAAGAAAGCCATATTAAAACTACTTGGTCGAGTTTAGATGAATTATGTCCCTTTGATTTAGCTTCATGTGTATTCATCTTACTAAATAATCAAGCACAATTATTATATAGAAGATGAAGAAAGCTACTGTGGAATTTCACCGGGACCCTGTGAGCGAAATATTATTTAAACCAGAATGGGATTGCTATTACTGTTTCTATTGTATACTAATCTTGATTTCATACAGTTTCTTTCGCATTCATATTTATGATAGGAGAACTAGGGACCCTTTTTATGATAAAGGGTCATTTATATGCATGAGTTTTTTTTCTGTTTTTGATATCGGTTAAGATATCATTTCTTTTTGAGATATATTTTTTCATATTCTTAATGTTATACTTTCAGGATTTTTGTATGTGTCCACGTGTCTCTATAAGAGCCAATGTCTATCGGCCCATCATGCTTAAGTTTGAAATATTATATTCCTTGGTAAATGTGTTTTATTTTTAGATGCATCTACGTATCTCTAAAAAGCTCTGTAACGTCAGTCGGTCTGTCATAAATTTGAAATGGCATTTTTATTGGTCTGTCATGCTTAAATTTGAAATAGCATTTTTAGATGTGTCCACACATCTCTATATGAGACTCTGTCTGTTTGTTGGTCTGTCACACTTAAGTTTAAAATGCCATTCTTATCGTTAAATGTGCAAATTAAATGCACACATCTTAAGTATATTTCTAACTGTTATAGTTATATTTAAGATGTTTTTATTCAAATCTATGAATAATTATTCCGAGTAAATTAGTCATGAAATCCTGCTTGGTGGCTCTCAGCCACTAATCTCATATAGTTAGTTGGTGTTTTACGACCTTTCAACCATTATAAGGTCATCTCAGGTCAATAATCTCATATAGTAGATAATACATTAAGCATAACTTTTTAGATACTTAAAAAAAAAATTAATTTGAAGATCTAGACTTTTGATAAAAAAGAAAAACCCTTCTCATGTAATTCAAAAATCAATCAACAGTCTCGTCTCTTTATCACAACATTGCAGACTAAAATATGATTTATTGATTTATTTATCAATCATAATGGAAATTGTGGTAAAAAAAAACTATTCAAAAGAAAATAAAAATCCTATTTCAACATCAATAAAAAGAATAAAAAATTTCAATTTAAAGTTATTTACCAATCTAAAAAAACAAAAATTATTTTATTTTACTTTTTCTTTCTTTCTTACATCAGCAAGTTAAGATTTTTTTTTTATATCTCTTCTGAAAGTTCCCAATCTATTCTTTATACCATAATTACAAAATTGCTCAATATTTTTTTACAACAATCTACACTAGTTACATTCTTGACATAGTTCTTCCAGCAATTAATTATTCTCTTGGTCAAGAAATCCTAATGTTCATTTGGAGGAGCAATCAAATGCATGAATAAATGAAAATTAAAGATCATTTTACTTTGAGATTAATCAACACATACAGAAGCATCATCCAATATCAGAGAAAACAGTTGCAGAATGAATTTAGAAGTAAAAAATTTTTTTTAATTAAATAATAAAAATATCAATTTCAATTCTACAAATCAAATTGTTGATATAAAATAATACTAAATATTCTTAAAAATTCTTCTACAGTATTTGCACCAAAAAGGTTAAAGAAATGTTATGCAAGTAAAACAGTTTTTAAATGTGTAGAACACAAAATTAGAGAACAAAAGTTACAATTATATGTTTTGAATGGCTGAGAAAGCTGTTGCAAAGGAGATGGGTCCTATGTGTTTAATTCGTCACACTAACAATTGTAACGGAATAAGAGACGAGTACAGCAGTGTAAGAAAGGGAACCTAGTTGTGCTTCGCTTGTCTGGATCGAACATGTGTCCGCCAGAATGCACAAACCACTATTTAAACATTATGTAGTACACGTAGTGTGATTCAGGTGCCTGGTAATATAACAGTTACATGATGGACAGGCAAAAAGAAAGTTAATGAAAATCGAAATGTCTTTCACAACATACGTATATTTGTGTGTCAACAACACCAAAGGTGCACATATTATTGAATTTCAAGGCAATTGTGTTCCTGGTTATCATTACCAACTAATTTCAACAACTTATGGGGGTGATGATTTCTGCTTTCTACAATATCAACACTTTATAATGACAATGGCTGTATTAAGTTGCCTTAAACACTAAGGTAGCTATATTAAACAATTCTTGCACAGGATTATGCAATTCAAAGATGATTGTTGCGACACAGCTTCAAGCATTGCAAGTCGGGTAATCAAGGGATTTGGGAGAGAATCTATGTTTGCAGACAGTGTCATGCTATTTATGCAAAGCTATCAAACTCTCTTCATCAGCAAAAAGAAATAGAAAGGAAACAACGATTGAAAACAACGTTGTTGTCTTCAGCAAGGGAAGTGATGAAAGTAAGATGAATTTGATTGACTATCAAAGTTTAATATCAAGCAACATGTTAGATGTAGTAATAAAGGTGAGAGAGGGTTTCCTAATAGTGGGGAAACAATCAATGAAATTTATGATTGGAGATGTTCTCAGCAGGTGAGGAATCAAAACCATGAGTAAAATTTGGATTAAAAAATCTTTTTTTCTGAGGTGGAGAGTCCGGAGTCAGGAATATTTTAGCAGCTTACTCGCCATCTCTGATTCCTCGACACTAGTGATTTCCCATTCTTATATGGCAACATAAATAATTTAGTAAAAAAAAATGTTATTGAATAAGCTGTTCTTTCTCTGAAGGCATCTCCTGTCTCTTGGCCAATCTGTATGACATATAATGCTTATTGTCAAACTTCAACAACTATCAAACAATTCTTTATCATATACCAAAAATCGTACAACAAAACTTATTCTACAACATTTTCTTTTAAACTAAAATGTTGAGGTTACAGCATTATCTGCTTTAAGTCAAAATGTGAATACATATTTGGAATTCATTTGCCGTTATGGCAAGGTAACTGACAATAGTGACCGGTTTGTGACAGTAATTCCACAAGAAATGAAAGAAAATCATGCTCGAAAATTAGTTAAGTAGTGCAGTCATTTATAGCGAAAAAGTATTTAAAAAAGCAGTTATTTATATGAAATACTTTGTATCAAAATTAAATAAACTATGTTCTTTATATTACACTGTTCGGATTTTTTTCTCCATAATTTTTGAAAGAAAGAACATTTTCTATTAAATTTAATGATTTTTACTAAAATTTATACAGTACTAAATGCTTGCACAACTGATTTTGAAAGAAAGCCATTATGTAACTATAAAACAAGCATGAGTTTAACACGTAAAATTGATGAAGTGTTAAAAAATTCTGACGTCAGCCGATATTTTTTTAAGTAATATGTTTGTTTTTAATGCAGTATCTATATACCTGTAAAGTTTCATGTCCATAATATTGTTAGTTTGGGAAATATTTTGAAAACAAAAATACTACATTTCAAGACATCTGTGTATAACTGTTGACGCCATGAAAAAATACCAGCACCGACAACATTTTTTATACAATTTTTTTTCTAGGAATGCTCTAAGCTTTTGTTCAACCCAAGCAAATCATATTGCCACTTAATGCTAAGAGGTTACCGTGATAAAGGACAGATTTATAGGGGAGAGTACCTGCGTGGGAGTTGGACAGCAAGATGCTTGTTCACATTACATTTAAGTTTCTGTATATTGGTATGGTCGGAGAAATAGGAAGCAGGGAGTGAATTTCAAAAACCAGCAGACCAAGAAAAGAAACTATTAGAATAGAAAATCTCTCCGGCATCTAGGGACCTCAACAGTAAAGAGGTGGGATTTTATTTCTAGTCTGGTGGGTTGGAATTATTTATGTTAAGGGAGTACAAGTTCAGTAAGTTTATCGGAGCACACTCCGTGAAAGTACTTATAAAACAAGCATAGGGATGCAACACTGTGGCTGGAGCTTCGCAGACAGTGCGAAACCTATTGGTGAGAAATTCTTTTTTCTTTTTTAACATATTTCACCCCAAACAAGGCAGGCCGCCACTGCAGACGTAAGGGGCTACTGAGAATTAGGGTGTAGTTTTTAGGTGTCATCCTAACTTGAGAACTGTGCAGCGAGATGTCTGTTTACATTAGTTTTAAACATCTGCATGTCAATACTGTCGGGGAAACAGGGAGGGAGTTCCAGATGCCGGCAGCACGAGGAAAGAAGCTATTGAAGTAGAAGGCTCTCTGGCATCTGGGGACCTCCACAGTGAATGGATGGGATTTGGCTGATTGTCGAGTTGGTCTAGTGTATTTTTGTCGAGGGGGCACCAGAGCAGCCAGTTCATCGGAACACAATCCATTTAAGTATTTGTAAAACAAGCACAAGGATGCTACATGGGAAAGGGGCTGGAGCTTGGTGGATAGAGAGGGACCTATTAAGTTGGCGACTCTTTTTTGGACCTTGTCTAAGAGGGAGAGACTAGTGGATAATGCACTAGCTCAGATGTGACAACAATATTCAATGTATGGGCGGATGGTGGTTTTGTAGAGATACAGGATACTGTCAGGTGTGAGGAGTTTACTAGCACAGTAGAATGAGCCCACCTTCTTTGCAGCAACCTTGGCAATGACTTCAATGTATTTGTTCCAATTCATGTTACCTGTGAATGTTAGGCCGAGGAGTTTGAATTTTGAACTCTCAGGTAGGGTGTTATTTGCCATGACAATCGGTGGTTGAAGAGGTTTCTTGTAGTTATTGAAGGAGAGGAGCTTTGTTTTTGCGGCATTAAAAGTTACCAACCATTTATGACCCCAATCCACTACAGACCGGAGGTCATTTTCTAAGTATTCAGCCATTGCCTCAGATATGTTCGTGTCTGTTTTGCCCACATGACGTGAGTAAAGTGTGGTGTCGTCAGCAAATATACCTATCTCAGACTCAATGTCATCAGGGAGGTCATTTATGAAAATCAGGAACAATAAAGGTTCAAGAATGAATCCCTGGGGTACACCAGCATTTATGTCATGCTTCTTAGATGAACGGCCATCGAGGACAACCTGGATTTTTCTTTTGGTTAGGAAGGATCTAATTATATTAAATATTTGCCCAGTAATACCATATAAGCAAATTTTTAGGAGAAGCCCTTTATGACATACCTTGTCAAAGGCCTTGGATATATCAAGCGCTACTGCCCTAGCTTCACCTGCCTTGTCCAGTGTATGATATATGCGTTCGGAAATGACCGTTCGGATATCCATAGTAGATCATGCTTGTCTTAATCCATACTAGCAGTCAGAAACAAGTTTAGCATTAACTAAGTGCTGGACTATCGCTAGATTGATTAACGATTCAAAGATTTTAGCAAAGATCGGGAGTAGACTGACTGGGTTCAGTTCTATCCCCAGAATTCTTGGAGACTGGTACCACAGAGGCAATTTTCCAGCTATGGGGAAACAAGATTAAGCTAAGCATTTGTTGTAGATTTTGGAGAGGACAGGGGCCAGTTCTGCAGAGCATTTCTTTATTAATATTACAAGTATAAGATCAGGCCGACAAGCTTTGGAGGTGTCATGGTTTTTTATGATGTCCCTGACTTGGGATGGGGTGATGACCAGGTTTTCAGGTGTGACTTCGGTCCGCAATGGGAATTTTGGGAGGGGGTGGTTTACTGAGTCCAAAGTGGAGTTTAAGGCAAAACGCTGGGCAAGTAGTTCAGCCTTGTCAGTTGCTGTGCAAATGACATCATTGTTGTTTGATAGCGGAGGAGTCGTTGATTGTCCACTGTTCACCACGCTATTATAGATTTTCCAGAAATCGTGAGTACCTAGTTTCTGTGACTGAATGCGTTTTTTGCTTATCTCTGTATACCTTCTCTTTGCTTCATCTATCACTACTTTGCAATCATTTCTTGACTATAAATTTCTGTCTATTCGCAGTTGACTTATGGTGGCTGAATTCTCGGAATGCTTGCTGCCTCTCAGCAATGGCAGCTGCACATTTCAGGGTGAACCATTGAGGAGAGTGGGGTTTGCTGAAGAATTCCACATGGGGACATAGGCTTCAATGCCTGTTTTGACCCATTCGGTTAACTCATTTGGACATAAATCAGCAGGGAGTGAGAAGGTTTCACTCCATGGGACGTCGCTGATGTGATCTTTGATGGACTCAAAATCAGCCTGCTCGTAGTATCTCGTCGTTTTGAGCAACAGCTCATCAGCTTTTGGACGAGTTTTTAGGGTGATACAAATCATTATCATAATCTGATCAGCATTCCCGAGCGGGCTATGGGGTTTTGTCACACAAGCCTCGGGCAGTGGGGTCAAGAACAGGTCTAGAAATGAGGCTTGCTGGTCTACTCGATCAGGGATGCGGGTCGGGAAAACGACAGTCTGTGAGAGGGAGTGAGCTAAAGGGAATATATACGTAGAGTTACCGACTTCGTCAGTAAAGCCGGATAATCCTAACCAGTCACGGTGTTGTGCATTAAAATTCCCAAATACATGTATCTGGGCATTCGAGTCAAGTGAGAGTGCTCTATCTATGCTATCAGAGACAGAGTTTAGCAGAATACAGTCCTGGATCGAAGGTGAACGGTTTAAGAAATATAAGTAACTAATGCTGTGATGTAAAGTCAATCTAAAGCACATGTAGGCTTGGTCATCTGATTCTAACCTATGTTCTTTAGTCAGGGGGAGGGTATTCTGAACATAAACTCCTAGCTTGTGCCTATGTTTGTCAGAGTCTCTACAGTAGAGGGGAAGGTAGTGAGTCATGTCAAAGTGGTGAGAGGAGATTGAGGATTGAAGGTTCGTTTCACTTAGTGCTAGGATATCCTGGGAGTTTGTCAGGAGAAAAGTTTCTACGTCGTTGATGTTGATTCTAAGTCCCCGGATATTAGTGAATGCGAGCCTCAAGGGCAGAGGCGAAAATGTTTTATGTTGGGTGTCTGGTTTAGGTTTGATTTTTTTTTATTTTGCAATGAAATGTTTGTTTTAATATAGAGTGGGGTGGGTAAGATGGGTGCTTGTTAGGTGCCAATAAGCTCACACAGCCAGTCCATTAGTCGCGACGTGGTCCATGATGGTTGTAACCTCGTCAAAGCTCACTGAGGATAACTGTAGGGTCCCTTTCCATGCGTGACATGGCATGTACAGCTACCCATGGTATTATACTACTGATGATGGAGCAGCCGTTCTTAGCGCCACCAAAGAGTTTGGGCTCCTGTACTGTCAGTCGGAAACAGCAGCCAGACAAGCTCAACCTGTCGGAACAAGATCGACCCAGACTGGTCATATGAGACTTAGTGACGAAAAAACTTTTCCCAAGTTGCCCAGATAGAGAGAAAGTGAAACGGTGTTCATTGTCCTAGTCAGGAAACAAGGCCAGGCACTGGGTGCCTTTGAGGCGTCCCAGCGCTGGTACCTCTGCGCCTGGCTAATAGACAGAGAAGGGGTGCAAAGGCCGGGCGATAATCAGAGCCCATCTACTCCTTAAGCAATTCTAGGTTTGCAAACCGGATATTTTGTTATAGATTCCAGCTCTAGGAATGTTGTCGATCAGGACTAAGGAGGCCTACCTCCCTAACGATTTGCTGCCATGACATAAGTGGTTAGTAGCAAGGTTTTATTTTCAGAGATTTCCTTCTCTTAGATGGATGACCTGACACACCGAGATGGGATAGCCTGTGCCCGTGTACTAGTCGGGTATTTCCGAGCCCTCGCAGGTAAAGAAGAAAAAAAAAGACTTCCATATATGTAGATAAGAATAAGTCTAGACGACACTTTCTATGGAGAGCAGTAGACGACTGCAGATAGGTTCGTCTCTCATGAGTTAGATTTGTTTTGGGGGCACTTTACGCTGGTCAGTAATGTGGGCGGGGTGCTAATTATCTTTCATAAGTCAAAATAGAAAGCACCCAGCTACGACGTAATAGTATAGAGGACAATTTAGAAAGTATGTAATAAAGAAACACAGAATTTAAATAAAAGTAAAAATTATAAGTTTAAAGTGAGAGACAGATACAAGTAGTAAAAACAAGATAAAAAGAAAACAAAAAACTTAGCTCATAATAATCTTGGTCTGTTCTGTTCATGTTTAGAATTATTTCTGTGGGGCGGATAGAATAAAAAAGAAGACGGCCTGTTCTATGGCGCTTCCTTCTAGGTTTGAAAGATTGGCAGATAATACTTTGGGGAGTGGGAAGGGAGTCTTTTATCCTGCTTTAGCTAGGGGGATTTGTTTAAAACTACGGGCATAGTGCTGATCCACGTGGGACATTTGTAGTCCTGTCAATATCGCAGAACAGTCAACAGAATATATTTTAAATACGTAAAGAAAGAAACACAGAATTAGACAGAATTTAAATAAAAAGTAAAAATTATAAAATTTATTTAAGAATAAGTGAAAATAAATGTGAATCGCTTATTGTTCCATAGTATTTATAGAAAATTACTTTTTTTTTTTTTTTTAATGAGTCATAACTTGTCAAAAGCCACTTGGAGATGAGGTTTAATGAGATGGATGAAGAATATTATGAGAGGACCGAAAACGATGGATGGAATGAATAAAATTTGATTACTTACGTATGAGAACAGTTTAGTATTTGTATAATTTTTGTTACTCGGACCACACCTCCCATCCCATCATCACAACGCCTCAGCCGCTGCAACCTCCGGCCCTCCTCAGATGTATCTCCTCGAATTCGGGAACACCTCTGTCGAATTCGGGAATCTGGACGGAATTTCGAACGGAACTAGAGTATGCTAACCCATGGGATTAAATAAAGAGTTCCGTTCAAAAAAATATTCCGTCCAGATTCCCAAGCTCGACAGAAACATTCAAGAGTTCGAAGAGATACACCTGCCGGAGGCCGGAGGCCACGGCGGCTGAAACGTTGTGATGATAACACTCAAGACAAGAAATGCAGTTCGAACAATTAAAATTATACAAATTATCAATCCTCATCTCAAAAATTAAGAAATATAATAGGTTTAGTATTTGTTTATATTAATTTTGAAGACGACCATGTTGTAGTTTGCAGTGAAGCAGTCCTGCAGTAATGTGTTGTACAGACAGGAAGCCCTTGGAAAGAAATTCTGCTCATGGAAATTCCATAGACACACGGACGAAGAAAAAGTTTTTTGCAGTTGTGGTAGAAAGCACTTTCAATGAAAATAACAATAGAGCAGAGAAAGACCAGTAAGATCTCTTCTGCAAGAAAGGGGCTGTAAAAAAGAGAATAGACTATCCCCCACTAGATTGTGAAATCGATTTTGTAACCCGGTTCAAGAGGAAGAAGCCAGTGGTTAGTGCACCAGCCCGAATGTGGCAACAATACTCCATGCATGGCTGAATGGTGGCCTTATAGTGATATAGGATACTGACAGGTGTAAGAAGTTTTCTAGCTCAGTAGAGGGAGCCTATCTTCTTGGCAGCATATTCTATGTACTTATTCTACTGAAAATGTCAGGCGGAGACGTTTAAACATTAGACTCTCAGAAAGGGTGCTATAGGCCATGACAATCGGTGGTGGAGAGCTTTCTTATAGTTCTTAAAAGAAAGAAGCTTTGTCTTGGTAGAATTAAAGTGACCATCAATTTTTGACCCCATTCTACTACAGACTGCAGGTCATTTTCCAAGGATTCAGCCATTGCCTTGCATGTGTGATCATTCAATTTACCCTCATGCCGGGAATAGAGCGAGGTGTCATCAGCAAATACACCCATCTCAGACATGATTGCATCATGGAGGTCATTTATGAAGATCAGGAATAACATAAGTCCAAGTATCAACCCCTGGGGCACACCCGCATTCATGTGGTGTTGTTTGAATATATGTCCATCGAGAACAACAAGATTCTTTCTTTTTAGCTAAGAAGAAAGATCTGATTATATTAAGAATTCGTCCAGTAATATCGTAAGAGTGGATTTTTCTGAAAAGACCTTCATGTCAAAGGCCTTGGATATCAAATGCCCTAGCTTCATCTAACTTATCCAGTGTACAGTATATATATTCAGAGATGATCATTAGGATATCCACATTAGAACGGGATTGCCTAAATCCATACTGTTGCTGATAGAGAAGTTTAGTATTATCAAGGTGTTAAACTATTGCTATATTGATTAATGATTCAAACATTTTAATGAAGAGCAAGAAGAGACTTATGGGGCAATAATTTTGTGGGGCAGTTCTTTCGACAGAGTTCTTTAAGAGATAATTTTTCAGCTTACAGGGCAGCAACATTCTGCAAGGTATTTTTTATAGAGTTTGGAGAGGACAGAGAACAGCGCAGCAAAGCATTTCTTTATTACTATAGCAGGGATAAGATCTGGGCCGCATGCTTTGGAGATGTTTCCAAATGTTTTTATGATGGTCAGGAAATGAAAAGGAGGTGATGATCAGATCATCTAGTGCGGTTTTCGTTTCTAATGGAAAATTAGGGATAGTGGGGGAATTATTGATTGCCCATGGTTCACCATACTATTATAGATTTTCCAGAAATCACAAGTTCCTAATTTCTATGATGCGATGCGATTTCTAGTCATCTCAGTATACCTACTCTTAGTTGTCGCTGTTACACTCTTACAGTGGTTTCTTGATGCTACAGTTTTTGGCTATTTTTAGATGACTTATGACACTTAAAATGGTAAAATGCTGTATGCCTATGTGCAATAACATCTGCACAGGTCAAAGGAAACAATTGAGGAGAGTGAGGTTTTCTAAGAAATTTCCACGTGGGGACAAATGACCCATTCAGTTACCTCCTCTGTACACTGTTAAGCAGGGAGAGAAAAAGTTTTACTCTGAGGTGCATCTCTGAGGGATTTCCAATCAGCATGTTGATAATATCTTGTTTTGAGTAACGGTAATTTTGTTTGGGGTCGGGGGTTTATGATGAGATCAACCATTATGATGAGGTGATCAGCATTCCAGAGTGGTATATGGGCATTTGTCACACAAGCCTCGGGCAGTGCTGTCAGGAATAGCTTGAGAAGTGAGGATTTCTGGTCCTCACAATCTGGGATGTAGGTCAGGAAGATGACTACGAAAGGGAATGGACAATCTAGAAGCTGCACATGCTATTAACCATGTAGTATTACGATATAGACTCTGAGCCTACACATGTTTAAGTTTTTACAGCAGCATGTATCAAAATAATCAGATATTGGGGAGTTTAGGTTCGTTTCATATAGTGCTAGGATATCAAGGGATTTTATGTGGAGGAAGGATTCTACATTGTCAAGATTTGTTCCAAGTCCTCGGATATTTGTGAAAGTGAGCCTCAAGGGACAAGGCGATTTTATTGTCTTTAAGGGAGCATCTGGCTTGATTGTTTTTCTCTTGTTTTGTGATTTCATTTTTATAGAAGGGGGGGGGGGGACAATGTGGATGTTTGTTGGATGGCAGAAACAAAGTGCACACAAGTAGACTATTAGCTGAATCTTTATCTATGGGGTAGTGACCTCGAGAATGTCTACTGGAAACAAGTGCAGGGTCCCCTTTCCATGCGTGACATAGCACTACAGTTATCATGCTATTAGATAACTGTTGATAAAGCAGCCGCTCTTAGCGTTACCTAAGAATTGTGGCTCCTGTACTACCAGTCGGAAACAGCAGCCAGGCAAAATTTCAAACCTATACTTTTAGAACAAAAGCGTTGCAGACTAGTCAGGTGAAACTAATTTACAAACAAGCATCTCCATATTGTCGAGTTAAAGAGAAAGAGAGATAGAAGGGGGGGGAGCATTCATTGTCCTCGTTAAGAGAAAAAGTTCAAGCCCTGGAACTCTTTGAACCTTTCCCTGTGATTGTACCTCTGTACCATACTAATAGACAAGGGAGCACAAGTTGGCAATAGGCACAGCCTATCTACTCCTTAAACAATTGTAGGTTTGCAAACCAGATATTTTTCTTTGAGTCTCCAGCTCTAGGAAGTTTGTTGGTGAAGACTAAGGAGGGCAGCATTGTTACAGTGACAAGATGACTGAAGTCACAATGTAGAGCATAGGTTTGACATCAGAGTTTCCTTCTCCTAGATGGATGATCTCATCATATCATCATCATATTTAGTTTAACGTCCATTTTACATGCTGACAGTGACATGTGTTGGATGGTAAAGATCCCTCGCCTGGGTACTATACAAGGTATTTCTATGGTCCCACTTGGTTAGAAAAAAAAAGATTAAAAAAAAGAAAAGAAAAAAAAAAGTGTCACATTTTATTGTCTTAGCATGAATGAGTCAGAAGTAGAGTGTGTGTTTCTAAATGCCCATCCCGTTTATATAAAAAAAATCATATTTGGAATAAATAACTTTTTTACAGAAATTATTTTACAAATTAAACAATATTCACTAGAATGTATTTTCAGTTCATTTATATAAAATATATTAAAAAAAAAAAATTAACTTATTAAATTAAATCAGTTAGAATGCAGAATGCATTTCGTTGTCTTTTTGTTTTTGGAAAACAAATCAGCCATTTTAATTATTTTGTGCTATTAAAATCCTATTTAGAAACAATTACTTATTTACATAAAATATTTTAATGATTACAATGTATTTCACTATAATGCATTTCGGTTTCTTATCAAACAATTAAGTCTTTTCTGAATTAGTTCATGAAATAAAATCCTATTTTGAAAGAATATTTCATTAACAAAAACCTTTACTACACATGCACATTGATGCGAGGATATTTGTTCTTTATTATGGAATAATACAAATGTTTAAATGTCCATTTTTATTTACATTTTTTTTTTAAATTTTAATTTAAATTTAATGAAGATTTTACTTCTTCAAAACCAGAGCCGGTTTTTGCACACAATATTCGCTTACTCTTCTAATTAAATGATCTTTATGGAAATAATATATAGAGAAATTATTTTTTACAAATACATGTAATCCTATAAAATATAATCTTCGTTCCAATGTTTGTCTATAAACACTATTATTTAACCTCACCACCACCATCAAAATAAAAATGTTAAAACACAAAAAAAAATCATCTCCTCTACATACGTTGCTGTGTGGATCCTCTTTCTTAATTATGAAATAATACAAACGTTTAAATAGTCATTATTTGCAATTGCAATAATTATGGAATTAAATAATTAATACTCATAGATAGTTAAACACTTGAATGCTTATATGATGTTCAGATGTGGCAGCAGGAGTTTCTTGAGTTCTACAATTTTCTCGACTATAACAATAATTTTTGCTTTTAGAAGTAAAAATTATTATTTTCTCCAATTTTAATATTTTTGTAATTCAATATACAGTTTACATTTCTTTTTTAAATAAGTCTCTAAAGAAATTAATGAAATCAAGTAATTATTTGATTTTCGGTAAAATATAAAATTTTTAATTGATTTCACTTTTATTTAAGTTTCTTTCAGCATTAGAAAATATATTTAAGTAGTTGACTGTTTTCCCTTATTTTTTCTTTTCATCCTCACATTCCATGAGCAATATTTCTGACAAAGGTAGAAGAATTGCTATTTTCTGGGTCGGAATCTAACACTTATAGTTGGCTAGTTTTTGACCTTGAAGTAGTATTTTTCTTTTAGCTCCTTACATCATGTGGCTTCATGTCTTGTCTGGAGTTTTTTCCAAGTCCTTCTTTTTTTATAATACAGTAAAATCATTTTTAATTACTTTATTTTATGAGTTTTTAACTGAATATTTTGTTAGGAGGGTAAAAAAAAGGACACAATTTGGTCCATACCTATGAATATATTATAATCTTATGAAATATTTGCGTAATTAATAAAATTAAAAAAAGGGAAAATATTGCTTAATATATTAAGATCTTTTTTGGTAAATTCAAAGGTGAATTAATTTATTATTATCATTATCATAAATAAGCGAGAAGAATATAATATAACTTAAAAGAAATGTTAGTATTGAATATTTCAGATAAGTTTATAATCAAGAAAAGTTCTATTTTAAATTGAACTGGCCATTTCCTTTTTGTTTTGATGAGCAATAAGTCTTTAGGCACGACTATCATAATATAAGCAGGCAAGAGCACTGGAAAATGACATGCTGTAAAGTAACACACGAGATCTGTTGAACAGTCAGACTATGGCCATTTTGACCTCTCCCTTCACTTAAAAATTTATCAAAATTAGGGAAATCAACCAATTTTAATGAAATTTTCAGTATTTATTAATCAACAATAACAAAATATAATTAACCCATTACTTTATTAGAAATCTTAGTGCAAATGTATTATTTTGTATAATTTGTGTAGGCTAGACAGCAAACATTAAATTGATACTTAATAATAAAATGGTGTTGTCAAATTTTTTAATTTTTAAAACAAGAAAATTTTTCTTTGAAAAATAATTTGTCTGATTTAATATTCATTCTTTAAACAAGTTCATTCTTTCCGGATTATTTTTAATGTTTGAGTTGATTGTTATGACAACCTTGTCGACATCGAATGAAACGACTAGTATCAGTTATGCTGCATAGAAATATCTCTTGGTTTATAAACACAAGAAACAAATCCCTATTGTTAGGGAGTTTTATTCTTTATATGAACATTTCATTATCATTAGTTAAGCTGGATAATTTGATAAGAGTTTCTCTCATTCCCCCCCCCCCCCCAAAAAAAAAATAAATGATGTTTGTTGATTTTTTAACTTAAAAGTAAATCAAACCCAAAAGATTATGAATTTAGTAAAGTAACACAAAATCAATAATTCAAAATAATTAATAGAGCATTTAATTGAAATAAATAGAAATGTTTTTTTGGGGAAAATGAAGTCTATTTACAATATCGTAAAAATTTGTAATACATTAAAACAATCATGTTTTTGGGGAGGGCATGGAATTTTTTTTTCTTCAAACAAACAGTTTATTTACAGTATATTACGATTTGAATATCTCGCTTATTTTGTGGGATTTTCACACACATTTTGGATGAAACTTATTAATTAATCTTAAATTGTATTTTTTATCTCAAAATAAAATTCTAATTTATTTTTTTTTTTAAATTACTTGGAAGAACAAAGTTTGTTATTGTTTTTCTTAATTAACAATTTTTTATCCAAAAAACATTTCTTCAATAAAAAATAAAAAAGTTACTTATAAATTAATTAAGAAATTATATTATGTTTTTCTTTCTTTTAATAGACAACAGAGTATTCATTTACTCCTCTCCAGGAGTTAGGCACAAGGCCAGTTTTTATCTTACTCCCACAAGTAAGATGTAACCCAAGGTCGGGTCGGGAAAGTGGGGTTTAAAAATTGCCTGGGCAGCCCCGTCGGCATTCCCCGGTAGAGGCGCCTCAGGCAGTAAGCAATAAACTTACTCCTCCCCAAAGAGGGGAGGCAAAGCCTGGGAAGGTGGACCTCCCAGAACTGCACAGGACAGACCCATTGACTGGCGTAAATCAAGACCCGAAGGCCAAGACAATACCAGTATGGGGTGCAGTATCCATCGGAACAGATACTACACTTTGATCTTAGCCAAAATATCAAAGGAAAATAAAAACAAAAAGGTTTTCTCTTTAATTTTTCTATTGCTTTCTACACTTTCTCCTTCTCTAACTCTAAATTGAAGAGCTGCCATCAAGATTAAAGAGGAATAGGATAGGAAGGGTAATACACTTGTATTATATGGGAGATAATCCACCGTTGATGATTAAAAACATACTTATTTTGAAAAATAATGTTCTTTTGTGTTTAAAAAAATAATACAAAATTGAACACAACATGATACAATTGAGGTGCGTCCATGAGACACAAAGAGTTTACTATGTCCTTTTCAATTTGTATACGTCAGAGATGAAGGATGTGTACTGAGCAGGATCTCTGGATGATAACATTTTTTGTGATAAAGTAAAAGTACTTATAAAAATGTTCCCAGACAACAAACTAACATTTTAGGAATGAAAAGATGATTGGAAAGAAATAACAATACATAAAAGTAAGAAAGATAAAAATTCTTAATTTGAAGGGAAGTGAACTTTTTTTTTTTTTTTTTAATCAGAAATTAAAACTTATTTTGTAATTAAAATATAAATCATATGACATGGAAATCAAGCTAAACGAATGAATAAAAAAGAGGAGAAATATTATGAGGAAAACAAAACAAAAAGATGCCGTCAATTTTTATCAGCGTAAGAAGATTAAAGCTAAACCTGCATACAAAAGGTAAATTTTTCCACAGATAATGCAGAAGGCCGATATTTTTGTCATTAATTTTTATTATAGTACTCAGCATACATTGTTTTTTTTGTGGAGAGAGGGCACTACACAGGCTTCTAGTGTATACAAAGCTAATGCCAAAACTTCTCAGCTAGGTGGGCATGTAGCAACCCATACCAAAATTAATATTAATAAAATTGTATGACCACTTCTCATGTGTCTGTATTTCTCGCCTCTACATGACTTACACATTATTTTACTAGCAGGATCGCATGGAAATTCCACAATGCTTTCTACATCAATCAGTATAAGTTACTGTTAATAGTAATATTCCTTTTGAAATACTAAATATCTGTCCGGATCAATATTAAGAAAAAATTTACTTTTTTTTTTTACTTCAGCAAAAATAATTGTCATTGTCAGCTAAATATTCTTTAAATAAATAAATAAATAAAATTCATTTTATTTATTTAAAATTGTAACAATTTAATTCTTTCTTAGAAAGAATTAAATATTGTTATTTTTACCATATAAATTGATTCTTGAAATCAATAAGACAAATGTCACTTTTTGAAATGTATTTATTTTTTTAAATTTTAGTCAACGAAATGACGGAATTCGATTTTGGAATAATTCATTTTTAAAAAAGTCAGAATTTTATTTACGTTAGCGACACTGGATTAATCCCAATGAACATCTTTGTTAATCGGACGATCTCATTTTTTAAAAATGTGCATGAAAGGTGATGATGTACGTACGAACATGAAATGCCTTAGTGTAATATCATATAGATTTATTTACTATTTATTAATAGACTATTTTTTTAAAAATTTGAAAATATTAAATTTGGTTTATTTAAAATTAGTTAGCTATTTAGGGGTTCCACATGTACAAAAGTAAATGCAATAAATTTCTGCTAAGTGGGTACGTTCCACCTCTCATTATAACAAATGTATGGGGAGTGCTATAATCAAAATTAATGGCAATACAAAGAGGTGCTTACACAAATGTGAGGCCTTCAGTGTTAACTGAGAAAAAGTCAACTTGTATTCTCCTTTTTTAAGCAGGTTTAGCTTAAGTACTTTGAGGGATCTTTTCTTACAATATATACAGGGTGGGCAAAAATAAGGGTCCTATTTTTAAAAATTCATAACTTTTTTATTTATTGATTTTTTTTTTTTTTTTTTAGAATAAGTAAAGGACCCCTTCCGAAGCAAGCATGAGCCGTATTAGCCCTAAGGAACGTACCCTCATTTAGAAAACATTATTTTTGCTTAAAAAACTCAAAACAGTGTAAAAAACAATACTTTAGTTTGTGTAAGTTTTAAGAAGTGTTTTTCGGCTAAAATTTGTTTTGTTTATTTCAAAAAATCTCAGAAGGGTCCGTCTACACACACATAAAGTTTGGTGAATTTAACTTTTATTTTGTGGAAGTTATTCAAATTCAAGTTATTCAAATTTAAAGATAGGACCCTTATTTTGGCCCACCCTGTATATATATATATATATATATATATATATATATATATATATATATATATTACTTGTAATCTCCCTTTTTAATAATATTGAATACACAATTTATAAAATATAAATCACAATGTATTCTGTTTTAGATAAATATGAATTGGCGACGACTGGAGATGAAAATTCAATCAAGAATGTTTATTTACTTCATCAAAAGTGACTGTTTATATTTCCCTACAGAATACAATTTGAAGATATTCATTAATCAACAGGAAATAGTCAGGATGTTTTCCTTTGATAATGCAGGCGATTATTTTCTGTATAGAAAATTCTATTTTGAGTTTATCTTAACCAGAAATTGAGTTAAAGTTAAAAGAAAGGAAAACTAAACAGTTCTTCATAAAGAAAGGAAAAATATGCAATCTTTCTTCTTTCCAATAATGACATATTTTGTTCTACTCAATGTTAATAATACTCAATTCTATAGCAAAGTAACAGTTTTCTATCATTAAAACAGATAATTAATCATCCAATTAATACATTTTTGACAGACATAGTTTGTGTAATTAAATGTAGCACCCTCTCCATTGTTTTGTAAAGTTTCTTCAGATTATTATTGATTAACGATCAAAGTATCAGATTATAACTTTTTTTTTTAAACCGATATGTTCAATTCTTATTGTTACATAAGTTTCATGTAGAAAGATTACTCCGGTGTTGATATTTATTTATCGATGACTTATTCTTCACCCTCTAAATTTGTTGCTTGTCTAATTTTCTTTGAGAATGAGGGTATGTGGGGGGGGGGGGGGGGCTGGCTTCATTTTGTTATGTCAGTTTAACATAACATGAACCACCTGTTTGAAATTAAGAAAATGCGTTTGTAAACAGGATTATTTGCTCTAAAGACCAATTCAAAAGTTAAGGGAAAACATTCTACATTAAATTTACATAGAAAACCGATCCGTTCCGCTAAAAATTGAATAAGTAATATTGTTTTAAGTTTGTCTTTTTTCTTAATAGTATGAAAATGTGCTACTTAATAATCGAAAAAGTTTTTCGTTTTTTTTTCCAAAATAGGCAAAAACGATCATTTAATTTGTCATTCAGTTCTGCTGCTGGCAGAGATTTTTGGTTCTTTTTCCCTAAAAAACATTTAAAATTTCTTAAGATTCATTTGACATTGCAATGTTATGTTGTTTTAGTTTTTAGTAGGTTTGTTTTTATAGTTGAATGTTTAAATAATTAAAAAATCAACTCACATTTTTGGTTTTGTTGTAGTAGTAGTATTAGTAGTAAGCAATAAATTCATAAGATTGCTAAATTGTAATTATTTTCTTTAAAAAAAATTGTTAAGTGGAAACAATTTCAGCCAATTTGCTTATTTTCTTAATGGGTTAACATTTTTATTTTTATGAAAATTAATGATACTTAAAATATTGCAATTTTATTTTCAACTAGCATGTTCTTATGTTGCCCAGGAAAATTGAGGAAATCAAGAAACTCCTGCTCTCATCCCTGAACCTCATATAAATATTATCATTATTAATCTTTTTTAGCTTTTATAAATAGCACTTTTGAATTTAATAAAACGATGCCTTGAGTGAACGGTGAAAAACTCAAAACGTCGAAGTTAACCCTACGCTTCCGCTGAGGACACAGTCAGGTTTCATCTAAGGTCAGTAGCCCTGTTAACCTCTGTCTTTCTTTTAAAATAAATAAAATAAAGGTTATTATTGAAGCTCTGCGCTCTGAAACAGCATGAAATAGTATGCGTAAAAAAAAAGATATTTAAAGGGAAAAGGTTATTGGTAAATACGAAAAATTAAAAGTAATAAAGAAACGTGGCATGTTATTAAAAACAACAGGCATAAAAAAAACAATTAGATAAATATTTTTTCTAAGTGACATAAATAAGATATTAATATTAAATCTTATATTCAGAGATTTTGTCCGTCTGTACGTCAGTCATAATTTTTTTAAAAGCAAAATCAATACATTGCAGAATGTGTCTCAGAGATCTTAACTACTTTTATAAAATTGTGAATATTGCATGAATAGTAAGTAATAAATTCCTACTAAATCAAGCAGATGCCATGACCGGAAATCAAAACCGAAACCGAAACCATGACATCATCAGTCTAAGCTTCAACCAATAGAGCTAAAAACATTACCCTAAGAAAATAATTATAGCTTTAGCATGGCGTCATAGATTTATGATTTACATCATGTTTCAAAACATGAATTCAAACATAAGCTATAATGAAAAATAAATAAATGAATTGGTAAACATTATCAATAGCATTGGAAATTATTTTAATAGTCCAAAACAATTTATTTTGCTTTAACTATGTATTGGCGTTAAAAAACAATTAATATTTAATATCTACTAGAATTTGGGCCCATAGGGCCGATAATTCTAGCAAGAAAAAAAGAAATTTCTCCATTAAAAATAAACACGTTTTATTTATTTTTGTTTTGTTTTTCAGAGTGTTACATCACTTATTAATCATAGAAATCAGTGTATATTTTTAAAAAAAAAGAGAAAACATGTTTAAACATTGAGACGAATCATTAAATAAAGAATGGTTAAGTAAAAGTTAAATGAAAAAGGTTTATGAGGCGATCAAAATCATCAGTATTTTTCTACAATACGTACCACAAACAAGCCAGTTTAGTCTGCAAAAATGGATAAGTATAGTGTAAATCCATTTAATTTACACTTGTGATACCTCATTTATTTTTTAGGGTTATTTTTATAAAATATGGATGTAAACAAAATTTACTGTTTTCTTAAGAAATGTGCAATTCTTTCTTTGGTGTCAGTAATAGTTTTTGAGGTTGTTTTTTTTTCGGATTACTTCAAGTTAGGTTTTCAGTGACAGGCAATTTATTTTTAATGTTCATGTTTATTAACTTAATGTGCACGATATTGTGTATCTATGCATATAAAAACAGTTATCTTAAAAAAAAGACCACCTGTCAATATGGTGGGTTTAATATAGTGTTTTAAGTTGTCTTTCACACAAAAATCAAAGTTGAAAACTTTAGGGAATTATCTTTACCCATTATCAAATTGTGTTCCAGTTTATTTTAACATGATCTAAATCTGAGTTTTTCTTTATTGATTTACTATTAAAAGAAAAATCTAGCTTGCTCTTTACTATGTTATGAATCATACTACAAAAATTCAATATGTTAGCTGTTGAAATGAATATCAAATGAACAGTAAAAGTTGCAGTTCTGTATCATTTTTGTAAGTTTGTTTTTTTGAGAGGTAATGAGATTTTGCCCAATGTTTAGGCTGACTTGATCTTATAATTTCCAATTATGATTAACTTTCATTTACCATAAGATGACATTACATTTGTATCGATTTTTAACTTAAGCCTGTATTTTTAGTTATACACTGTGAAATTTAGCTCTGGGCCAACAGCACACAAGATGTCAACTTTTCTAATTTCCAACAAACTTTGAACGGTCATAATTCGGTGGTTACTTGTTCTACCAAAATAAAGTTGGTATCATTGTTTATTTTTCGCTAAGATCTATGTGTCCACATTAAATGTTTTTAGATAAAATGAAAATAAAATTTTAGTTTGGGATACTTACTATAACGCAAAATGAAAGTTATGGATGCTCATAAGTGAAACAAAAGTGTTAATGATTTTATAAATGTACATTAAGTAGCTTGTTTTTTTAAATAGGATTTGAATATTCCTGAAGTTAATAATTAAAAAAAATGAGGTAAGTTAACCATTTATTATTTTCTTCTCCATCAAAGTAAAAGGTTGACTGTAATTTAAAAATAATAAGAGGAGTATTAGAAGGCTATCACAATGCAAGAAATGGAAATATGTCGGCGTTGAGAAGTAAGACAAAAACAAGTGATTTTATTTATATATTTTTCAAAAACTTTTTTTAATAATTTTTTTTTCATATAGCAAATCTTACTTGATTAGGCAAGAATTCAACACTGATGTAATCTGTGTGACCGTGTTCCATAATATATTTCAAGGAAGACCTCTTTGTCAAATGGTAGGTGTTTCAAATTTCAAACAAAACGTGTGGATGGCAATACTGCATATAACGCAGTAAATATTAATATCCGCAGCAAATGTAAGAAAACTAAAACTAAAATAATAAATTTTAAAAGATTCTGCATCCTCAGACGGGAATTGAACTCATAGTAACGTCTTAGCAGGGCGGCATTTGATCAATTTGGGAACCAGTTCAGTTGAAAGAAATCACTTATCAAAAAGGGAAAATGAAAGAGCGCTGAAATTCGAAAAATTGATTCTAATTAGATTCCTTCAGCATTTTTCCAGCGTCATTGGTTGAAGGAAGAGGACTTCGGAATGTGGAAGCTCCTCTAACTCTCTCTATGATATTAGCAATCAAAACAAACACTGTTCAGTGGATCAAATATGAAATTCAATGAGATCAATTAGAAATGAATTTTTTGTTTTTTAAGATACAGACCAATATTTGCAAAAACAGACTGACTGAATTATGTACCTTTTGTTAACAAAGCTATTAAAGTCAAAGAAATAAGGGGAAAATGGCTCTATTTTATATATAAGAAAGAAGATAATCATGTGTTTTTTTTTTTCTCGTTTACAATTGAAACTTTATGAATCTATATAATAATGCTGTAGTTTCTGTCTGCGTTTGTCCAAACTCTTCCTAGAGTTTTGGAGATAGATCCACATAATCATATATATTTAGCATTCCCGGTCCGTCAGTCAGTATCATGCGACATTGACAAATTTGCACCTTAATCCGTTCAACTCGCAATTTTTTGCTTATTTCTTGACTAAATTTTTAAATCTGAATATGGTTGGAATGGTTGGAAATGAAATATAACAATCTTTCCGAATATGCAATTTCTATGTGCTTTTATCCATTGAATTACATCAAGTTAAAACGGTATTTACTACGAACAACTGAAAATGTAAAATATTAATTTTTTCAGAACTGAATTTTACACATTATTTTGTTTTTAAAAATTAAAGAGACCAACCATTATCAATATTCTTGAAATTGTACAACCAATCAGAAAAGTTTAAACTACAATAAGGAAGTTGTACTTTTTTCTCCGACAAGTACAATCTGAAATACAAACCGTGTAAGGTTGACAGAAGTTCCTTAAAAAATTATAAGAAAAAAAGAGAAACTTTTTATTAATAATAAATAGTCTCAGAATTATTTTGATATATAGTGTGTGAAATTTTAATAATTTTTTAATGTTAGGCTTGTTTAAGAAAACTACAATTTTTGGAAAAAATGTACCTACAAATTATGGACCATACAGGGAATAAGGACCCCAAAACAATCATACAATGAGAGGAACACCTTTCGGTCTTCACTGATGTCTTCCAGTTGACCTGGCCACACACACGTGGACTCTATTTAAAACTTTTTAATAAACAAACGAAATATCGAAGTGTCCGAAATACTTTACGATTGTTCGATTTATATATATATACATTTTTTTTCTTTTAAAACATGTTGATATTTATATTGGGGGGGGGGGGGGGGGGGAGAATATATTATATATTTATTATTTAATGTAGGGTGTGTTTTTTTTCTTTTATTTACAAAACTTTTTGAATTCTCGTTCTAAAATGTTTTTGTGTCATAATTTACTTCCTTCCCCACAAGGGCAACGTGTGTGTGGCCACGTCAACTGGAAGACACCGGCAAAGATCAAAAGGTGTTTCTCTCATTGTATCATTGTTTTGGGTTCTTATTCCCTGTATGGTCCAAAATTACGAGTTATTTTATAATGTAAACAAAAATGTCAGCATGCGCCCAGACTGTAATGAGAGTGCAGTCAGTCACAAGTGGATTTTTCGTTACATTTTCTGTTCCACACTCTATGCAAGTTAATGCTAAAAGATTGTAAAAACGTTAAATTGTTAAAAAATAACTAGACCCTTTAAAAAGAATTTTGTCTATCTTTTATTTTGAAATATAGTATATCTTTAAATGAACATTCAACATAATGAAATAAATGTTGAGAGATGTCGATGGACCTATTTGTAATATAAAACTGCTTTTAAAAAAAGCTAAGCTAGCTAAAGAAAAAACAATTTACATTTGAAAATTTTAAATATGCAAAATTCATAACATTCATTCAAAACGGTTTACAGAGGAAATTATTTTAATAAAATTGTTGCTACTTCTGTTTTTACAGGAATAATTTTCTTTTATTCCAAAATGTACTTAGAAAAAAACAACTTTTTTATGTGAAGCTCGTTTGTGCTTTTTATTTATGTAACAATTATTCCATGCAATGTAAATTTGAAGTAATTTAAATAATGTGTATATCGTTTGTTTGCGACCCACGTGTTGCGACCGTTGGAAAGATTTTTTTTTAACGGCTTCGAAAGTTTTATAAATTAAAACCATGAAAACGAAATAAAGTAAAATAAAGCAAGTTTTATCTTTAGCATATTTACTTATTTATAAACTTTGACATCTTTTAAGACATTCTTCTTGCATAATTAAAATTAATAAGTTTGTTTACTCCTATATTAGCCTTCTTATTATTACAAGTGTACACCCGCTAGTGTTCGCACTAATATTCGTATGAAATAAAGTCTAAATCGGTGAAGTTTAAAAATAGAAAACAATAAAATAAAATGTTTGAAAAAAGAAAAACAATGTATCAATTGGTCTATCCATACATATTCCATAACGTTAAGGGATGTCGTCGGGGAGTCATGCAGATATTTTATCTGTGATAACTTTTCAGCGGCCATGATAGAACCTGGTGGAGCCCGTCTCCTCTCCAGGCCACATACAGCACCTGGTGTTTCCGAAGTGGTCACCCATTTATTAGTGGGCAGGCTCAACGTTGCTTAACTTCGGTGTCTAATGGAAACCGGTGTGTCAACATGATTATGGTGTATTGGTACAGAAAGAAAAAATGAAAGAAAACGTCTCATTATTGAAATAAGGTGAAGGATTTCTTTCTAAATTCATTTCAGACAGAAGGGGGGCGGCTGATTTGATATTTGCTTTCTCCCTTCCCCCTAAACACTTGAAATCGTTCTGTCTGGCAAGTCTTTTACTCCCGTGAAGGGAGGGAGAGGGAAGTACATTTATTTGCATTATGGGAAGGAAATACATCTTTATATATATATATATATATATATATATATATATAGTCTAAAGAAGCTTTGAGTTATTTTAAACAAAAAAAAAAAAAAAAAGGAAATAAAGGAAGGAAAATGCAGTTTAAATTCCCAGAGAAACTAACTAAATCAAAAATATTGCAGACTTAACATTCGTTGGAAAATTCATGAATAAAAAGATTTAATAGTAAGTAAATAAAATAAAAAGGGAGATTAAGTATCTAACAGTGAAACAAAAACAGGGGACCTTAATGTAAGCGTAACGGGGATCATCATTATATATATATATATATATATATATATATATATACAAATAAATGCACATTTATATAGATTTATTATTTTGCAATCTAATTTACATTCATGTTTGTTGTGTGTATAGACACATATATGTAAATTAGATGAGTATTCTAAAAAAGAGTCATCCTTTCTCTTAATGCTATCAGATACATTAAGAAATATCAGAGAGTGGTTGAATCAACATAGAGGGATGAGAGAAATACATAGATAGCTAAGAGAGAGAAATGCGTGACTTGTTCAGTTAATTGTAAATTACGGTTATGTTCTGTTTTAATGGATGACATCATTCTTTTGTTACGTCAGCATCTATGATGTAATATAAAATCTCTTCAACTTGTTTTAATGAACGGTATGAAAAATTTGCCTAGTTTCTTCCAACTTCGTTTAGCGATGTCATACATTTTGCACGGAGACAAACATACAAGATAACAAGCAACGTCCAGAGTTTCAATTTCTTAAAAAAAAAAAAATGCTTACAATGAGAAGTGATATGATTGAGACTTTCAAGATAATAAATGGCATTTCTAACTATGGTGAGAATTTTTCTTAGTATTTTTCCTAGATATGGAAGGTTATTGTCAAGGCAGTTTTCAAAAACTAGATCTGTTAACCAGTTATGTTTTTTCGCTCACAGAGTAATGCTTTTGGAATAAGTTGCCAGATCAGATTAAGAACAGCAATAGCATGGATCAGTTTAAGATGAGGTTGGATGAATTCAGAGAAAGTGGTAGTAGGGAGAAATTTAGAGGGCACTTTTGGGAGTTATCAAATGAAATATTTAACAGAATTTGCTCTGGATATCGATACTGTATTAAGAGTTTAATTTTTTTTTTTTTTTAACAGTTGAATTGAGAAGATAGTTAAAGGGGAGATGCCCAAGGAGGCATAAGAAACAAATAATAATAATAATTTGTGCCTCTAAATAGAAATATATACATACTGAGTACAGAATCAGAAATAACATACAATGTGAAATAAGAATGCCAAGTTCTATCAAAATTGCTCCAAAACTAGAGAAATGGTGAAGAAATTAATGAATTTCTTGTTGTGAATTGGTCCATGATTTCAAGTAATGTTTCCATATAATAATGTCAATTTTGAACCCCCAATTTTTTAACTTTACATTCTTATAACTTTTGAACCACTAGGGATATTTGCATAATTCAAACAGTTTTGAACTGCAATTGCTGAGCTCTACTGTGATTAAATAACAATAACCTAAAATTAAAAATATCAACTGTTCATGCTAATATATTGTTAAACTACATTACCCAAGGTTTTTTTTTTTCATTTTGATCAAAGGAAGTACAACATTTTCATGGGGTCTGTATTTGCGCCAGACATCAATAAAAAGCAAATACAATATTTTACTTTATTTTATTTCTAACTTAAAAATGATAGAAATTTTTAAAAAAATAAGAACAGATAATGTTAATAAATTAATAAATAAATGCAGGTGTGCCCCAGGGATCCATCCTTGAACCTTGGTTGTTTCTGATTTTCATAAACGACCTCCCTGATGACATCGACTCGGAGATAGGTATATTTGCTGACAACACCAGACTGTACTCTCGTCATGTGGGCAAAACAGACGCGTACATATCCGAGGCAATAGCTGAATCCTTAGAAAGTGACCTCCAGGCTGTAGTGGATTGGGCTCATAAATGGTTGATAACTTTTAATGCCGCAAAGACAAGGTCCTTTCCTACAATAACTACAAGAAACCTCTTCAACCACCGATTGTCATGGCAAATAACACCCTACCTGAGAGTTCAACATTCAAACTACTCGGCCTAACACTCACAGGTAACATGAATTGCAACAAATACATTGGAGACATTGCCAAGGTTGCTGCAAAGAAGGTGGGCTCCCTCTACCATGCTAGTAAACTCCTCACACCTGACATTATCCTGTATCTCTACAAAGCCACCATCCGCCCATGTATGGAGTATTGTTGTCACATCTGGGCTGGTGCATCATTCACTAGTCTCTCCCTCTCAGACAAGGTCCAAAAAAGAATCGCCAACTTAATAGGTCCCTCACTATCCACCAAGCTCCAGCCCCTTTCCCATTGCCGCAATGTTGCATCCTTGTGCTTTTTTACAAATACTTAAATGGATTGTGCTCCGATGAACTAGCTGCTCTAGTGCCCCCTCGACACAAATACACTAGAACAACCCGACAATCAGCTAGGTCCCATCCATTCACTGTGGAGGTACCCAGATGCCGGTACTTCAATAGCTTCTTTCCTCGTGCTGCCGGCATCTGGAACTCCCTCCCTGCTCCCTGTTTCACCAACGTTACTGACATGCAGAGGTTTAAAACTAATTTACACAGACATCTCACTGCACAGTTCTCAACTTAGGATAACACCCTTAAACTACTCCCTAATTCTCAGTAGCCCCTTACGTCTACAGTGGTATCCTGTCCTGTTTTGGGTGAAATATCTTAAAAAGAAAAAAAAATGGTTACAAGCATGGAGCACAAGTGCGCAGGAGTCCTCATGGATTTCAGAGAATCGCCGGGTGTACCTCAATGATTACAAATTTAACCGAAATTTGTTTCAATTAATCTCACTGTATTTACACTCCCCTCCTCCCATCCTACAACCCCACAGTTAAAAATGTAAAAAAATAAGAATAAAAAATCTAATATGTTATTATGGGTTGGACGCAAATGACAAGTTTTCTAAACCTTCTAATATTTTAATAAAACTGAACTTTTTTATGAATATGTATTATATAAATTTTATGATGGTTTCAATGTAAATCTATAACTAAGTACGTAAATCAATTCTGAACCCCAATTTTAAAAAGTAGATATTTTTTTATTCCAAGTAAAATCAACTAGAAGTAAACAGGAATAGTTTACAAAAAAAAAGAGAGATTAAAAAAAGAAACTCTTTTAAAATCTCAAAATCTACAATTTTTATTCTTTCTTTTTACTTAAATGTCACAATGTTTCTTCCATGTTGTTTCATGCAAAATTTACCAACTTCCATGTTGTCTTTCTAAATATACACTAAATAGGTTTGTCAGTGAAATTGATTCTTGCTTTTCCTTTGATAATATATGATTAAATCAGACCAATAATCAAGCATCTTGTTATTAATTTTTCACATATCTTAATTTTCATACATTCAATTAAGAGCCAATGAATGAAAAAAATAAATAAAACAAAGAAATAAATAAAAAAACAATATGTTTAAAGTACTAGAGAGACAGGACACCATTTTCAGCCAACAACAACATGCAAAATAGAACATTTTCACACAGGAGTAGGTAATAAGTATAAAACAACAAAGATTTATAAACCAGAAACAATTGCCCATGCTCAGTCGATATAAAGTTCAAAATGTCTTATCGAACGTTACGAAAAGATGTCAACAAAACAAAGAATCAATATTCTGACAGCAGAACTACTCAAATCTTTCAGTTTACTAAAACTTACATTTGCACATATTCAGAATACAAAATGTAGTCCTAGAAAGATACAAATAGGAAATCAAAAATTACTCAAGAAAAAAAAAAGTAATTTTCAAATAAAACTATATCATTAGCTCGTTTTCATTTCTATATTAATAAAATTATGAAACAACTTCACATGTGTGTGTGTATTTCTTATATTGATGCAACTTTGATGCTCACACATTGAATTATTTTTATTTATTTTTAATTGAATATTTATTGAAATAAAAAATGCAATAAAATAAAACAACTTTCTAAAACCTATTTAAAAAGATAATTTAATTACAAAATTAAATCCACCACAATTCACTTTGGTTTGTTTGTAAAGAAGTCAGCCATATTAATCTTTTAACAGTTGAAAAAAAGAAAAAGAATGAATTACTATGCCCTTTAAAATTTGAAAAGAAATTGGAAGTATTTAAACTATGGAATAGGAATTCATTTAAATTTGCCTTTAATAGATTGAACGTTTTGGAATCTATTTATATCCAATAATTTGATAAATAAAAATTAAAACAATATTACCATAACAAGTTATATAAGAATTTAGGTCTATTAATAATTTAATGATAAAATGATACTGTAATAGTTAAATTTACCTTTCAAAACCCTATTTTAAAAAAAAAACTTGGTAAAACGAAAGAAAAAAGAAGGGGACTGAAAGAAAAAAAGACTCCCGGGTAGGTGGAGATAGTTATCAATTAATAATAATAAAAATAAGACTTGAAAATGATCAAAGAAATAGAGTTAGATCAGATTTGATAGAACACATTCAAATATTTCAGAGAACCAAGAGTCTGAAACAATTATAAACTTATAGCTTGTTCTATCAATATTTAAATACAATTTTTGGAGTCTGTCTGATGAAATATTGAAGCGTATATTCCTATCAATGTGTAGGTGAAATCTATATGAGATATTTATCTCAATTTTTAATTCATGTCAGAAAGGGAAAAGTTTTTAATCCTCCTCCTCCCACTCCTCAAATACACAAGGATACAAAGCTTTGATTTTTAAGCAGGTTACCTGTCTTTCTACACAACTAGCAACATCTGTCATGGATCTTCAGTTTAGATTAAATTTAAATAGCATACTTCTATAAAAAAAATTAAAAAATCTGAAAGGTTTGAAGTTCTAATTAGTTTACTCAGTAAAACAAGTTTTTTAATAAAATAAATTCAAGAAAATAATAATTTTTAGATGAAATCCATACGGGTGTAAATTTTGGTTGATATTAACTTTAGGGAATCTTAAAAATGCCACTTAGCACTATTTCAAAGCAGATCATTCAATGTTTTTTTTTGATAAAAATATGTTTAATTTAAGAAAATATCTTTTATACGCTTTGTTGACTGCTAGTTGAAGTCAATTCACCATGACTGCTTCTGTTTCAAACAGGGCTGTTGTTATGGAAACTAATAAATTTGCAGAAAAAGAAAAGAATGAAAAGTTTGCAGAATATGGACCTATTTTGCACACAATTTGGATAAAATTATATTAATATTAACCTAAAATAGTTATCACAAACCAGCTAACTTGAGAGTGCAAAAATGTGTAAATATATCGAAATTTCTTTCAATTTTCAACTTGCAATAACTCGGTTATTTTTATAAAATGTGCATGTAAACAAAATTACATCTTTTCTCTTCATAAATCTATGAAATGTTTACTTCTTAATATCTTCTGGTGTGCACACGGTTTTGTTTTTAAAATTATGTTTACTTTTTTAAACAATTGTCAGCCATGCATAAATAAAATCAACTTTACTTTTTCCTTGAATTATTCTTGAATTATCCTTGATTTTCTAATTGCAGGATTATTTTACGGACATTTTCAATATATAAAAAATATTTATGTTCATTGTTTGACACCCGGGTAGTAATCCCTTACCTCCTTGTAAAAGTTATTGTTATTATTTGTCCTGATAGCAGATAGAATGAATATTGTGTAGAGTTGACTTTTAATCATCTATAGAAGGCAATATTTTTCATGTGTTAAATCAATTTCAAGTATTATTAAACAGTAGATAGTATTACAATTCAATAAGTTTTTGTTGCTCAGCCATTTTGGACTTTTACTTTTCTCTTATACATATTAATTAATGTTTTAATTTAACAAGATATTACACATATTTTATTACAACCCTTTCTGTTATCTATCCACTGTGTAACCTTGTTAGTTATAAATATTTTTAAATCTTTTAAAAATATATATTGTACAGAACTGGTAATACATCATTTACATTTTAAAGATTACTGGATTAGTTCTTTTTGTAAATATTGTAATATACAATCACATAGCTTTAGTATTATACATAATTTTATTATATTAATAGTTAAAATTGGATGATTGATTAACCATATAGAAAGAGGTGCATAATAGATGAATTAGCATTATTCCTTTGTCACAAATGTTTGCTAAGCACCAACAAGGAAATTATGCAAATTAAAAAAATAGAGATTAAAAATTAAAATTTAATTAACAGAAAAATATACAAATCAGTCTGACAATGTCTTTGTTGCTGTCAGACCGAGGTATGGTTTTGTTTAGTCCTAGGATGTCCACCCTCAGGTTTTACCTACTGAGGAATGCCAACGGGCTGCTCAGGCGTTTTTGTATGCTGACTTCTAAAAAACACACCTAGCCTTGTTTCTTACCTCTTGGCAAGGAGGAGCATAAAATATACAATATATCATAAAATTAAACAACGAAAACGGTATATCTCATTTTTCTGATGATTTCTTTGTGTTTAATTTGTTTTTCCTTTTGTTTTACGTTAAGAAACAATTGTAAGACCACAAGCAATTCTGCCATGAAAAACTAAAACTAAATGATTTGATTAAATACTAAATTTTTGGTCATTGGAATATAAAAAAAATCACTAATTCATTATATATATATAGGATTCATTCCTAAACTAATTCAACTATCATTATGAATTTTGGAACACGAATGCTCAGTATAAGGGTGGACAATGTGGGCTATATTTACATAATTAACTTAGTTTCATGCAAAGGGGACAAAGAGAGTGTGGAAGTCTTTTGTAAAAATTCAGATATCTCCAATGTCTGTGAAATTTTAATAGATTTGCATTGAATTCTATCCATAGTCATTAGACCTCAATTTAGCAAAACTCCTGAATTCCGATGGATTATTAATTAAAGACAATAAATAAACTAGCATTATTCTTTGGTTGAAAATGTAAGAGTACATTTTTAGTTGCATTTTTAGTTGCATTTTTAGTTTAATAAGCATAAAATTTTATGATCTAAAATACAAGGAAATTATTCAAATAAAAAAAGATTATAAATTAAAATTTAATTAACATAAAATGTCAGTTATTTCAAATATAATTAGCCAGATTTATTTATAGTCAAACTTGCAGGGATATCCAGCGTTGTCTGGGAGCACGATAACAAAATAGAAAAGTTTTTAAAAAGAATGTGTAGCATCTTTTAAAACTTCTTTCCCTCTACACATCCTTAGTCACGTTACCGTTTTTAAAACATCCCCCCTCTCTCTCCTTGGCAACTGATTCAATATAATAAAAAGCAAAGAAAAAAAAAGAAAACATTATTAGCAGTTGACTGACTGTTTGATCTAGTTTCAGTGTTGTTTTGGGGAAAAAATACTAGTAAGAATAAAAGAAAAAGGTCATTTTTTTCTGATCCCATGCACTAATCTTGTCCCTGGTGACCCCAAGAGAATTACAGTACTATTTTTACCATAAATAGCTTGGGGTCATATGGAATTAAAATATCTTTGGTAATTTCTGAGTTTTAGCCGGGGACACCAACAGAAATACAAATTTTCTTCATATAATAGATAATTTCAGACAATCTAATAATTAATACCTTAAATAATTCTTGATATGTGCAATCAGTATCAGACATAGGAAAGTAATTCGCATGTTGTATACTTGATATGTGCATGTAACAATTGTTAGAGCTCACTTGCTCACTCTCTCTCTCAGATTAAAAACAAAAAAAACATTTACACTTTTTTAAAATCTGAACTTTTCAGAGTTTGGAGGCATGCAAATTAGAATAAGAGATGTGACTTCATATTCCGGCAGTGGACAAAAATGACGAAGCAAGTTATGAGCTTGTTGACTCACCCATCAAGTTCTATCCACTATTAAACAAGGTATAATTTGAAGACACGGCTTCACATAGTCATCTGTGGGGAGAAAGAAGAAACGTCTCGAAGTCTTGTTTTTTTTTGGTTCTTTTTGCTTTATATTTTCTCACACCTGATAGAATCTTCTGATGAGGAAAAAAAGTTCTTCATTCGTGAGAATATATTCCCAGTTTGTAAGGAATTTCTCAACATGAAGCTTTCAACGTAGATTTGTTTTTTATATTATTTACATAAAACTTTTTTATATATAAGTATTAATGGTTTGCTTACTTTTAAAAAAAGATGAGAACAATTAAAACACTGATTCAACTTTGTTGTCAAACAACAAATTCTTTCAATCTCCTAAAAATTTAAACCTGTTAAAATAAGGATAAGTAAAGATAGCAAAGATTTTTTTAAAATAAAACTACTGAAACAAAACAAAAAAACAACCTCACTATAACAAATAACCAAGTTCTATATTATAAAGAAAAACTCAAATTTTAACAAAGAAAATAGGAATCTTTTAAATATTCATTCTATATATTTAAATATTTAAATTTGCATTCTATATATTTTCTAATTTGTTCTAAAAATAGAATCCTGATTTAGTCATGGATCGTCACTAATCCAAAATGGAAGTAATAAAATAGCCAATTCAAAAAAAGTTTATAATGAAATTACCAAAAGAAAATAAGAAATCACAATTCCATAAAACAATGAATAAAATCTGTAAAAACAATCTTTTTAAATCATAATTTGCAGAAGTATAAAAGCATTTTTGTAAGCTGACAAGATGCCTGATTTAAGTAAATTCTGCAATTTGCACCTCAATAAATCCATTTAATTCTTACTTTTTTATTTAAATATATATCATTTATTTAATGGTAGATGTGTTTAAAACAAATTAGCAATAAAAACTGCTCTCTTATATCTATATTAAAAATGAAGATAAATGTTTTATCTAACTACAACTTATCTTAAATGTTTTACCAAAATTGTGATTTCTGAAAAACAAAAAACAGCTAAAAACAATTATCTTCGTTTATTATACAACCATAATTTAACATGAAATTGATTCTAACCCAGCATATACTTTCTAATGAAATATCAAAATCCTACAATTAAAATTAAGAAAAACAAAAAATTCAGTTTCCAAATTTGTCTGAAGAATTTCAAATTATTGAATTTTCCAATTAAAAACTTAAAAACTCATCAAAATGGAAAGAAAGAAAAATATCATAAATCTTCTGTTTTAATTCAGCAAAGATCGATTGATTTTAAATAATTTTTTACTAAGACCCTAAGCTGCAGAAGGTGTGGAGGCATTTAGTGAAAAAGTGTTACATGTAAAAAAAAATTAAAAAAGACCGAACTAGAATAAACTGAAGCAAAATACATTTTTGTATAAAAAACATGGTCCGAGGAAAATAAATTTGACTCTTCAAAACCAATTATTGATTTATCAGATTAATTGCTATCAGTTACAAAATTTGAAAATCTGACAAGATAACTATATGTTTCGGAATTTTTGAGATGAGGGTTGATAATTTGTAGAATTTGGTATATTCGGACTACTGTTCTCATCTTGGGTGTTTTTATCACAACGCTTCAGCCGATGTAACCTCTGACCTTCTTCAGGCGTACATTGTCGAACTCAGGAATTTTCTGTCGAACTCGGGAATCTGGACAGAACCCTTTATTCAATCCACAGGGGTAGCATGCTCTTGTTCCATCTGCCATGACTGGAAAGAAGTCTTCAGTAATTTGCAATTCATCGTATCGCACGCACTGAGGATTGAACCTTCAACCTTCAGATGACTGTCACTTAGAACTGAATTTTACTTAGTACTACATACAGACAATTCTAGTATAAATTTTGGGAGCCTTAAACCTATTCTTGTTTTTGATCTAACTACTTATCACTATAGATCACTACTTACCTATTATTTATAATTATAGGTTCCCATATTATTACTAAGCAGACCTAGTATAGAATTCAATACAATATGGGAACCTATAATTATAAATAATAGATAAGTAGTGATCTATAGTGATAAGTAGTTAGATCAAAACAAGAATAGGTTTAAGGCTCCCAAAATTCATACTAGACTTGTCCGCAAGGACCCGTGGCGCAGTGGATATAATATTAAGTAAAATTCAGTTCTAAGTGAGTCATCTGAAGAATTGCGAATTACCGAAGACTTCTTCCCAGGCACGGCAGATGGAACGAGAGCATGCTACCCCCGTTCGAAATTCGGTCCAGATTCCTAAGTTCGACAGAAATATTCCCGAGTTCGACAAGGTACACCTGAAGAAGGTCGGAGGTTAAAATACACCCAAGATGAAAACAGTAGTTCGAATATACCAAATTCTACAAAATAACTTTATATATTAGATAAATCAATATAAAGATTAAAAGAACAAAGATATTCAGGTGATTAAATAAAGATAACATTTGGCAGGTTTATCACAAAATGCTGATTGGATTTGAAATCAGTGTAAATGCACTCACCTTGATCATGTCTGTCAGAAGACTACAAAATTATCCTGTCATTTAAATTTCCTGCAAATACAAAAACGAAAAAAGGCAATAAGATCACATATTATACTAAAGCTGAGTTAATCAACGTTTGTTTCACTAAGGCCTTTTCCTTTAAATACATACTAAAGTATGTCAGTTTTGGGATTGAGTTTTGTTTAAAAAACTTCCATTTTAATTGTTCTAATTAGCAAATAACTCATCTCTTAGTAACTTTCTATCCATCATTTTCACTCTCTCTCAATTGACACCCTGCTCTAATTCTATCTCTTTTATGACTCACTTCTGTCACTCTCAGTCTCTCTCTATTAACAGTTGACGGTAATAAAGATTGAAATAGTCCATTATAAACAAAAAGAAATATCATGACAGGTAGCAATACTATTTAACCTATAGTTTGAGAGAGAGAGAGTGAGCAAAAAGGATAATTTTTCATTGTCTTTTTTTTTAAATATTTAACTGCAAACTGACTTTTTCCTGATTCAAAACAAATTAACATGAGCTCAATGGGTGCCCTAACAGGTCACAATTTTTCTAGTTATATATATATATATATATTAGGTTTAGTATTGATCTAGGGTTTTAGAGATAGATTCTGAAACTACATTATACAGGTTACTTGAATAGGTATATTCCATTTTGATCAAAAGGGGTACAACATTATCATGGGGTCTAAGTTCACACTTGATATCCATAAAAAGTGGAAATATGACGCTTTGCTTTATTTAATTCATAACTTGAAATTAAAAAATAAAAATTTTAATAATGAGTTCAGGACTTGGAGCAGAGGTACACAGGTATCCTCATTGATTTTTGAGAAGTTTAAAGACTATAAATTTACTGAAATTTATTTCAATTAATGTCACATTACTTACACCACCTCCCACTCAATTAATGTTGAGTAGATCGTTGGGCACCACTACAACAAATTAAATATTAGAAAATGTAAATAATGATAATAAAGTGGTATTCCTGGGAATGAGAGTATTTTTTTAAATTTGTAAACTATTCGAAATATAAATAAATTTCCCCAAAATACTAATCATTTTAAGACTTGGAGTAAATAAAATAAATAAATCAAAATTATATTTTTAATAATGAAATTGTGTATGAAACTAAGAAAAATCATTAAAAAGTACTTTTGTTATCAATAATTGTTTTAATTTAATTGAAAAATAATGTGCTGTTTAAAGTGAATCAAAAAATTTCTTTTAGAAAAGTAAGTAAACAAAAAAATAAAATAAAAATTTCCTAAAAGTTGTTATATCTAAATAAGTTAAAATATGTTAGCGTTTGAATTATTTTCAGTGCCAGGGTTCTTAGAATTCTGCCTATTAAGCAAAGTTATTAAGATTAAAAACGTTGCTGTGGAATAAATATTATTCAGAATTTTCCTCCAATACTTTAATTAATTGAGTGTTACAGACAAAATGTAAATATATAAAATGGTACCTATGACATATATTATTATAATGAATCACAGATTGTATTAAAATCTATTAAAATCTATTAAAACTAAGGAAATAATAATTCTTCAAAAACTTTAATTAACTCAATAGTTTGATTAACAAGTCAAAATAAAACATCACCGAATTTTAAACAATTCACAGGGTCTAAAATCAATAGTTTACCCAGTGGCACTATACATAAGGCATTTTAACATGATCCAAAATGTTTGTTGTTATATACTGAGGATACACTAGTAATTATAATGTGTCATGTACATCATTAGAAATATTTATATTTCATCTCAATAATTCAAACATGGAAAGAAAGGTCTAAAAATTTCCCCCAACCCATAATTGAAGTCTGTTACAAAGGCAATATCTTAACAATTTAAATAAGATAGAAATAAAAAAGAAATTTAATTTACCTATTTAAAATATTCATTCTTACAAATTCCTTTTTCATCTACTTAACATTAAATATATTAAGCAATTATATTCTAACAATATTTTTTTAAATTTTGACATTTTATTTCAAAGAAAAATTGAAGAAAGTTTTAAGACAGAGTGAAAGATTATCAAAATGTGTATTTCTTCTGAAACAGTCAGAGAATGTTTCTAGGCCCTCCACCCCCACATCTCCATGTGAAACTTTGTCCGTAATCTGTCACGCTTCAGTTTGAAATAAATAGCATTTTCATTACTAAATCCACATATCGAATGAAAACTGAAGAATATCCGTTCTTATTTTATTTTTTAGAGGAGGGTGATATTATAAATATGGGGGTACTAGTAGTTACATAAGAATGTCCGCATAAGTGAACAAAAAAAAATTGTCAAGTTAAATTTACGAAAATTCACGCTTTCTTCAAAATAAACTAAACAGAATTTTACAGATAATTAAAAGGAAAACATTTTGTAGTTTATACATTTTTATGACAGAAATTAGAAATTTACGATGACTACTGCGAATTCCAAATACATATTCATACTTTTGGATCTTGAAAATTTGTAGGTACAAGTCTAATAATAAATTGTGAAATAAAACTAATTTAATATATATTATTATATATCAATTAAATTAAGGAAAACTGGTAAGAATAGTAGTATACGATGTATTTTACAAATATTTTAATGAAAAGAACATCTGAGGTCATGATGACCTTCATTTACACCTGTATTGTCAACAAACGAAAAAATAAAGAGTAAAAATAAAAAAAATCCTACTCTTCCAGAATGGAAACGGAGAGTAAAAATATTTTGATATCGCTAATCTCAGATTATCTGTTTACCATGTTAAAATCAGAAAAAGAAAAAAAATGTTAATTTATTAAAAATAGTCAAAATTCCAATCCAATAAGAGAATCAACTCAATTTTCAGTGCATGCACAAGAAAAATCTTCACTAACAAAATCCAGTGATAATTTGAATCTGCCTAAATGGGATCAGTAGGTCACGCATTGTATCCATTAGACTCCATTAAAACACAGAAGCTAAAAGCTATTATATGCCGCTGGTCACACTTCGATTTGAAGTACTAGTTTCATTATTAAACAAACAGATTAAATGAAAGGAGGAATACCTGGGGCATGCAAAACAAAACAGAAGAGTTACAAAAGTGTGGGTAACATCTCTCTCTCTCTCTCTTTCTCTTTCTCTCTCTCTCAACTGGTTCAATATAATAGAAAAAAAAAAGAAAGAAAATTCACTAACTGTTTCATCTAGTTGATTTTTGAAATACCAGTAAGAATTTAAAAAAAAAAAAACCCTCCACTAATTTGGTCCCAGGTGACTCCAAAAAAATTAACATTGAAGTACTTTTTTTTACCATCACATGATCATAGTCACACTGAATAGAGTGATATAACTTTTCGAAGTGTATCTTGTGTAATTGTTAACTTTTAGATCACACACACATACACCACTTTCCTTATTTTAGAAGGATTCACACATCTTTATCAGATCGGTCTATCTCTCTTAAGTTTGAAATAGAATTTTCATCTGTCACGATTAAGGATATCCGTTATTGTTAAATTGTCATACTATAGTTAGGATGTTTGCATTATTTATTTTTTTTTAACTTTCTATTTTTAAATAAAACGTTTTAATTGAAAATTAAACAAAACTTTCTTTTAATATTTATATTAAAAAAAATTAAAATATATTTTTTTAAATGAAATTATTCTCCAATCCCAAACTTTATTTAAATAAAGATAAGACATTATAAAGATTTGCGATTATCATAGGATATTTACAAAAATTCTTCAGATCTTACATCAATGATAATTAGAAACATTTTCACATTGAAAAAATTCAGCCAATAAACAAGTATCAATTTGAATTATCATGACTGATTCATATAATTAAACAAAAAGACAATCAATCTATTTACAAAACAGGCAATAGTTGTTTCTGTTAATAATATTTCATATTTATTGAAATAATTTTAAACAGAAAAAAAAACTAAAATATTCTTGTAATTTGAATATATTTTACAAGTATATTTGCTCGCTGTGACTGATGTAATAATAACATTTTATTACGACTCTCTTTTATACAATCAAATTATGACAGGATTTACTTACAAAAATAAAATTTTATTTAAAAAATAATTCAAGTGTAAAGAATTTTGTCATATTCTTCTTTTCAATTAGTTTCTTTTTTGTTTTGTTTTAATTTGATTCTTTTTATCTAAATTTTGATTTATATTATATAAGCTATGAAAAATATACATAAAATATACATAAAAGCAAGAGTTAGATTGCATCAGTCACATTTTTAACATTTAAATCATTTTTTAATAAAGGTTTTAGAAATTAAAGTATATTAGAGTTCTTAAACGGAAATTTAATTAATATTTTACAGGTATTTAATATAAACTGAGAATGCAATTTTGCTTATTGCATTGTATTAAATGTTATAAGTGCCCCTATTTATTTACCTCTCCACGAAGGCAGATTCAGACACAGAGTCAGCTTTTAATATGGGAAGATGCACTCTGACTGGGACAAAATTAAAAATTGCCCTAACCGAGAAAGATTTTTCCTCCTCTGACTGAGGACAGAAAAGATGCTCCAAACCCGAACGCAAGTGTTTATGAATAGATTTAAGATAAGAATTCACAGATAAACTTATCACTCTCTTTTATGCGAATGTGATGTGAAAAAACTCTTCAGAAACAATTTGAATTCATATAATTCCACATGCTGCTGGCATTAGAGTGTCTGTGTATTCTTGATTTCAAAACATTAAGAGAGATTAAATTCAATTGTGCAATGCAAATATAAAACATACCTGAAGATTATGTACATTCATGTAAGTTCTACCCTTTTCATTCAACTGTTTATCCACTAACCGTTAATTTACTGACTGTGTTTATTTACAAATAAACTAATTGAAAAACACTAGGAAAGATAAATTACCTATTGCATACATATCCCCCAACGAGGGATACGCATGAAATGAGAAACAATTTTCGTAATTGAACCCAATAGATTTGATATGATTTGAACTCGAGTGCAGAGTTCATAACAATTTACATTGCACTAATCCCTCAAACCCTTGCCCGATGGTAAAAATATGTCTTCATAAATGAATAAAGAATTAATTATTACTTAATTCTTTTAAATCAGTTACTTACATAAAATTACATTTTTATCCATCTCCACCCCCGCCCCGAATGATTAAGAAATATCTCTCTATATATATATATATACTTGAAAACGAATGATGTCCAATGATGAATGGTAGCATTATGATGTCATCCATCTCTTTGTGACATCATTCAGTGTGCACGGTGACAAAATATAACAAGATATAAACAAGCAAGATAAACCATCCAAGTTTTAGTAGTCGGATGCTTCCTTGGTCTTTTGGCTAAGATCAAAGTGTAGTATCTGTTCCGACTGTCCTGTGCAGTTATAGGAGGTTAACCCCCACCCAGGCTTTGCCTCCCCTCTTTGGGGAGGAGTAAGTTTATTGCTTACTGTCTGAGACGCCCTGCCCAGGCAATTTTTTAAGAAACTCCGTACTCTTCCTCTAGAGTGCAAATTCCCACCTTCCGACCTTGTGTCACATTCTACTTTGTGGGACGTAGATAAATAGGAGTAGTATACTAGATGACCCGGGTCATCTGGATAAAAAGTCATAAAGGACCCTCCCATCTTATCTGGTTTGATGAATGATGTCATTATTTTGTGACATCATCCACTGTGCACAGGAACAAACAAACATGATCCATAGTTTTAGTAGTAGATAGACTTGTTACCAGTCAGCAATAGTTACATACAATCCAACTGTACCAGCTGAACAAAATCTGCTTATCTTATTTCGATAAAAAGAAAAAGCAATTAAAGCCATGTACTAATTATATAACAAAATATAATAGCAACAAAAACTATAATAAAACATGTAGATTATAAATAGACTGTAATGAAAACTAAGTGCATATAAACTAGACAGAAACAGAGATTATGAGTTCAAAATTGGCACAACTTTTTTAAAAAAATTTTTTAGGTCAAATAATTCCCAAAGTTTACTTAGATATAAGCTTCTTCGTAAAATATCAAGAAAAGATTTGTTTTCCTAAGATAGAAAATAACAATTAAAGTAAATAAAGAAAAGCAAGTGACAGATAAGAAAGCAAAACGTTCTTGTTTTAATAAAACGAGAAAGGTCAGCCAAGTGCATTACGAAAATCTGCAAACTGCTTGTGCAAAGCTAATAACATTTGCTCATCACTAAGCAGCAACAAGTACAATATTATCGCAAAGGTTAAGTATACTATATTGATATTGGAGTTTTCAAGAACTACTTAAATAAGTCATAGAAAAAAGTACACATTTATTTTTCGTGTGTTATGTATAATACTGCTTCTTAGTGGACACACGTGTTTGCTTAGGTAGTAATATTATTATTGCCGGAAACATATTCCATCGTTTAAAAATAATATATATAACAAAGTTATCTTGCGGAGTTCTTGCCATCAGACCTAAATAGCATTGCATATGCCAAATTGATATTTGATTCTGCCTGGCCAGTAAAGTACGGGATTTTTCAATTTCTGTTATTCACATAATGAAAAGAAATTCCAATCTATTTCAGGCCAGATATATCTTTCAATTATGAGAAACTTTGTGATAAACACTGCTTTTTTTCATTGGATACTCATCTACAATCTTCCTAGAGGGAGAGAGATAAAATACTATTATTTATCGATCTTTTGTCTGGAAAGAAATCCTAGCTGGATAAAGTTCTTATTAATTATTATTATTATTAAAAATACATGGCTACATAAGTTTTATTTTTTACAAAAACTAAAAGAAAAAAAACATTTTCTCTATCTCTGTGCCCGTTATTTAGGGTAAGTTTGTATTTATAGGTCTTTCATGATTCGCGAAAAATTATTTTACTTGCTTCAAATTAAATCGCCTAATTACTGTAGAATTTTCATTGTTTCTATTAATAATTTAAACAAAGAAAAAGACTATGAACCGATGTCTTTTGTTTGGAAATAAATCAGACATCTTTAAAATATAGGTGAGTTAACTCTTAGTTTACAAATATTTATCTGTCTCCATTTCTAAACACAAAAAGTTGCTTATTTAGCCATCTTGCTTTTCTTTCTTTTTTTATATACTAACATTTAACGAGGTGGAGAGAGAAGGAAAAGGGGATGGAGATAGAGAAAGAGAGGGGGGTAGAGAAATAGAGAAATAGAGGGAGGGAGAGAGAAAGAGATTCTTTCCAAACAGAAGACCAGTTCATAGACCGTACACAATATCAAATTCTAATTTAATTAGGCGATTTACTTTTAAATAAATAAAATAACTTTTAGGTAAAATAAAAAAAGAAGCCTATTATAAATACAAACATACTTTAAATAACAACAGGCATTTTCTTTTCTTTTATTATTTGTCATTTTTTGAAAAAACTTTCTCTACCTGGGAATGGGTAGGGACAGCTAATATAATGGAATAATCTATATACTACTAAAACAGATGATGTTTTTATCTTGTTTGCTTGTCACAGTACACACGTTTCATCTCTACATGAATTTTTTAGATGGTGAGAGGAATGGAATTATGTAAATAATTAAAAGAGAAATCGCAAAGAAGGGATGTATAAGATTATACTTATAATGTGTTAGTTACGAAGAGAGGAAATTTCCACCTCAAACCTAGATTATGTAAAGGAAATTTCCTCTTAAGAAAGTGACATAGAAAAACAGGTAGTGATGTAAATGATAGAGGGTGCAGCAAAAAAGCTAGCAGTCTAGTTTCTTGACTTTTTTCTTTAGGACAGGACAGACGTGTTTTGGGAGATATTCTACCTTCTCTTACAGGGAATACTAAGAATGTTATATTACTGCATATATGTAAAGATTGATATATTGTGTATTTTGCTAAGAGCAATTTAAAGAAAAATAAATTAAAAAAATAGTAGACTTCAAAACGAATATGTGCTGTTGTTATTACTACAAGACAACTATTACAGTGCTGTTACAAAAGAAAGAGAGGCAGATGTAAACCTGCTGGGACTAAATGAAGAAAGAGAACAACTCTACAGACAACTACTACAAAAACTGCTGCTAACAATGAAGAAAAAAAAGAGAAAAACTCTAAAGTAAACACTACTACGATAATTGTTACAAAGAAAAAGAACGACTTTATGCTTGTGGCGACTACAACAAACACCGAAATCACAACTATTAGAACTGATGCCAACTGATTATGTGTTTGGGTCATATCTGTTACGAGACAGAGAATCATCGTTCCGTCTATATTACAAACCGGCTTCTTAGTGCTCTGATTACACCATGAAACCAAGAAAAAAAGAGGAGAGAGATGGCAAAATAGAGAGAAAAAGAGAAGAGAGGGATGTTCTATATCATGACATCGCAAGAGTTTAATAAATACTTGGAAATTCCAAAAGGATTTCATAAATATCTAATAATATATATCAAAAATACTGACCCAACAGTCACGGGTGGAGTAGTTACCTTTTAAAAACAAAGAAAATATTTATTTAAAACATTATTTTGTCTGATACGGGCATGGAATCCGATGTTATGTAGGGACCTGAGAGAATATAACTTTAAGAATGATGTATGTAATATATATATATATATATACAAGATTAGCCTTTCTGTTAAAAATAACGGAAAAAAATGTTACATTTTTCAAACAAATAAATAGAGCATTAGAAAAAGAGGCAAACTTTTTATATCACACTAAAATCGACTTCCTTCTAAACGATGAACTATTTATATCATTCTCATCAAAATTAGCAATGGTCATTTATTGCTACTTTACATCAAGCAACCACAAGCAATTCTCACTTTTTATATCATACTTCGAAGCAGCTACTCTTGATGTTATATACATAGGTGGTGTGGTGTACTCTTTATACATGTGGTGTATTATTTATACATGTACTAGTATAATACCCATCCCAGTACGGGTATAAAACATAAATATAAGATTAGTTTTAAATTATAATGTTTGGAGGGTATGGTACTCCTCTAAATGGTGAAGTTTACAAAAACAAAATAATAATAATGTGCCCATATTACTCACCCTGTAGCCTAAAATACATATTCCATAATTCTTAATAAGATCAATAGTTTAGGATGTTATCAAGCACATACATATTGACGCTCACGCGTGTGCACGGATTCTTTTTTTTTTTTAAATGTATTACTTAATAAAACTTAATTTTATATAAGGCAATTCATTTTTTCTATTAATTTCTTTTTATCTAACTTATTTCAAAAGTTTTGGGGGGGCAGGAGGGTGCGAGTTTGAGTGGGCACAGCCCTAAATGGTAAAATTAAAAAAAAAAAATAATGTGCATATGTTACTCACTGTGTTGCCGAAAATATATATTCCACAATTCAGAATTATCGGTTCATTACTTTTGGAGTTTATTTTGTGCAATGAAATATATATAAACATAAGGCAGTTGCAACACAGAGCTGACTCCAGTTTGGTTACCGTCAGTCTCGAGAGCAGGGAGTCAGAACTAACTGTTGTCAAAACACACACGACAAATCCACCAAACTTTAGCCATGTCATTCCTCTGCATCTTTTAGAAATACCAAGTTAATTGGAACCCAGCATTCACTCGCATCTAACATTGCATTACGGACATGGCTGTTGTAAACTCGACCCTGAGTGATAAGTGAGAGTGAACGACAGGTTAAGATGAGAAAAGGCTCACAAAACTTGCCTCATGCAGTCCGTACATGTAAGATCGAACTTAATTCACACCACCCCACCAGCACAGATCATATCTCCAAGATAGAAAAAACTTCAAATTTTTTGCAAATCATCAACAGAGAACTGAGTATGAGTGTTATCAGTACAATATCCACGGAGATGGTTTTTCAATAATAATTAATCTTCCTCGCAGCCCACTGCACCTTTGAACCCAATGGCGACAGTCTGTACAGAATATAGACTTGCCAACACCAGATCTGCAAACTCCACAAGGAAATTTGTCAAAATCTTTCAGAGTATGCAGGTTAGGGCAAAGAAAATTATATTTTAAACAAGCATGACAAACAACAGAAAATGCCATTTCGAATTTAAGTGTGAAAGACTAAAGAAATATGCCTTTTTTTTTTAAAAAATAACTTCAAAACTTTTTGCTCAAATTATATTCTTTTTTTTTATAAAGCTGGACAGTGTAGTCTTCTTTAAAGCATTAAGATTCATTGTCAAAAAACATGACAGACCAACAGAAAAAAAACTCTTAAAGATGTGAGGATACATTAAAAACAAAAAATAAAACTGACTATAAATGCTGAAAGAATTGGGTTTTTTTTCAATAATAACTTTTATATGAACATAAGTTTTATATGACTTTTATGAACATAAATCATTTTACAAAGAGTTAAATGTGGAGCAAACTCCAATCCATTGACAAGGGAATATTTTTTCGGAAAATATGAACATTCAAATTCCATCCAGCATTTGGTAAAATTGCAATTTCTATTTAATGTCTCGTATTGTAGTTCGGCATTAAATAACCTAGAGATGGACTACTAAAACAACTTTGTGTTTTCTTCTCTTCAATAATCTATGAAAACTCTGATGGTGTTGTTACTTGATTGCTTGTCATGATGCACAATCGATCTGAAGGTATAAGAGAAATGGAATGATGTTAATAAGTAAAAGAGATAAAGATGTGGGGGAAGAGAGAGAGAGAGAGCGAGGGAAGAAAGAGAGTGTCTATTATGACATTAAAATGAAACAGAGGTAGGAAAGAGGTGAGAGTGAAGGGAAAGAAAGAAAAAGTTTATTATAACATCACAATTTATTTTGAGTTTTTAATCCTTGTAACAACATGATTATCAATCAATGTTAAAGTTACAAAATTATATATTTAAGTCACAGTTAGTATGGTTAACTATTAAAACTAACAAATTATTCAAATAGATAGAAGACTATTTTGTTTCATTACTATTTTTAAATTAAGATAAAAATATATTGATGAAAACATATCATTGAATTTTACAAGAAATACAATGATAAACAATTATTAAAACTGCAAAACGATAAAAAAAAAAAAGAAATAAAAAATGATATCAAATTAAGTTGATTATTGACAAAACCCAACTATGAAAACACATCTCTACTGTGTGTGTTTTTCTCACATATGTGTAACTTTGATAAATACCTATTGTTTTTATTTATTTTCTATTAATCGAATATTTATTGAAATCAAAAATAAAATCCGGAGAAACTAAGATAAAAAATTTTAAATGCCATTTCAAACGAAATTTTAAACGTGATTTTAAATTATTTTTCTCTTAAGCCGTTAACCTGGCAATATGTCAGTCAACATCAGGTGTATATATATATGTATATATATATATATATATATATATATATATATACTACAAATAATGTAGAAGATTTTCTGAGGATATAAATAATTCAACCATACTGAAAGAAAAAAGTAATTGAAGAATGTTGTAACATTGAACATAAAAGTAAATCAATCGTGTGCATGTTGATGATCTACAGGGTGGCAGACGAATGGATAAATAGATAAGTTTAGATGAGAGATAATAGAATGGAAAGTAAGAATAGATGAAAAGCAAAGGGACGAGGAGGAGAATGTCAAAATGATGAAGGCTTGTTGATCATAATCAAAGAGAAAAAGCATGGTTAAACAGTGCAGTCAGTTTGATTAAGTGTGCCACTGTTTTCACAATGATAAAAAAAGTGGCTGTGATAGCAGCAGAAATATATCTGTCTACAGCGAACAGATCTGATACATTATGAGAATAACAGATTCTTCAAGTGACAGCGCTACAGTAATGGTTATTATATCATTGTGTCAACAACAACAACAACAACAAGAATCTATATTAATGTAAGAAATTGTCATTTGATAATAGAAAAATAAATAAAAGAACAAATACAATTGTAACCTTTTTATTTATTCAATAACTAATTTATCTACTAATTCATGCACAAAGGATGTCGGAAAAACAGATTTTTTGAACGATTTTTCAGAAATAATATTTATGTAACAGCAATAGACTACATTTACACTTGCGAATAAATCAATAGATGATATCTATGTTGTATCATAATAATGAGTAATAATTAGAAGCAGTGAAACCATTTACACATATCGTTCACTTGTTTTCATCTGTGAAGTCTCATGTTTATATGCAGTGTCAATATAAATAGCATTTATTACGAATGTGAAGGAGAAATCTTTTATTCATTCAGTCAACCACGAGATAAACTGGCAATTAGAGTTCTTCACTTATACAGCAGTTGTAAGATTTCAGATTGTCTAACAGATGGTAGCATTACATTCTCCATGTAATACAATTAAACAAATGGCTAACAAGTATGGCCAACTAGTTGCATGTATAGAAAAATGATGCATTGACAGAATATGCAAATTCTTTTTTTTTTTTAATGCTTTAGATATAGAAAAGACATTCAGAAATTAATATGCTTAAATATTAAACTTTATAAAATCAATATGTTTATAATAGTGTATGAATTCAATTAAAGAATATGAGAAATATAAAGTTTATATATACAGGGTTCTTAGACATACAGGATTTGAGAATTCCCTGATTTTCCCCCTGATGATCTGGAAAAATTGTGATTACAATTTAATGGTAACACAAGCTATTCTGAACACCAAACTCTTCCCAAAAATTGATTGATAAAATAATGAAACTTAATTACACACGTGCATAAAGTTAGTTAAGCATACTTTTTTTAATTTAATTCAATTTCTGGTCAATTTTTTATTTAATTCAATTTCTGGTCAATTTGATCATCTAATTTTAAGAGTCAGAATGAAAATTCTCTTTCGGCTATGAAAATATAAAAAAAATTTGTAGTTGCATTTTTAACTGAAAGAATGTGCAAAAGAAAGTTGCCTTGAATTACTTGATTAATTATTTTCATACGCCCCCCCCCCCCTCACAACTCATTCCCCCTAAAAACAAATTAATTTCCTGATGAGTACAACACCTGTATATATATATTTCTGTTAAGCAGCATTAATAGTAAAATAAATTTATTTACAAATGGAAAAATTACTAATTTTCAACTTCAAATAAATAAAAAATAGATTAATATTTTGTAAAATAATTTTTTAAATTGTAATGAAAATATGGATAATTAGCATTATTTGATAAAATAAAAAATATTAACAACTTAAATGAATCATAAAAATATTTGATGTACTTTGATTCAATGTATTTTTTTTGTTTCTTTCTTTTAACGTAAGAAAAATAATTGTACCTAGTAGAATCGAATAAATCATTTAATGGCTAAATAATTAGATTAAACTTAAGCAGATGTGTTTATTAAATGAAAACATGCGACATTATATCACATACAGATTTTCCTCCAGTTCCATTGAAAAATAAAAACTGCTAATGAAAACCAAATAGTTAAAAAAAATTCTGATTTCTTTTGAAAAACTTTTTACGTGAACAGCAAAATCAGTTAATAAGAGGCAAAACTGTTAGCAAATTCAATCCTCACTTTGTAAATATTTACTATAATAAATTTAATATAGTTCAAAACCACAACAGTTATGTAGAAATGCGTTTTTCTTTTTAAATGGTTAAATCTTTTTAAACGTGTAATGATTAACAGACAATCTATTTTTAAATGCAAAATCAAAATGATTGAATTTCATTGTCAAAGTAAAAATTCATCTTGATCACACAAAAGCAATACACATGTAAAAGATATTATTGCAGTTTTTAGCAATGACTTAACAACCGCTAAAATGTTATTAGTAAATCAAATATGCATAAAATGAACACATGAACTATGTTTACATAGACTAACGTTTCTTATATGTCTCGTAATAAATTAATGAGCATCACTTTAAATTGAACCAAAGTGTGTAAGTAACCAAACATAAGTTTGTTTTCCTTATATTCATACGAAAGGTCTTAAATTCTAATCAATTATTTTGTATGCACAAAGTCGAATTTTTTACTCTACGATCTCTATGAGAAATAAAAGACAAGCAAGTTACTGCTATTGATGGAATATTGATTTACAGAAAAAATGTAGAAGTGTCATGAAAACAATCAGCTAAAACATGAGGACTTTTTGATATTTGCATAACTGAAAATTTTTTTTAAACATAGCCTAATATCGATAATGAAATTGAAATGAACATTAAAATTGTACAAATATACTGATTTAAACAAAATTAAATAATAAAATATTTGCTGTGTCTGTACACACACACACACAAAAGTGGCCTACTGAGTCAACCATTGAGCCTGGATTAGATTGTTTGAATCAGAAAAAACTGAGTTTGGAAAGTCAGTTCAAGTTTTTTTTTAAAATAAAAAGACGAAATCCAAAACTACTAGTTTCTCCCCCTACATTCTCTCTCTCTAGATACGTTTTAAATAGTATTACTACTTGTCATATTTCTTTTTGTTTATAATGAACTATTCCAATAGTTTTATAGTTACTTTTGAATGTTAACAAACAGAGAGAGAGAGAGTATGTTTGACGGAAGCGAGAGTGATAGACACTGTATAAAATAAGAGGGGGGGGGGGTCAAACAACATAGAATGAAAAAGATAGATCTGCAATAAGAGATTGATCACTTGGTGAGTTAATTGCAAATTATGATTAATTAAAAAAATTAAAATGAATGTTTTTTCAAATATAACTGAATTCTGAAACTGGGGAATATTGTATCATGTATTTTATGTGATTAAAATATAAAGGAAAATGTCTTAGGGAAACAAACGATGAATAACTCAGGTTTAGTATAATAGATATTTATTAACTTAAACAAAAAATTACTAATTCCATCCCTGAAGAATGCTTCACTCAAATAATTTATAAAAGTTCACCCAATTTCATCCAGATTACAGAGGCTTCTGGATAATGTGAGAAAAGAGAAGGTTTGGTTGTTTTACGGCAAAACCATATCTTGCTGAAACAATAACTATTGTAGGAAATTCATTGTATATAAATGATCACAATAGATTCACTCAGATTTGAACTCAGCATAACCGATTTCATAGTCTGAAATAGTATCCATGTTGTTGACCAAGTACCGTCCAAAAAAGAGGAGAACAAGCAAAAAATAGTAAAATGTACTAACAGGATGCAATATAGTTTTCATCAAACAGATTCAACTTGAATCACATCATTTATTATTAAACATGAACAGACCCTATCATTCAGACCAATGATTATTCTCTAAATAGATGTTCCAATATTTTTAGCTACAAAAACTAACACTCCCTAAATGGAAAAAAAGAAAAAAAGAACTTTTGAATAGTTTGTATTTCTGATTTAACTTTTGATAAACAATAAAAGTTTGAACTTTTGCAAAATGTGCATTTTTATATTTTGTTGATGCTTACATCTACTTCAAATTTACTTGTAATATATTTTTAATTATTTTTTTTAAATTACGAAATTAAATCTAACAAAATGCATCTCGGTTTCCTCATAAACAAGTTGCCATTTTAATAGTTGTAAATAAAATGTATCTTTCAAAATTTGAAAGGAATTTGGAAGCATTTAAACTGTCAAATAGAAAGTCATTGCTGGCTTTAAAATTCTTAGCAAATCCTCATAAGTTATTAAAAGATTGAAAGTTTTGGAAATTATTTACATCCAATATAATTTTATAAAAAGAGATTAAAACCACATTACCAAAATTAGTTATAGTTTTATAACAATTTGATTAAATTAATAATTTAATGACAAAACTATACCATAACAATTAAATTTAACTTTCAAAATACTATTTAAATAAATAATAATTTGTTTAAAATTAGAATAAAAAACAGCAAATTTAAAACCAAAAAACAAGCGAAACAAAAGTTAAAGTAAAAAGATTTCCGGGCAACACCGGATAGGGACAGCTAATAAAAATAATAACGTTACTACTATTACTACTAATAATAATTATTAAACATAATTAAAATTGAATAAAAAAGTATGTTAATATAACTGAGAGCAAAAGGAGAAAAGACCAAAGTTGTAATTGGGGAAAAAGATTACTGAAAGAGACTGAAACTTAATTTGAATTTCTTTATAACTTAAATAATTGATTACACTTAAGTCATCAATGCATTCTTTTACGAAGAAAAAAAAAATCCATTTTCTAGCTTTTAAGACTAGATTCCTTTAGAAGTTAGTAAATCGAATGGTGCAAAAAGAGGCTATTGATGTAGATCTAGAAATGTAGGACATCTATCTGAAACGGGAGAAATATCAATAAATCGCTTGCTATTCGGAGGGACTTTGACTTGTGTGGTACAGAAAATAGGTTAAGAAGCATCTTATTTTCATGCAATGATGAAACAGCAAATTGAACATTTTGAGATTTAACAACGTCTAAATAAATGCAGTTTTCATTCAAATATATCATTCAATAATAATTGCTAATTAATTACAACTCATACAAAGATTATTCAGACTACTATTCTCAACATTTCAACCAATGTAACCTCCGACTTTCTTCAAGTGCATCTTGTCAAACTCGGGAACCAATCCTTACTACAGGCAATAATAAGTAAACATAACAAAAAATTGTTTTCAACTATAAACCAAAGAATGAAATCCCATTTGTTTATGAACAAACTCAAATGCATTGAGGTTTATTTAGAAATGCATTGTGGTTGATTGAATTTCATAATTATTTTTGTTAAATAGGATTTATACAATGTTGTGTTATGTTGATATTGCATTTTTGATTTGAATAAATAATAGATTTATGTATAGGTGAGACGTAAAAAGTTATTTAGCGATTTATTAAAGTTGTTATTTAAATAAATCAAAGCCAAAAAATGTATGTTCATTATAATAAAAATTAATACAGAGATAGAGTAAACATTACTATTATCACATCCATCAGTAACACGAATTGTTAGCTCTGTTCAGCATTGCTATCAGATATTTGTTAGGTTAAATTTTGTAGCCAGTTAATGTTTAGTTGTTTAGCAAGTTATTATAGTGTGACTGTGAATAAATCAAAGCAAAAAATAAAGAGAAAAGTATGTTTCTTATAATGGAAATAAACATTATCAGCATTAAAAACTGTAATAATTTTTATTAATGTAGAGATTGATGAAACATTTAATTCTTTCAACATTTACCGGATTCATCAGGAACCCCAATTGTTAACTCTGTTCAATATTTTAACCAGTTATTGGTTAGGCTAAAGAGTGTAGCCAATGCAGTGCACTTTTAGTTATTTAGCAATGTATTAAAGTGTTTGTGTAAATACATCAAAACAAAAAGAAAAGTATGTTCGTTATAGTAAAAAGAAAAAACAACATTTTCTTCACTCAAATTGTTAACTCTGTTCAATATTTTAAGCAGAGGGTAGCCAATACATAGCTTTTTAATTAGCAGTTCATTATAGTGTTTATTTTAATCAATCAAAGAATAAATAGAAAAAATACCAGCCGCACCATTCTTCATAATTTTTTTTTAAGATATAAAAAGAAGAAATAGCGCCACATTGTTGTTTGTAAAGAAAACAATCTTTTTTTAACAAAATTATTTTAGAAAAAGAGGAATAATTTTGAAATTTAGATGAATTTGCTCAGAGAAGGTCAAAGCACTGTTGAAACGAGAAGATAGCGAGATTATTAAACATACACTTTGCTGATCGGATAGACATTTCTAAATATTGTCTCTCCAACACGATTGCTCTGGATGAAATTGCAGTGTTCATATATCAAGGATCTCAATCGGCAATTGATCAAAGGGATGCATCGTCACTTAACATTCCCTCCACCGGCTACGAAAGTACATGAGTTAAATGTATTTTGGTAATTCATCTCGATGGAAGTAAAGCTCCACCTCTAATCATCATCAAAGGCAGAAACGACATAATTGAACACGTTTCAAGCATTTGTCTTCTGAAAACTGAAAGGCATGATGGACACAAGCAGTTTTAAAGAAGTGGACAGATTTCATGATGCCATTAATTTTGTGAGGAAGCCAAAGAGGTCTGATAGTTTGGGATTCAGCCAGCAAATACCGTGCAAAAGACATGAAGAAGTTTCTTGCAGAAAGAGGAATAGATCAAATCAGAATTCCCACAGGAATGACTGCTTATCTCCAGACTCTTGATATTGCAATAAATAAACCATTCAAAAACCATTTACGCATAGAAATTAATGACTACATTGAAAACAGAATGATAAGAAATGAGCATGGAAATTTGGTGAAGCCCAGACAACAAGAGATCTTGACTTGGATGATCAATTGATGGAACAAAATCACAAACAGCTGTGTTGCCAAGACACTATGAGCAGGCAACCTGCATTAGAACTTCTCATTCAATGAGACCCATATTGCTCTAGATGAGAAAGTAAGGGCAAAAAATCAGGATACAATTGAGTCATACGTAAACAATAGCATTCAAGAGGAGGAGTAGGATGATGATGATGATCATCAATTTTAAAGTAATTGTTGTTTATGAATTTTTGAATAAAACCATGTTAATGATAGATAAATGTAAATCAATTTTCTAAATTTCTATTCTGTAATGTTTTGCTATATATAAAAAATAAGACATCGCTACAAAATAAGCTCTAGTGTCACATTTTGGAGTGAAAATTAATATAATCCCCGTCTTATTTTTGTAGTAAGACACACGAATATATAATTATTTATATATATATATATATATATATATATATATATATATATATCAATAACATGAAAAATCAACTTCTCAGAATGAGGACAGAGCTGTATCAAAACAGCAGATCTTGCAGATGCACAAAGGGCTTTATATCCTTTCAGATAGAGCTTTATAACAGTAACAAATAATAACAGAAGCTTATCATATATATATATATATATAAATAATTTATTAGAAAACTACATGTTACATATTTCAGAATCATACCGCAATTTCATACAGATGAACTGACTTTTTAAATTTTTGAAAAGTCTATACCAAAAGAGAATCGTCAGCGTACTGAAATGTTTTTTTTATCTCATTTCAGTATGCTGACGATTCCCTTTGGGTATAGACTTTTTTTAAATTTAAAAAGTCAGCCCATCTGAATGAAAATGTGGTACAATTCTGAAATATGTAACATAGTTTTCAAATAAATTATTTGTATCAGCTCTCAATCTTCTGCAATCGAGCACTATTCATTTCTTTTAATATAATTTGACACACTATATATATATATATATATAAATTAGGAAAGTTCATTTTATAAAGCATCTTTTGTAAGTTAATATAAATATAGAGGCAAAAAAGCCTTCAAAAACCATGTATTAGATGCGAGTAATTAAATCAAAAGAAAAATAAAAATATTTCGAAACATTTAATAAAATATTTCAAAATACCTTCCGTTTTTTTTTTTCTTCATCTTGATTTTTTTTAAGCTAATATTTCGCTTGACAAAAACAAGCTTCATCAGAGCCAAGACAAATAAAGGTATAACCTTTTTTTTTCCCATAATTTACTTCCTGGTGTTGGTGAAGTGTCACGTCCGGTGTTGTGGACTATTGTTGAAAATGTCTGTTTTAAATAGAATAGAACTTGATTGCGCATGGTCGCTGCGAGTTATAAATTAGGAAAGTTCATTTTATAAAGCATCTTTTGTAAGTTAATATAATTACTCGCATCTAATACATGGTTTTTGAAGGCTTTTTTGCCTCTATATTTATATATATATATATATATATATATATATATACGAGCACAGCGGTTGAGATGGAGAATACTGTCTGAATCATGACAGCAGTAACAGTCGATTTCTATTGCGAATTAAGTATAACTGAAAAAAAAGAGTTGCCATTTTACTCTCATAATCGCAAGTTAAAAAGTGTGTGAAAAAAAAATCTTGAAAAAAATTCTCCTAGTTGTTTGAATTTAATTTCAACAGCAACCGTCAATTTGTTATTGCCATCAGTGTGAGTTAAGTAAATCAAAATCATTTAATGGATTTTGGTCAAATTTGCAATAAGGATTTTAGGCATAAGAAATATTGAAGCCATTTTTTAATCCACAGGGGTAGATTATTCTTGTTCCATCAGTCATTACTTGATAAAAGGATTAAATAACACCTGTGTCAAAATAGATAAAAGCATTGAGTAAGAATTAATTCTAAGTGACAGTCTTCTTGGGGTTGAAGGTTCAATCCTCACTACAGGTGATAATTAAGAATAAAACAAAACATTTAAATTACTTAACCCTTCTATCTGCTCTATTCAACTGTTGAATATAAAGTCAGTTTTTCCCTTTTTAAAATTCTCTTAGAATAAAATACTGTATTAAAGGATTGAAAGGCTTGGAAGCTATTTATATCCAATAATTTGATCAAAAGAGAATGTATTGATCAAATGTTACTTTTTAAAACACATCCTGGTAACGGTGGGTAGGTCATCCTAGAACTCAATAAAATAGTTCCATTAGTTAAACAAAGTTAAAGATATTTATTTCCTGCTTCAAATTCACTTTTTAATCCTATTTTCACTTGTAAATTTGTTTTATTATAAGAGTTTTCTTTCTTGGGAAATTGTTTTTTTTTTTATTGCACTTTCAATAAAATATAATTATTGAAATAGAAAACAGAAGCAACATGCAAAATGTTATAACATTCATAAATCAAACCATGTAAAAAGCTAACAAGATGAAAACAATACAAATGTTGCAATGTATATATTTGTGTTAAAACATTTAAAGATTCCTTCGTTAAAAACAAATATTGATGTGCATACAAAAATAACATTTGAAAAAAAAAAAAATGGATTCAGTTAAGTTGAAATATAATTATCGATTTATAATATTAAAAACAAAAAAATAAGAAATTTAAAGAATCAATAAGTAGTAAGTATGAGTATTTGAGTAAGTAAAAATTCCTGAGTAAAACTTTTAATTAAAACATTGAAATAAAAAGAATTGAATCATTGTAAAGAAAAGAAAATGAATTAAATAATTATATTAATTGAAATTATTCAAAATTAAACAAAATGAATTCTAGTAGTATCATATTGTTCACATGTGTAAAGAAATTTAATATATCGCAAATTGAGGAATTAGCAATCTTTAAATCTCTTCTCCTAATCTCTATTGTAACAATATACTGACAGCTGTTTGGTGCAATACAAACATGAGTTATGGCTTAGATGGATGCCTGGATTACATTTTTGTGACTGCATTCTATCATGGTTACAACATCAATAAGAAACCACTCTCAACAAGTGCTTCTAATCACATTCAAAATGTTGCCGTTTCATCTGAAAGGTTCGTTGACAAGCTGTGCTTTTAAGGACAACAAAATGAGAAGTAAACAATTTAAGCAGATGAAGTTCCCTAATACATTTGTCATTTGAGATAGTAACACCTTTTGTTTAATATCTATACCAATAAATGTTACAACTTTTCATATGTCTGTGTTTCTCACTTCTACGTAACTTACACATTATTTTATTTACTATTAATCGATTATTTAGTCAAATCAAAAATCCAATAGCATAAAGTACTAAAAGAAACTTTTTAAAAATCCCATTTAAAAAAATAATTACAAAATTAAATCCACCATAATGCATTTTGGTTTGTTTGTAAACAAGTTAACTATTTTAATATTTTGTGAATATTTGAATTAAAAAGAATGAATAACTTTGTGACCCCTCAAAATTTAAAAGGAATTTGGAAGCATTTTAACTGTCAAATAGAAAATCATTTCTGGCTTTAAAATTCTTAACGTTATCATGTATTAAAAGATTGAAAGTTTTGGAATCTATTTACATCCAATAATTTCACAAATAGAGATTAAAACATTACTTTAACAAAATTAGTTATAACTTTACAACAATTCAGTTCAATTAACAATTTCATAACCAAACAATACCATAATACTTAAATTTAACTTTAAGAATCCTTTAAAAAAAGAATAATAATTTGTTTTTAAAAAACAAACAGCATAGTTTAAAAAAACAAACAAGTGAAACAAAAATGAAAGTAAAATGACTCTGGTTTAATATAAATAACCACATTTTATCAATATTCACACAAGAAAATGTCAGACAAAGTGAAAACTTAACAAATTCAAGGATTTTTTTGTGAATAATGCAGCTTGAGTACATTACGATCTTGTTTTCAGTGCTAAATGAAAATTAGTATAAATTAAAACAATCTCCCTGTAGTACAATATTTTTTTTGCAAAGGTTTACTATTATATATTAAAATCTCAATGTTATATATACATTATTCACTAAAATATTTAACTTTTTACACTATCAATGAAAATAAATGAACCAGATGTTTAATCATCATGCGATTATTCTGCTAATTTCAGTTTCATAACTAATCTTCGGGGAAAGATGATAACACACAGTAATATCTCCTTTTTCAAGAAGAGCAAATAGACAAAACAAGAAAAAAGAACCAAATAAAAGAAAGGTTCTCATATATAACCTCTTCTCTCCACATAAAAACTACTATATAGAAACAGATAATTAAATTGCAGGCGAGATAAAAAATATTTGAGGGTTTTCATTCATTAAATTGGCACTGTGATATTTTTTTATGGATCATGATATATATCATTAGTAAAAAAAATAATGTGATATATCGATGAACTGTTACACTTCTAAATATGTGTTTCCAATTAGATTAATTGAAGGCAGTAATCAATAAAATGGCACAACAACGGGACACTGAAAAAGAAGAAAGTTTGGTAATAGACACAGTTCATGTGTTTCGGAATGTCTGAGATGAGGATTGATAATTTTTATTATTTGGATTACTATTCTTATATTGGTTTTTATATTCACAACGTTTAGCCCGATGTAATCTCTGATCCTTTTCAAGTGCATCTTTTTGAACTTGGAAACGGCTTTTTATATAAATGACTGGGGATTAATCTACGTAGATCAATTCGTCCAACACATAGCAGCATTTAAAACCTAATATGACGACAATGGAATTGAAATACTGTACAAGTTCTTGAATTCGACAAAGATTCTCAAGTTCGAAAAAATGCACTTGAAAGCCGTAGGTTACATTGGCCGAAATAATAATAGTAAACAGAATAATCCAAATATAAGAAATCTTTCCAACCATAGATTGATATGGCTGATAGCACCCTTCACGAGAGTCCAACGTTCAAACAACATGAATTAAAATACATAGAAGATACTGCCAAGTCTGCTGCAAAAAAGTGGGCTCCCTCTACCGTGCTAGAAAACTTCTCACACCTGCCAGTATCCTCTATCTCTATAAAGCCAGCATTCCCCCATGCATGGAATATTGATGCCACATCTGGGCTGGTGCATCAACCACCTCTTGGAAAGGGTGAATATAAGAGTCTCTAACTTAATGGGTTCAACATTGTCTACTAAGCTCCAGCCCTTGTCGCAATGTTGCATCCCTGTGCTTGTTTTTCAAATACTTCCACAGAATTTGCTTCAATGAATTTATTGCACTTGTACCCATCAACATAAATACCCTCGATAAACTCTAGCGGCAAAATTCCACCCCTTCATTATAAAGGTCCTCAGATTCTGGAAGACTTTCTACTCTAATAGCTTCTTCCTTGCTCCCTTTTCCTCGACTGTACCAACATGAGGAAATTTAGATGTAATATTAACAAAAATCTCGCTGCACAAATCCCTACTTATAAATCGGGCCTCTAATCACAGTAGCTCCTTACATCTAAGTGGCAATATACCTTGTTAGGGGTGAATAAAAAACATGTTTTCTTTTCTTTTTATTTATATGGCTTATTATAGAGAATAACAAAAATAAAATGAAAAAGAAGAGTTTAACAAAATTTCTAACCCCCCCCCCCTCTACACACCTCTCTCTCTAATCATTATCCTTCGTCTACACACCTCTTTCTCTGGCTGTTTCAATATCAAAAAAAAGAAAATGAACAGTGTGATCTAAATTAAAAGTTCTATTTATAACGAGCAAATGTTTGCTAATGGCGTACATTTATTTAGTAATTGGACCAAACAAATCTTTTTTAATTGAATGATTTTTTTTATTTTACTAAAAATATTATGAGTTTAAACTTGTTCAAATTGAAAGAAATTTTAATTTTCTTATTCATTTGCACAAATTAAAGAAAATTTGTATAAAAAAAAAAACTGAATTTAAATGGAAAAAAAAATGTACCTATTTATGTTTGACCAAAACAGAAATAGTTACTTTTTTTTTCCAAGAATTACAGTAGACCATACTGTAATTCTTGAAATGTTGTAAAAATGGCCACTTTATATTTTAATGAAATTAATATTTCAATTTTAATTTGCAAAGTTCTTCACTCATATAAACTTTACAGTGATAACTTTTTTACCCCAACCTGAGCTGTAACTGAATCTTGGGTAGTTTGCAAGAAAATACAACTTTTTTTATACACTAGATCACTGCTTGGCAGGTCATACTGAGAATAAAATTACCAAGATGCATGCAAATGTGCACTGATGAATATGCATATATATTTCTACTTCCTTGTGCAGGCGTTTCACATACTTAAAACTATTCATTCTTGTTCCAGAAAACAATAGAATTCAGCAATGAAATCGGGATTGCTAGTATATAGATTTCATAAAATCACTTGCCACGTGGTTGATATTGCTTTTATGCGCTACAAATTGTTGCAGAGTAGATTAATATGAAGAAAACCAGATCATAATTTATCTAAGATTGATTCGTTTTAAGAAATGTCAGGTGCTTGGATTTTATAAAATGGTTGTTAATCGCATTTTGCAAGCTAGTTTCAATCATTTGAAACCAAAGTTAGGTAATCAATGCCTTCCGATGAGTTAACTCAGAGGATGGGTTACACAAAACAGGGAATGAAGGGGGTTAGGATTAGATTTTAATGAAGGGGGTTCGTTAGATTTTAAGAAATGAACAAGAAGAATAGACATGAGAGAGACAAACAACAGCATCACCAGAAGCACAAACAGAATGTCACAAGCTAGAATTGCAAGTACGTCAACCCAACATATACATACTACAACTGGTGAACAAGCAAATTTCTATCGCTTATATTATACTTAATTATGCGAATGCTGTTAAAGATTCACTCGTGAAATGAATCATTTGCATAGACGACAACATGGATTAGTTGACAGTCAGAACTTTTGTTTACAACTAAGGATTCCCTGGTGTGTGTAGACTTTGTTTGTTTTGAGAAAGCCGCCACCCCTCTTCCGTCATAGATACAGCACAAAAGTCGGCGGTGCTTCACCTGACGCAGTCACCATTGGAAAAAGTGAGCCATTCATCTGACGTATCAACTCCACTACATTAAGTGGCACAAGACTAACACTTGCACCTTTCTGAAGTCATGTTGCATGTATCTTTTTTCAACAACTCTTTTGGGTAACTTGTAGTGATGTGTTTAATCAAATGGTTATAGTAACTACTTATTTTATTACCTTTAAACAAAGTTTGTCTTGATTAATTTATACCGTTTTGTTAGAACACAATTGTATGCTGAGAATAGTCTTCATAGTTTACAGTTAGAATTTGACTCCTTTAAAAAGTGAGAATTTTTTTTTTTACACCTTCTCTAAACTTGATTCACTACATCATACATATTAACTGTCGCAATGGTTCCTAAATTGACGACAAAAAAGTTAATAATTCTAAACTATACATTGATAAAGGGTGATTTAACAGCAATGAATAATTGCGTCATGCAAAAACATATAATGCAATAATCTTCCAGAAACTGAAAATCATTGTATTCTAACATAGCAAGTGTTTAACTTCTTTATTTTAGAGGTTCTATAGATTGGTTGATCGGACTGTGACACTTCTGTTTGATATTTGAAAGTGCAAAGACATAATCTGATTCTAAAACAGAAACTGCTACAGCAATCTGGAGGGGGATTATCATACTAGTAAATGATACGACTTTTAAAGCGTAGGGTGCTGTTAACTAATAAACAGCGACGCATATGAATCATATAAACATTAAATAGAGAGAAAGTAATTTCTTGTTCATATGTTACAGAATTATTTAGATGAGAATTGATCATTTATATCATTCAGATGACAATTCTCATCTTCGTTGTTATATTCACAACATTTTGGCCTATGTAACCGCCTTCTTCATGTACATTTGTTATTTTGTTTTTTAACTTAGAAATCTTCTAGTTGAACTTGTATTTAATTTACACCTGTGTATTAAATAAAGGGATCAATTCTACATGGGTTCCCGAGTTTGACTAGAAGGTTTTTGTTTACAGCATAAAAGTTCTCCATTAATCATACAAAAAGTTGTCACATAGTTTTACTAATGGAGGACACGACAGGTAATGACAACTAACATTGTTTGACCTTCCGGTAGCCAGAGAGAAGAATCTTTCTTTCTCTAACCCTACATGGAGAAATTCATCACTCTTTACGAAGGGTGGAAAAAAGGCTCCTTTCTTCAGATGCATCTTCCTGAGAAGCTTTGTGTGGCGGACACGCTCATGTTTGAAATAGCATTTTCATCGTTAAATATGCAGACTGAATGGATGCATCTTTTAAATATCCGTTATCGTTAAATTATTTTACTTTTTAATTCTTTAACATCATTTCATCATTATCAAAAATAAGAGATGTAAACACGCACGATTTTTTGAATTAGAGAAAAGCAATAGAAAAACCTAACAAATCATTCATTGTAAAAATTGAGTAAACTTAAATGTATTTACCTTTTCAACATTTTCAACTTTGATGTTTTCTATTTGTTTAAACTGACACCAGCAACACAGTAATCTGATATGAACAATAAAAAATAAAACATATAAGTTTGTTTCGATAATTGGTATTACATAAATATTGATGTGCATTTTTTAGAAAATATTTTGAATATTTGCAAATGATTTTTAGAGAACTCAATTTTATCAATTTCAAAGCAATTTTTGCATAGCAACTTTTAAAAAGTATAACAAAAAAAACATTTTTGAATCTATTAAAGTAATTTTGCTTTGGAAAGTGAAACCTGGCTAGTAAGGGTTGAGGATATATGTTACATGGAGTGAAATGATATGAGAATGAAAAATGGATCTGAAATGTGAGTCTTAAAGAGACTTAGATCTGATGACCTCAGAGGAAGATTAAATGTGGACAGTATAGGGAGATGTGTGCAGAAATGGAGACTTTATTCATTTGGTCATATTGAAAGAATGGATGAACGTTCTTGAGTTAAAAGATGTAGAACAGTTAGGGTAGCAGAGTCAGTTGGCAGGGGAAGGCCAAAAAAAACATGGGAGGAAGTGTTAAGGATAGATTTGAGAGAAAGAGGGATAAATAAAGATCTGGCAAGAGATAGGTTAGTTTGGCAGTCAATTTCTAAAAGCCATCCAACACATGCCAGCATATAAAACAAACCTTAAACTAAAGGTAGTGATTACTGAACCTCTAATTTGTAGATGGTTTTAACAAATTTGGCGATAAGCAGTTTTGACAGATATGAACGGTATGCATTAGTTATTTCAAGCTCGCTCGGAGATAATTGACTAGAATTTTCCATATTTCATCGCATTCTTTAGTTCTTCCGTTGTCAACAAACTGGTGTAATTTCTTAACTGGTCCACATGTCTAATTGTTGGCCTTCCTCTTCCTCTTCCCCTATTTTGCTTCCCACATATCAACTCTTGCTTCCTCATCCACATATGCCCAATAAATCTGAACCTTCTGCCTTTGAGCATTGCTGTTATTGTTCTACTCAGTTTTCCATTGGCTAAGATCAAAGTGTAGTATCTGTTCCGATGGATACTGCACCCCATAGACTGGTATTGTCTTGGCCTTCGGGGCTTGATTTACGCCGGTCTATGGGTCTGTCCTGTGCAGTTCTAGGAGGTCCACCCTCCCAGGCTTCGCCTCCCCTCTTTGGGAAGGAGTAAGTTTATTGCTTACTGCCTGAGGCGCCCCTACCGGTGAATGCCGATAGGGCTGCCCAGGCAATTTTTAAACCCCACTTTCCCGACCCGACCTTGGGTCACATCTTACTTGTGGGAGTAAGATAAAAACTGGCCTTGTGCCTAACTCCTGGAGAGGAGTAAATCAATACTCAGTTGTCCATAGATCGTCATTTGTTATCCTATCTCTCCAAGTGACGCCTACGACTGTTACTAACATCCTGCTATAGATATCATCTAGTCTATGCATTAAATAAAAATAATAATTTCATAATCAATTACATCTTAAGCATTCTACTTCAGCGGATTACCACTTAATCTGATAAAGCTGTACAGCCTTTGAATTATAACACAATTGTTGTGGAGTGTTAGAATCACCCCTCAAACTGAATGAACTAGTCTTAAAAACTATTAGTATATGTACATATTGTATTATTGTGCATTCTATGACGAGAATAAAGATATAGTTAATTGATAATATTGTCTTCAGCATATATCCATTGTTTCTACTATCGACTATGAATAATGATATAACAAAAACACTGATCATTCAAAAGATTAAGAATAATAAAGATTAAAATAGCAATACAAAGGAAAAAGTTACAACCATCATTTAAATCAGGATTGAATAAATGGACAGTATATACATATATAAATAAGTTCTAAATAGAAAAGATTTGAGACATTTCTTAAATATGAATTTATAAATATACTTGGTTTCCTGCGTTACTACCACAAGTATTTGATAACTATGTCTATATATTTCCTCTTTTTATTGCAATCCATTTTATGGCTTACTCTTTAGTTTTAAATGAAAATGTCATTTTCCTGGCTTAGATAATTTTAATTTTATATGCATTATACTAGTGTTTATAAAAAGAAGAGTTGGTGCATAGATTTTGAAAAGAAAAAAAGAAAAAACTATTTAAAAAATATATTTGAAATTGATAAACCAAAAAGATTTTAAAATTAAACTTGCAGAAAAAGGAAGATAAGGTAAAAACTTAATAGACTGAAAGTAACTTGAATCAGTTATACTACAAGTTTGCGATATAACTGTATAGACACCTTTTTTTGCTGCAGAGATCACTATGTTCTTGTTCAATTTTGAATATACTTAAACTATTTCCTGATGTTAAAGATTCGTTCAAGGTTAGTAACTCTGGATGAAGGGATGCAACTTCATCTACCAGAACTCCTAAATGTCATTTTTGAGCCGCTTTATAGTTACCAGACAAGAACATAATATTTAATTATGCAAAAGTGAAAAAATAAGACCCCTGAAAAGGAGAATCTTAAAACAAAACAAACTAGAATCTTTTATATAATAGACTAGCCAATGTTGCCCGAGAGTCTTTTTACTTTCATTTGTGTTTCACTCTTATTTCTTTTTAAATTGCATAAATACTTGAGTTTGTGTGTGTGTTGGGGGGGGGGGGGGTACTCTTAAATTTACAAGTAATAAGAAACTAAGAGCCAGAGATGTCAAATTAACAAGAAGTATGATAGAGAGGAATCGTTGATTACATGAAAACATGTTAGGAGAGAGAAACTGGCTACATAATGACAGCAAGAGAAGGAAGGATGACACTCGAAAATAAGATTTTTATAAATTTCCTTTTAGTGTACGGTATTGCATTTTTACTTTAAATAAATATTCGACTAATAATAATAAATATAATAATTCAATGTGTAATTATCCAAGTTATGTTGAAGTGAGACAAGCACATACACAACGCTGTCTCATAATTTTATTAATATAGATTCACAAAACAAAGTCTCTAATCAAATAGGTCCCACACTACTATCTACCAAGCTCCAGCCCCTGTCGCATCACTTCAATGTTGCAGTCCTATGTTTGTTCAACGGAGTGTACTCCAACGAACTTACTACACTTAACCCCTCTACGCAAATACTCACGACAAACCAGACAATAAGCAAAGTTGCACCCCTTCCCTGTAAAGGTTCCCAGATGCCGGAAAACTTTCTACTCTAATAGTTTTTTTCCTCGAACCTCTCACCTTTGAAATTCCCTTCCTGCTTCCGACAGTACCAACATACAGAAATTTAAATGTAATGTGAACAAACATCTCGCTGCACAACTTCCCACTTAGGATGTCCTCTATAAATCTTGCTCCTAATTCACAGTAGCCTCTTACGTCTCAGTGGCAATATCCCTTGTTTGGAATGAACATAAGTTTTAAAAGATAAATAAATATTTTTCTAATTATTATATAGTTTTGCTATACCTATTATTTATGTTATGTATCTATACTAAAACTGTGATTATCCAATTGATTGCATTTTGTAACTCTTAAATAGGACTAAAAGGATCAAATGATTATTTAAATTGATACTTGGCCGAAAACAGGTAATTGTGTTAAGTAGAGTCAGAATCTGACATACCCATTCTCCAAGACACATACTCAAAGCAGAAACTGCACCTCAGTGACCCCCAACTCTGCGATCACCCGCTGATAGTCAAGCACATCCTAATAGATTGTAAATATAAAAATACCCACAAGAAACACTGCCATGTATAAAATTTCACCATTCTCTCAAATAATAGACTACCTGAAAAAACCCAGAGAAAGCTATAATATCAGATACCTTTTGTAAACAATTGTTATCAGTACCTGTTTACTTTGTGTTTTGTTATCTATTGTGCTAAGTGAGTATATTTGTAATCCTGTTGTTTCAAATAAGAGTTGTTTTTTGTTTTTGTTTTGTTGTTTTTTTTGTGGGGGGGGGGGGTATATAATAATATCACTCCCACCCCAGCCATGTTGCTTTTCATAGAAAAGTTAATGTTTGGCTTTAAAATAAATCAAATTTCTTCTCTGTATTCCTTGTTGAAATTCATCCAATTTTAAAGTGGTGATTTCAAGGGAATTGGACAAGTGCATGACGACCAATGGAGCTGGATCAACTGATAATCAGCCAAGAAATGAACAACACTTAAACCATGCCAACTCCACCATCTTGAATCATTTGGCTGCAATTCACAAAATAATCATACAAATTGTGCTGTCGTTGATTGATAACAATTGATATTGTCATTTGGGGACACATGCATCATACATGGCCTGAATGGCGACACATTGCATGTAATGAAAGGTGTTTCTTCTATACAAAATGAGATGCAAGTAAAGATGAACATTATAATACAAGAAGAGCGATAGCAAAAAAACAGAGCTGCACAAGGCATCATTTTTCTTTTCTACTAAAACAGTTTATGGTATAAGATTAACACTGGAAAAATTTAGTAGATGTAATATCCAAAAGTTAACTCAATATTTCTGATCTACACATCAATGGCTGATCAAAGATTTATAAAAATGTGTAAAAATTGGATTAGAATGTTTCTTCTGAACTCGTACTGCATATATACTCGAATTAGTAACTTTTCTTTCCCCATATCATTTTTGGAATCACTAGTAATTCAGAATTAGCATCAAAACTGATAACATTCTATTGTAAAGGAATCTACAACTTGGTCTACGAACTTACAAAAAATAATAACGATGGTAATTGTTAAATAATTACCCAATGATTGCTTTTTGAAAATTGATAACATTTTATTTTTACCAATACAACAAAAATAATTTTTGGTACAAGGAGTCATTATTGTTTATATATTTTTTTCTTTTGACCCCATTCTCTGTGCAGATCAATATGTCACAGACGGCCAATTGATTTTTTGTTTCTTTTTCCAGTATGAAGCAGATTCAAAATCCTAGTGCGTTTACAGGAACAAGTAGGGTTTGGTGAGACAAGAAAATGAAGGTGTCTTCTATGTATATCACCCATATGGTTGGCTTTACGATTGTTTGTACTAAAGTCATTTTTTTAATATTCTATGCATATATTCACGAATGTATGAAACATCATAATACACAATTAATTACCAACAATAATATTTAAAGAGGGGAAAAACATCACCCTAGATACACAATACAAATGAAAAAGATAAGACATTTTAGTGAAAAGAAAAAAAAGTAATATTTTGTATTTTCTAGAAATGACAATCTTATTTTTTTAAATGAACCCAAATTCTTTTTTTTAAAAGTATTTGTTTTCATGTTTATCTTTTTATAAAATATTCTTCAAATATACTGGATACATGGCCTAGTGGATATAGGCGTTGGTGAAGAACTATTCTAAAGTGGATTCTACATAACTCCAAAAAATGAACTGATATTAGATATCTAAAAAACATGAAATTTAAAAAATCTACCTGAGTGGATTGTAGAAAAGGTTCAATTTGAAATTGCAAGAAAGTGACGAACTATGACCAAAAAACACCTGAAGGCTGGCGAGTAGACCAGTTGAAACGTTTTGGAAATAACAACAACTAATATGAAGAAAACAGTTTGAAAGAAATTTAAATCAAATCAGTTAAGATGAATCCCTATTTACTTTCTCCGCCACGAGGGAAAAGTTAGACACAAGGCCGGTTTATAATGGATATTCAGCTCCCTAAAAAAAGGGGGTATTCTCAATTGGACAAAAATTAAAATTACCACAGTTGAAAAGGATTTCTCCTCCTCTGATTGAACAGATACAACACTTTGATCCCAGCCAGTGTAATTTATCTGTATAATAATACAAACTCATCGCCAAAGACGAAATGCAAAAAAGTAATTGATGGTTATCTTATGTCACTGGTTGCCAAAAATGAAGATTTTACAAATTTTTAAATGAATTTTTCCAAAATCGAGCAAGACGTTATAAATATAATTCTGTTCTTGATTTAAGTGACATCCGTCTCATTTATTTGAAGAATATGTTGCTGACATTTGTATTTATGGTAAAAAAGAGACTATTTTTAGAAGATTTAAATTAGTACAATAAATAAATTAATACGTGCACATTATTTTTTTTATATATATATTTACTAGACCAGTATTTTTAGGGTAAGAAGAAAGAGAAAATGGTAAGTAAGCAAACGTGGAATTTCCACATGGTCCGGCTAGTCTAATTATATTTGTATTTTATAGCTGAAATTTAAGATGACGACTAATGCATTATAAGTAAACTTAAATTGAATATACTAATTAGAATGAGTGATGGTTTTCTATTTTTTTTTTTATTGTTGACAATGGCGTTTTTGAGTGATTATGTTCAATTACATGATAGGATTAATTTGGTCAAGTTTTTGTAATGTAATATACTTAAAGTTTGTCATGCAAGCTTAATTTTTTTTGTCAGTCACTTAGTATATGTGGAGGAAAATAAAAAAAATAAGTCAACTCTTGTAGACTACCTTCTATTTTAAACTAGAAGGGATACCCGGTATTGCCCGGAAGCATGGATAACTAAATGGAAGAGTTAAAAAAAAACCTCTGTCTCTCTCCCTCCAATATAATAAAAAGATTAAAAAACAAGAAAGAAAGAGATTTAACTGACTGCTGTTTGACTTAATTTCAGTGTTGTTTATTAAATAACCAGTAAGAATTTCATAACAGCCGAGACTTGCCGTAGCATTATTCTGACAACCTAGAGACTGCCTCGCAGACAATCAGGCACTTATTTTTATCTAAATGAGATATGGTTTTGGCTTGGTCCTAGGAGGTGAATTCTCCAAGACATTAACTCCTGCTTCCGGAGGAGTGGGAGGGATTGCTGGAGAATGCTTACAGGTCCATCCTCCACTATTTTTGTAGCAGACCAAAGTACCTATTTGAGAAAGATGGTTTTCCCCACCTACAGGCCTTGTGCCACATCTTGCTGTGATGGAAAGCAAATAAATCCATACCAGTAGAAATGAAAAAACAAAAAAATTAATTTTACCCCCCCCCCCCCACGCCCCGAAATAATCGTCCCTTGTGACCCTCAAGAAAATGAATATTACAGTATTTTTTTTACCATAATTAGGTCAAAGTCACACTGAATTCGATGTTGTAAGGTTTGTTAGTGTAGTTTCTTATTTTTAGGCAACCACACACATACACAGAGAAAATACAATTTTCCTTTATATAATAGAAGATAATCAAACGAAGAAAACATAATTGAAAAATTCTAATATGAATTTAATGTAAACCTGAATCCTAATATACATTGTCAACAGTGTTAGTTTTTAGCAGTAGAGGTAACATGAGTGGTATTTCTTTTATTTACTTTCTTTATCCAGCTGATGAAAATTATCACCTGGTTCTTTGTCCTGAATGGATTGATCCTGCAAAGAAACAGTTGAGTAGCAATGCAGACTGTTGGCCTTTGTCAATGTGTAATTTGATCAAGAGATTTCACCAGAAGCTGGCTTTTATTATTTCGAGGAGGAGACACAGTACAGTCAGATTAAAAGCACTCACTGCTGTTCACACTATCTGTTGTTAGCAGGGGGGAATAACAAAACCAGAAAATACTGGGATCTTAGTTCGTTTCATTGAAGAAAAGGATTAGTAGTTTATAGAACTTGGTTAACTTCTTCCTCAAAAGTAATTCAAAGATAATGTATAAACAAATAAAAAATGACTATCAAAAGGAAATACTGTTCTTTTGGTTACATCAAATTAGTTCGATTTTTTAGTCAGCTTTGCCCGGGCAGGGAGAAAGATCATTCAAAATAGTTGCGTTTACAATTTATTTTTTTAATATTAGATGAATAGTAAATAAAAAATTATTGTGTAATTATCAAAATTATATTTAGATGAGAAATAAACACATACACACGAAAAATGATCACACAATTTTATTAATATAGAAATTATGTAATGATTAAAAATCCTTATGTTTTTCTAAAAAAATTTTTTTAAAAACAACAAAAATGTAAATAAAATCTCTTAAAAACTGTAGAAAAGATTTGATTTCAGTTTTCTAATTAATTCAAACTCTTAAGTTTTTATTTATTGTTTATGCATCTTTGGTAATCTGTCTTTTTTAACAATCTTTTCTATTCAAATTGATGAAAACAATATTTCTGTACAGATATTTACACTATAAAATCAGCAACATACCACTATATTGTTAGATTTAATGAATGAGGAAAATGTCAATAAAATGATAAGACTTAAATAATACAATAAAAAAGTAACGTATTAAGAAAAAAAAAAAAAGGAAAACATAAAAACGAAAAACAACTCATGTATTTTGGATGCTTGATTTTCATGACATAAATAGCAATTCAAAGAAGAGGAGTACTTCTTTTATTTTTCATGATGGAAACAGGAATAAATAAGTAAAAAGAAAACTAAAACATAGTGTGTTGATTAACTCTGAAAACTAGACTACCCTAAAATAAAGACAAGCTCATAAAAGCAAACACATACATATATTTTAAACTTTGAAAAAAAAAAGAGTGCTTCATTAATTAGTATTTTAATTTTAATTATGCATGTCTTTTTATTTTGAGTAATTAAAACAAAAATTGTTGCAAGAAATGTTAAAACCACTGCTGTTTCAAGATTTTAAAAACTACTAGATGACCCGTAAACCGTTAGTACATTTATTTATTGGCAGTTTGAAGAAACTGTATAAGTATATTGGGACACGTTTCATACTATCAACAAACACTTTAAAACTCTAACAGAATCAATGGACAAAAAATCCACTTTTCAATATGTTCAATTTTCACAAAATGAAAGACTGTCACAATACATTGTCATCATATATCCTCTTTCTCTCTTCCCTCTTATCGCTATTTTTTATATCATTTCTCTCACTTCGTTTGCCTTTTATTTATCTTATTCGTCCTTCTTTCCATCATCTAAAACTTTCATGTAGAGATGAAGTGTGCACGGTGACAAAATGATAACAAGATAAAGAGTTTTAATAGTAAAGTAAGTAAAAGTTTTAGATTATTTGTTCTGAGTTCAATTCCATGTGAAGCAATTAAAAAAAAAAAGCTTAATTGATACCTGATATCTGAAATACATAGACTATGGAATGAGAACAGTTTACCTCAGGAGATTAAATAAAGTTTAGTTTAAAATTTCCTGGAGGTATCGACTACTACAAAAGAAACCTGAAAAGTTGTAAAAATGGCAGCAACCAAGATGAGGAAAACAGTCAGAAATATGTTAATAATGGAGATAACAATAGCTTATCTCAGAAAAATAACATTTTTATGAAAATTATTTTGACATTAAATATTATTTTTATTGTACATTTTATAAAAATCTGATTACAATTACTTTCTGGTATTATTTGGACTACTATTCTCATCTTGGTGTTGATATTCATAACATTTCGACCGATGTAAGCACCAACTTTCTTCAGGTGTTTTTATTTGCACCTGAGAATCTTCTATTCAAACTGGTGAATCAGGATGGAATGTCGAACTGAACCATTTATTTAATCTATGGGGGTAGATTGTTCTCATTTCCTCAGCCTTAGTTATTATTGACTGTAGTAAATCTATCCTTGTGGATTAAATAAAGGGTTCAGATTGAAATTTCGTCCTGGTTCCCACGTTCGAATAGTGTAAATGCCCTAGTATAATAATAAACATGAGATCGGCCTAAAATTAAACAAAAGTTGTCAATTTAGATTATTCAGATAACTCGGATTGCTATTCACATCTGCCTTGTGCTATTCACAACGTTTCAACTAATGTAATCTTCTTCAAGTTGTCAGAGTTTGACAAAAAAATTCCCAAGTTTGATTAGGTTTCCAAGTCCGATAAAGATGCACCTGAAGAAGGTCAGGGGTTAGATCAGTCGAAACATTGTGAATATAACAAACACCCAACATCAGAATATTAGTCCAAATATCAATCTTTACCTAAAAAATTCTGTAAGATAAAATCTTCCGGTTATTAAGTAATATTTGGGACATAATAAAAAGGGTTTTAATGTAACTTAAATATGCTATGAGTCGTAAATGGAAAATATGTTCATTGATTTCTTATTGTTAGACACTCAAAAGGATTTTTGCAAATTATCAATTAAGGAATCCCTTCAGCCTAACATCATGTTATGAAAAAATTATCCAATCGCTAAAAGAAATGTCCTATATAATTAGATGCTGGTATATGAAATACATTTCACACACCAATGCCCGAAGGTGGGGGCGGATGTTTCAACTTTTTATCATCATAAATCAAAGATTTATTAAATTTTAATGAAATATTCAGCATTTATTTAATAAATCATATTTTAAAAGGAATACTACTTTTCAAATTAAACATAATAGCGATTTTTTTAAAAAGTTTGATGCAATTTATGTTTGGTTCAGATTAACACACATGTGCAATAAGAATTTGGGGGATATTTTTAAAAGCATTTTTTTGTTGTTAAAACTATATTACCCCCCCCCCCCCAACAACATTTTCAGGGACAAAAAATAAATATTGAAACTCAGGAAACCTCCAGCCAGAGAGAGTGCTACTGAAACTTTCGATTTCAGGCTAAACAAGCTTGGGTCCACTCCAACCATTGAAATATTCAGTGAACACCAGTTCTGCCACACACACATACATGTATACATACACACACTTATTTTCACGGTTCACCGTTACATCATACTCTTTATAGTTTACTAGGTGTACTGAACAGGGATTGCCTGGGATCCATTATGTTCAAATTTGTAAATATTTCTATATTCTATAACAATTCCTTTTTTGTTAGTTTTAGTATATAAGCTAAAACTGAATAAAAAACAAATAAGAAGCTCTAACAATAAAAGAATAAAAGTTATTCACCATAGCTAATTTTTTTTTGTTATGGTGATTATTTAAGAATGTCTACATATTACCAAACTACCGGACCAGATTAAGTAATTTAAAAAATAAATTCTAGCGAAATATGTTACGGTACAATAATAACAAAAAAAAGTTGGCTAACCAGAATCAAAGTTCGATTTGTCAGCTAAAATGCTATTTAGGTCTGCTTTAAAATTCAGTCAACATAATTTTATACCATTAGAAGATAGAAAACTGTTCTGCCTCTAAAGACAATCTGAGAAAAGTAAAAATGATATGATGGAAGAATCATTATGATTTGATTCTTGTATTTTAAAGAGTGTGGTTATTATATTAATAAAGATTAAATCAAAATAGTGTATAATAAGCGAATTATAGAAATGAAAAGACATAATTAGATAATTTTATTTTTGTTATTTTGTTAAATTATAATTTGAGATTTGATTATCGAGTTAAACCAATCATTTAAGCGCCTTTTGATATTCTTTAAACTGACAATTACAGTCAATAAAAGAAAAAGTGATAACATCGTTATGCTAAAATCAGAGATGATTATACAATCACCTACAAAGACTAGCTGAAGAACCCACTAACACCAAGTAAATGATAATAAGTACGACAATGTTAAAAGTTTTGAACGATGGGTCTTGATTTGAAAAATAAACTGAAAAGAAATAATTTAAAAATGGAAATAAGCAAAATGTAAGATACATTTTCCATTAAAAAAGTAATGAAATACATAATGAATTTTATTAACCAACATATTTTATTTAAACATTTTAAAACAGGTAATTAGTGTGTGAAAAAAGGACAGGAGAAGACAAGTGTTTATATTATAAAACAGATTGCCCAAGGTTAAATATGTACATGTTTTATCTTCTGTGCCACATAGACAGCATTAAAACAAACTAATCTAACATATAAATTTTAAAAAAGTTGCACCTAGATAGCATTGTACAATCTTATTTGCACTATAACATATTTCATTACAGTTTATGTTTCAAATTATGTAATTCCTCCCAAATGGTAATATGGACACATTTTTCAACTATAAACTAAAAAAAAATCCACTTATATCATTAGTAAAAAATAAAATTCATCACTGATCTATTTCAGTTAACAGATAAGCATTTATATTTTTCTCAACTCCATCATCGCCAATTACTTTCATACTTTACTATCAGTATAGCAGGTAACAAATTTCCATTTATAACAATTTTAGCTGATTTTTTTTTATAATTAGGCAAGCAGCATTACTTGTTAATGGCTTCTCATTGTCTTCTTTTGCACAACATGCCATACTATTCTTTATTACTTCTTTAAATCTAAATTCAATTCCAATTGTCATAAAAAATAACACCTTTCTTCAAAACAATAATTAAACTGTTTTTATTTTGATAAATTATTTCCTGCTTCTCTAAAGGCGGAAAAATATTCAATTACAGAAATAACACATTGAATGGAATAGAAATTCTGTTAATCCGAGTTTAGTACGAAGTAAAAATCACTGACTTTTAATAGCATCTAAACTACAATTATAGTTATAGCTAATTAATCAAATTTAAAAAGCATAGAGTTTCTTGTCTATTTACTAAAATAAAAAAAATCCATAAAACATTATTTACTACTTGTATAAAAGCAGTTAAATATGATAGTACAGGAATAAGAGATTGAACAGAATACAAATTCTGTTTAATCTATTTAGTACAATGTCAACGCTAGAGAAATATAACAAATTTTTTTTTTTAAATCTAAGCTTTGTTGTCAATTTACTAGAATAAAATGATTAAACCAGTACTTAATTATTGCCTATAATTACTTACATTATTTCCACCTTGAAACAAAATATGAGCATTAATCTTTTAACCAGTTTTTCATGGCTATTGAAATATAACAACAAGCATCAACTTTGTTTTCTATTTTTATTTTAAAAGGTTGTGGCCAGCAACTCATATTCAGTTAAAAAGCTTTTTTGTTTTCTTTCAGTCTTTCTGTTCTTTCTTCGTATAAATATGTTAATAACCAATACTAATAGCAACAAAAAATATATAAATAAATTTATTATAATCTTAATCTTCTTCTGAAAATCTTAGGTAACAATACATACATTCCACGTCTTACATTATTACATTTACTTACCTCCAAGAGAAAGACAGAAGTTAGTAACATTACTGTTAACTCTTTCTTAGATTACTTATTTTCAACTTGTGCATCTGTGTTTCTCACCGATACATAACTTTGATAAATATTGATTCATTTTTTTTCTATTGGTTGAACGACATGAACTTTTCAGTCAAACTTAAACTCTTGCTACATTTAGTGTTAAGAGTATTGAAATGGAATGTTTTTTTTATTGGGGGGGGGGGGGGTATTATCCCTGACACTACTATTCACAATGACATATTGCAAACCTTCCTGTGCCATCTATAATAAATTTTTGAATTAAAAAAATAAATAAAAGATAACACATACTCTTCATTAATCCTAACACAAACTCAAAGTCCGGGTAGCAATACACAAAAAAAAAAGAAAAAGAAGAAAAGGTAATGGTGCGTGTAAGTGGAGAATTATAAGTCATTTTATAGTCTAAGGAACCATTAAAAGTCAATTTCACCCACTAATCGAATACTTAGTGAAAACAAAAATAAAATAAGGGAAGACAAACGAATTTTTAACAATCATATTTTAAATAAAATAATTGTTAACATGACTTCATTTTGAATTATTTTTTAATAAGCCCTACACCCAACAATGTCTCCACAAGGGTAATGCTGTGTAAATACAGCTTTTATTTAAGAGTTCAACAGAACAGCTTCAAATATAATTTTGAGAAGAGGTCCGATAGATTTAAGAATAATAATATTTTCATTATTGCTTACTGCCTGAGGCGCCCCAGGCAATTTTTAAACCCCACTTTCCCGACCCGACCTTGGGTCACATCTTACTTGTGGGAGTAAGATAAAAACTGGCCTTGTGCCTAACTCCTGGAGAGGAGTAAATCAATACTCTCAGGACAATGCCGGATTGGCAGCTAGTTTATATAAAGAAAAGTCAGTTGGATGTTCGCATTTAGACCTAAATTGCATAGCATCTAATAAATCGATATTTCATTCTGCCTAGCCAGTGAAAGTGAAATTTTCAGTCCGTGTTTTTTAGATAAAAAAGAAATTCCGACCAATTTCATCGATTACATATTCTATCGAACCTGACAATGAAATCAGTTTGTTAAAATTAGTTAATGAAAATGGTGTCTTAATTTATTGAGTGAGTCTTTAATCGAAACTCCATTTTATATATTTTATTAACGAGGGTAGAGGACTGAATAAGCTAAACAAAATTAATTAGTTTGGGAGTGATTCTGGTACAAAGAAATATACAAGCACATACACATACCTAACATTATATAGAGATAAGTTCTGAATGTGAGATATAATCAGCCAAATTTTTTATTTTAAAATGTCTCTTTATAATATGCAATCTATATATTTAATCATGAGAAAAGTGCACTGACAAAAAAATTATGCTGAATCATATTGCAAAAAATAAATCATTTTTCTATCTTCTCTAAACAATTTTAATGATATGACATAATGATCTTAGATCTTTCTGAAAATTCAATAACTGAAACAGCTAAAAAAAAAAAAATTCTTTTAAAATTAATTATTGAAAAGTATTTTAAAAATAATGGAGAAATAATTACATTTTTATAATAATTTTTTAAAAAAATATTAATATTCAATCAAATAAGACAACTTCACGTGCGTCTGTGTTTTTCTCGAGTCTATGCAACTTGCACATTGAATTTTTTTATTTGCTATTAAACGAATATTTATTGAAATAGAAAATGCAATAACATATAATAAAACGAACTTTCAAAAATCCTATTTAAGAAAATACAAAATTAAATCTACCAGAATTCATTTTTATAAGTTTTATTATAGTTTTATATCGATTTGGTTGTTTTAAAATTCTCTTAAAAAATATATAATTTGATAACAAAAAAACTAACCAAAAGAAAAAGGAATAATTACAAAATATAAATCAAGGTATTTGATTTATTTTATTGCAAAACCGATTTCTTTTAAATATATATTCCTTTATTTGATTATCTTTCCAAAAATGTAAATACTTTTATAAGAAATTACAAAAATAGGATGCGACTTTTAATATATTTTGAATTATTTTCCTAAGCACTTCACTCGGCAATATGTCTCTACCCAGCATTTGCTGGGTAAATATAGCTAGTTTTATATAAAAAGAATAGAAAATTATAACTTATATACCTATTCTTTCAATAATAACAAGATTTTTTGTTTGTTTTTTTCTTTTCATTAATTTAAAAAACATGCTTTTTCATGAACAAAATAAGATAACCTTTCAATATAAAGTTATATTGTTTTTCTCATGAGCATTCAAAAATAAAGTCCTTTCATCAATAATTGTTTTAATATAATTAAAAATAATTATTGATTTAAATTGATAAAATATAATTGTTTTTAATGATAAGTATGCATGAAAAACAAAACAAATATATATATATATATATTAATATTATTATTGTTCTCTGAGTAATTTTCAAGTATCATTCAGGCTTAAATATCCGGAATTATTTGTGACCATAAAATACCATTTCTTGGAGAACTCAAAGTTTCGAAATAACATAGAACATACTTCGTTTTCTTTGTTTGGACTCTTTAAACATTTTGGATCATTTAAATTTCATTCAACATTATGCCCATAGTTTGAACGCTGTTTGATCCGTTTCAGAACTTAAATCAAGACATTTTTTCCGTTTAATGTTTTTCAAAAATTTTCACCTCTAATAATCAATTAATATTCAATAATTATTGGTAAAACCTGACGATAAGAGCGTTATCTTTGAAAAGCCATGGCTTAAAGGTAATTCTGTATTTGTATTCCTTGTTTGAACACTTGATGAGTTAATAAACTTGTAAACTATACAAATGTTATCTATTTCATCACTTCATTATCAATATATATACAGGGTGGGCAAAAATAAGGGTCCTATTTTTAAAAATTCATAACTTTTTTATTTATTGATTTTTTTTTATTTTTTTTTTTTTAGAATAAGTAAAGGACCCCTTCCGAAGCAAGCATGAGCCGTATTAGCCCTAAGGAACGTACCCTCATTTAGAAAACATTATTTTTGCTTAAAAAACTCAAAACAGTGTAAAAAACAATACTTTAGTTTTTGTAAGTTTTAAGAAGTGTTTTTCGGCTAAAATTTGTTTTGTTTATTTCAAAAGATCTCGGAAGGGTCAGTCTACACACACATAAAGTTTGGTGAGTTTAACTTTTATTTTGTGGAAGTTATTCAAATTTAAAGATAGGACCCTTATTTTGGCCCACCCTGTATATATATATATATATATATGCATGTTATATTTCAGCAACTTAAATGTAACATTTTCGACAATTCACTGAATTAACCCACGTGATCTATGACAGGGTTGAGTGGGTGTCTTCTCATGGAGGCTGATATGAAGTTCGATTCAATGTTTCAAGAAGACAAATAATGTAATTTCAAAATGTCTTCTATGTTTTAATTAATGGAGTGTTACAGACAAAGTAGACATCTCTAAAGATACATGACGTTTTCTTTTTCAATTCATGAAAGGAATTTTATTTTAAAGTATTGTTTTTTTTATACTTATTTTTTTAAATTCCGAAAGAATTAAAAGCATCAAAAGAAACACTGAAAAGTATAACATTTATTAATGACAAGAGTTAAACATTTATAGTATTAACTAGACCAACTGTTTGCAAGGAAAATAAAACATTTTAATTTTTTAATTAAATAATGAATACCTTTCATTTTAAAAAAATACATTTTCTGAATGTTTGATTCACCATAGTACTTATTTCTTTATGGAATAAGTACGATGGTGAATCAAACATTTATTTAAGTACAACATTCTAATCATTCCATTAAAATGAAGAAAATTTGAATTTAAATAGTTAACTAGAAGTTGCTTATGAGTTTCCTTGAACATTTAATTTTGCTTTTTAACAAAAATAGACATTTGCCAGCCATTATTACAAACTAGCTCTACTTGCTAGGGAGATTTTTAACTTTTTTTTTAAATAGGATTTTTTAAATTAAACTTAATTATTATGGTATCGTTTGGCCATTAAATTATTAACTGGACCAAATTCTTATAAAACTATAACGGCTCTCCAGAAGGGTTTGCAATCCCGCTGACTTCCGGGTTATCCTGCAGTAAATTTCAAGTACGGATGATCATAAATGATAGACACTTATTTTTTTTTTTAATGGAAAATTTAGAATTGTATTTTTAGTATAATAAAATAAGTTTTTTTTTAATGAAAATATAACAAATCTTTAATAAATCTGTTTTTATGAATCAAATATGTTGAAATGTCTTGCTTTTGTTTTTCATGAAAATATCACAAATTTTTAATAACAAATATTTTTTATGAATCAAATGTATTGAAATGTAACTACTTGTTGAAATCTCTTTTTATAAAATTATTCGATGTAAATAGCTTTCAAAAGTTTTTTGATGGATTTAATTTTGTAAGTAAATTTTTTTTTTTTTTAATAGGATGTTTTAAATTGTTTCATTTTATGCTTTTGCATTTTATATTTAAATAAATATTCGATGAATAGTAAATAAAAAATAATAACGTGTAAGTTACGTAGAAGTGCGAGACACATACAGACACAAGTGGTCACATAATTTTATTAATATAGAAATTAGAAATCATTAATAATAATCAAAAGAAATAGCAGTTCAAATGAATACTTTCCTTCACTTATTGTAACTTGTCTAATTACTTCCATATAACCTGAAGACATCAATGAAAACTTTAATTATTGGCTTTTTATTATTATATAACCAAATGTTAGCATTTTTCACTTAAAAGGAAAATATTGGTATAAATGAAAATTAAAACATTAATCAATAATACACAATGTCTATTGCAGGGGATAAAACAAAAGCATAGTCGTAAATTTGCCCATCTGTGCTTTTGATGCTTTAGTAAAGTAGATAGTGTGATACTTATCTACTTTACTAAACTACTAAACTCTAATAATCACACTTTTACATTAATCAGGTGATATACAAGACGTATTGAGTTGACTAAAAATAATTAAACTCCTGCAAAATTGCTGACTCCACCTCAGACGTCGTTTGTTGGCTGACAAAATCATACTCTTGAAAAATATCTAACTCTGACTCAACTGTTTCAAAACTGTTGACTCTCGACTGACTCCCAACTAAGAAATAATTTGTCAGTTGAAAAAAAGAAAAATATGACTTCCAACAGTTTTTAAAAACTTGACTATGACATCTACTGACTCCTGCAAAAATTGTGGACACTAGGTTGATTTTCAAATATGTCTATGCGGAGAAAGTTGGGTATTGGTCAGTGGTGAGTACTGACATCAAAAAGATTTCTAACTTGCACCAATTTCTGAGCAATTAGTTGCAAAAAATGTTTAATAAAAACATTGGAAAATCCTTGTTCTTGAAGCAGCAATGACAATTATGTTTGTTTTTTTAATATCTTCAACACTTTCGGATATTTTAGTAGAAATTTTACGGGAACATATCCAATGCTAGAATACCAATTTATGGGGAACATATCCAATGCTAGAATATGAATTTTGAGAATACAAGTCTCTGTATTTTCGAAGATATTTACATTTATACAAAGTATCCAAAATAAACACAAAAGTGGAATGGGAAAATGACAATAGTTTTCTTTTCTTTAAATAACTTTAACATTCTGGGTATTTTCGACCTTAATTTTAGGTACACATCAAGAAGGAGTTGTACTGCAATCAACACACACATTTTCAGAAGCTCAGCCGTTGTAGTTAAAAAGATATTTACATTTATACAAAAATGCTTAAAAACGAGGATTTTCCACTGCTTCCTATTAGACCATCTTTAAAAGTAATTGCTAAAACATTGGTGCAAGTTAGAAATCAAGTTTATGGTGTCAGTATTAACCATCGACCAATACGCAACTATTCCATGACTTGGTAAAATGAAGATACTACACATTTTTCTCATATTGAAAGAATTGACTCTCAAAATAATAAATCTATGAAATGATTGCAAACCGAAATCAATGTGTAAAAAGTTATCGTGTTGAAGTGAGAGTAATAATTTTAAGTAGTAATGAGTTATAACAATGTATTTTGCTACATGAAGTACAAGAAATAATTGTAAATATTCAAAGTGCTAAAAATGCATCATTTTGAATAGATGTTTAGTGTGAATATTTATTGCCTTCAAGCATTTATCAGTTACCGTTTTCTAAGCAGTTCTGTACACTTGTCAAAAAGCATGTTTTCTTTTTGGAGGAGATGGGATGCAAAAATTGGCTTCAGGCCACAACAAATTGTGGCTCATCTATTCAAACATTTGTTAATTGGGAAACAAATAAGAACTAACATTTATTAAAACGTTTTTTTTCTTTTCTCATTAACATTTTATTATTGCTATCATTGTTGATGTTATTTTTAGTCGGAAAAGATTTTCTTGTAATAATTAATATTTTTTATATTTCTAATTGAACAAATACAGTTCCAAGTTGGAGATGAAATTATTAGGTTGACAAATAACTTCAATCTCAATAATTTTAATTTTCCTTAAAGCATATTTTTGTATCTATATAAGGAATGTTATTTAGTTAAAAATCATAGAATTATTCTAAATCTAGATTTTGCATCATTGACTGGAAACCATTGGAGCTTTTCATGAAGGGAAAGTTCATCAAGTGTAGTTTTAAAATATTTGCAAAATATTACAGAATATCGACGATTCATAAATGAAAATAACATTAACATATTTACATATCTTAAAATGCTAAAATCTTTCAGGACTGTATAATCTGCAGCCCAAACGCTCGAATCAGACTAGTGAAATGTTAAAAAATGTGACTGCAACCTAAGAAATCTTTCACGAGTAACAATGTATATATATCATATATATTATAGCATTTTCATTATCGAGGACAGGTTCATTTTTTAAGCTTCTCTTAATCAAACTTTTTGTAAAGAATGAAATCTAAATTCACTTAAAAAAAAAAAAAACTTATGCAAGAAAAAAAAATTGCCCAATCAGAAATGTTCAAAATCTTTGTGTCATTATTAAATAATAGTTATCCGTTTTCAAAAAGACAACAAGTATTCAAAAATGGCAGAAAAATTGACATTTTTTTTTATTTGCCCAATTTTTTATCATGTATAAGTTTTTTCTTTTCTAAGATGGAGTTAAAGCAATGATTACTCTGACTTCTATTTCTCAATTCCTACCCCACAGGTCTGAAATCCTATAAACTTTATTTTGTTTCAAATTAACTTAATGAATATTTTTCTGATTAAAATTCTGACAGAAATAACTTAAAATTAATAATATAAAGAGAAACTCATACAATTCAATTATACCAATTTTTACCATAGCTATTTTTTAAAGATTAGATATATTCCTTCATTTTAAGCTACAATGGGTTAAAAATAGAAATTAGGTATTAAGGATAGAAGATATCATGAAATGATAATCAAACTTAAGCAACATTAAGCTTTCAATCAATGAAATGAAAGAGAATTAAGGAATTAATTTAGAATGTGAAGGTGTGCAGAGCGGTGAACTAAACTTCAGTCCATTTCTAAAGAATGCTTTGGTGAAATGTTCTAAACTATTTCGATAATTCTGCATAAGATGTTACCTGCCTTCCAAGCATAGTTGCAATTATACGAATGTTAAAGAGTGAATATTTATTTACTCATGTGAAATAAAATAAATATCCAAAAGTAAAGACTTAAAAAGATATTGAAAATGTTTTCTATTTATTTGAATATTCTCCATTTTCAGAAATCAAGAAATTATGTTTATAATAAATAAGTATTCCCAAAGTTTTTAAATACATCCCCAAGAAGTACTAACTTTAAAATAAAGATATTTTATAGTTTTTAAGATTTTTTCAACGATTATGCAGTAGTTTTAGGCAAAAATCTTATAATGATAATATTCTCATTAATCTTTTCAGTTTTATTTCTAGAAAAACTCCAAAAGTTAAACGATAAGAATGATTTCTACTTTTTTCTATTTCTGCCAGTTTATTCATATCATTTCTATATTAAAAAAAGTATGTTATCACTGTATTGGTGTACTTCTGCCTCTACCTGCTTTGCACATTGTTTTTTTTTATTTACTATGAAGCGAATATTTATTGATATAAATAATCAGTAACGTAAAGTATCAGAAATAACTTTTTTCTTTTCTTTTTTAATTATTTATGAAATTAAATCCACTGAATTCATAAACAATTTGACTATTTTAATCTTTGATGATAATTAAAGAAAAACAAAAAAACAATAAATTACTTTGTGACTCTTTGAAATCTGAAAGTAATTTAGAAGCATTTCAAGCGTCAAATAGAAAGTAATTTCTGACTTTAAAATTCTTAGCAAATCCTCATGTATTAAAAGATTGAAAGTTTTGGGAGCTATTTACATCAAATAATTTTAGAGATTAAAAGAACATTGCCTTAACAAAATTAGTTATACTTCTGTAACACCTTGTTTCAATTAATAATTGAATGACCAAACAATACTGTAATAATTAAATTTAACTTTCAAAATCCTATTTAACAAATAATCATTCGATAAAAAATTAAAAGTGAAACAAAAATGGAAGTAGATACGGACAATTGTTTATAAAACTAATTATAAGCAAGTTTAGAAAAGCACATTTTAAATTGTTACAAGTTTTTCTTGTTTGCTTTCTTAACATTACATTCTTCTAATGCAATCTGCAATTTTATAATAGAACAGTTATTTACTTAGTGTTCATCAAAATATTTATATACTTATTTTGTCTGTGGTACATTTTTATTGGTTTTGTCTATACAAACTTTTTATATACTTAGTAGTGTATTGAACATTATTAGTCAGGCATTTGATGAAACTATCGTTGTCTGGGAGTCTTTTTACTTTAATTTTTGGTTTGCTTCTTTTTTTTAAACTATGCATACTTTTTTTTGTTTTTTGTTTTACAAAATTATTATTTTAATATAATTTTTAAAAGTTACATTAAATTATTATGGTATCATTAAATTATCAATTGAACCAAATCGTTATAAAACGATAACTAATTTTTTTTATGAAAATATTAACATTAAATCTGTTAATACATGAGGATTTACTAAGAAAGTAAAACCAGAAATTAGTTTCTTTTGGACAGTATAAATGCGTCCAAATTCCTTTCAAATTTTGAAGGATCACAAAGTAATTCATTGTTTGTTTTTCCAACTAATATCAAAAGATTAAAATGGCTGACTTCTTTACAAAGAAACGAAAATGAATTCTGGTGAATTTAAATTTCTGATTAAATTATTTTTTAAACAAGATTTTTTAAAAGTTATTTTTGATACTTTATGATTTTGCATTTTTCATTTCAATAAATTGATTAGTAAATAAAAAAATGTATAAGTCACGTAGAAACAAGAAACACACAGACAAAAAGTGGTCACACAATTTTATTAATATAGAGATAAGTGTGATACAAATGTTACAGTTATATAACATCTTATAGTTTAAGAAAAAAATGTACAAACAAAATAAATGTAGAAATATTTTAATGAAAACTAAAAATAAATAAAATAATTTAATGTTAAGGAATCAAAAAACAAGAATAACAAAATGTAACAATGAATTAAAAAGCGAAAATATGTCAAACAATCACGAATGTGTAAAGCAACAAAGATTTTATTTATAAACAATAGGAAGAAAAATGACAGAAATGGAAAAGGCATTTTTCTGGTTTCATTTTTCTAATTTTTCTAGAAATAAAGAAAAACATTAAGAAAAATTCTATAATTATAAGCTTTTGGCAAGAAGTGTTCTGCATAATGAATGGAAACTTATTTTTGTCACTGTATAATTTGACGCTATTTCTGGAATGAAGTATTTTTACTATTTCCATTAGTTACATGTGTCGGGGCGTTCTACTCATCTGGGTTGATGTCATGTACACAAATTAACGGAAATACAAGATTTCTCAACCGGCATGGAATGCAGAATGGAAACAGTGTACCTGAGTTGATTAAAAAAAAGGTTTCAGTTCAAAATCTCAGGCTACCGAATATGAAAATAGACACCTGAAGAAGGTCAGATAGTACAATAGGCGAAACGTTGTGAAAATGGCACCAATGAAGGTGAGGAAAATAGTTGGAAGCATGTAAAGATCACCATGATCATCTAGCAAACTATCTTTAAACTATCAAAATACATTTATCTTACGATTGACCTCTTCTTCATTATCAAATATTTATATTTTACTAATTTACATATATATATATATATATATATATATATATATATATATATAAAGTAGATTTTTATCTTAATATACACGGTGAGCCAGAAATAATCGGACAGTTACATTTTTTTAAAAATCTTTTATTTAGCCGAACAACGCAAGGGTTACTGTAATAGAGACCAGACATGGGAAGGGACAACCTGGGGTGGGGGTGGGGGGGTTAGACTGCAAATTGTACACATTACATTTAATTTTTTTCATATTGGTACAATCGGGAAAACAGGAAGCAAGAAAGGAATTTCAAAGGCAAGTGTCCAATGAAAGAAGCTATCGGAATAGAAATCTCCCAGCATTTAGGGACCTCTACAGTGAAGGAGTGGAATTTTGCTGCTAATCTGGCGAGTCAGGGGTATTTTTGTTGAAAGGGTGCAAGTGCAGTAAATTTATTGGACCACATTCCATTGAAGTACTTGTAAAACAAGCACATGGATGCAACAATGCATCAGGGGCTGGAGCTTGGCAGACAGTGCGAGACCTATTAGGTCAGAAATTCTTTTTTGTACTGTCCAAAAGGGAGAGGCTAGTGGTGGGTGCACCAGCTCAGAGTTCAAATAATAAAATTTATTAATATATATATTTTTAATCATTTTCTACATATACATCGACTGCCCGGTTACTTCTGAAACTCTTCATAAAAAACATTGATTATCTACCTATTCTCATCTGACAAAGCTTCATAAACAATACAATTCCTTGATATTTAAACTATTATAATTAGCTAAATAGTAGAATCCGACGTTATCAATCACACAATTGTGTCTCACCTTCTTAACATCTGCCATATAACTCGCTTGGGGGAAATGAGATATTTTCAGAGCTAAATTTGAAGGGGGGATCACAAGATACAACAGAAACTTTAGAACACAAAAAATTTACATATAGAATATTTTTTAATAATAATTATTTGAATTAAAATATTAAATTAAGTTTGTTCTTGTTCTGATCTATGAAAATGGCTGTTTGGGTGGGGGGGGGTCTTAAAATGTAAAACTTGTCAGTTATTCCTTAAATCAAATTGCACGTTCTCACCAAATTTTCTTTAACTTTTTCGTTTCTATTTTGTAATTCTTAACTTTCTGTAATTAATCATAATTCACCTGTTTGATAATAAATCTTTCTTTGGATATATTGAATAAATAAGTTCATTCAAATAACATTTATTCAGGCATTATTCTTTAACTTACAATGGGAGATAATGTTTTGATGCCATAGTATTATCATAAATATTTCTCTAGAATGTATTAAGATAACGGATGGGGGGGGGGGATAATAACTGAAGTTGACATGAAGGGGCCATAAAGAACTTGCATTGGATTGAAGAAGTCATGACCAACACTGCCTTACAGTAACAATGTTTGATGATAAATACAATCCTTGGAAAATGTATGAATAATATTTTCATTTTTGGAAAGACAATGACAAAATATGTCATTAAAAATATTGGTAATACAATAAAATCGCTAGAACATCTTAGGAAATGTTGAAATTTAATTCCCATAAAGACTTAAGTGTTTTTTTTTCTTCGTATAACAGCTAAATAGACATGGTATATTCTCAATTTAGTTGGGATAAAATTCAACAAAATAGAAGATATAAAGTCACAATACTGCTGTAGGGCTGTGAGACGCAAGAACACTGACATTCTTCGACAGCCCGAAGAGAATTTCATCTGCAAGCTGGTGATTCTAAATGCACCCGCTGGCTGACAAAAGGATAGAGGCGGTCAATTGAAGATGTGGATTGCAACAGTGAAGGGAGACATGGAGCTGGTAGCTAGCCCCCGCATTTTTGACATCCGTCGCTGAAACCGGGAGTGACTGAAGACTCATCTGCGGATCGATCATTTGGTGATTAGATTAAATAAATAAAATTGTTTAAAATTAGAACATACGTTGGAAAAAGTGAATTGAATTGCCAGAGACAGATATATTGTCTGAGAATTTTATTAGATATAAAAATGTATATTTATTTATGTAAAAAAAAATAATCTCCTGCTAACTTGTTTCTGTAATTTATTAAAATTACTTGACAAATTTAAAGATTCAGATGTTAAACCACAAAAAATACATTAAACAATAAAATTAGTAAGGTAGAATCAAACGTTAAAGTGAAGAAATAACATGAAAACGGGTAAAAAATAATTTCACTGTAGGAATTATATGAATTTTGTTTGATTCTTTTAGTCTGATGCCAACTTTGATTTTGTAGAATATGGCAAACTTTGTTCCCATTTAATAATGGCAACACTGAACACATGGTCTACAGGTGAGACAAAATGGTGCTTGCAGTAATTTTTAGAATAGCTCAAAATCAAAGCCACAGAAATGAAGGGCAGTATCTGAATATGAGGTAAATCTTTGTGGATTTTTTTGGTGTTTTAAGATCAAACTTTTTAAAAAGTTGAATTTGAAGATACAGATTTATTGAGTTGCAAATGGGACGTAGTAGCTTTCATCTATCTTTCAGACATACTCAAATGAATGAATTGTGGGGCTTGGTCATGGGTGTACACCAAACTCCTGTGATTGCGATAAACCTGATTGTACACCAGTGGCATACTAACGCAATAAAGGCTCTCTCAAATGATTTTAATAGATGGAAACCCTGATCAAAGGTAGCAGTAATTGGTGGACTCTGGAGAGTCTCCAGCTAAGTAATGACAGAACTTTTCGAGTTGTCTTCTGACTTAAGACATTAGGAAAAAAAATCCAATCATAAAATCTCACCACCAAAACAATATGGAAGGCAAAAATGAAGAGCCTCACAATCATCAAGCATCATACTTCTGCAAACAGTGAACAAGGGCGATAACAAATCATTATTTATAACAATGAATTAAAATGAGATAATATGCGAAGCTTTCAGAAATGTTTAGAAAGAATGACAAACCAAGTTAAAATTTGCTTTTTTATGACTTGTTTCAATTACATTTATAAACAATGATAGGAAAGAAATGACAAATAGAAAAACATTTTTGTATATTTATAGAAAGAAAAAAAAATTCATACGAATGCGATAATTATAAGGGCATTTTGCCAAGAATTGTAAAGCATAATAAATGAAAAAAAATTTTTCTTCACGGTACAAGGATCATCACTATCTAAAACTATCTTTAAACTATTAAAACACATCAAGATTAAACTCTTCTTTATTAAGAAATATGTATATTTTACTAATTACCAAAGTAAAATAGCTTATTTACATTATCTTAATGCATAAAAACCATATCGATCATTTAACTAATCTCGTCTTACAGTAAAAGTATATAAACAATACACATTCTTTATATTTAAACCAGAACTGAAGAATTGGTAGATAAAATGCTCAACCAACTCCGGATATGATAAGAAAGAAATGACAAATGGTCAGACTCCGATTTTGGACACAGAAATATTTTCAACAATGATAATAATTTTTTATATACTATATATCATTTGTAACGTTTTTATTTTGAAGGGCGGTAACGACTATCTTTTTATAACCCAGTACGCTATAAATAATACATATTTTTCAAAACTGTAAATTCAACATTCACAAACTGCGACTCATCAATCAATGAATTGGCTCCAACTCAAACGCCATGATTTAAATTATTATAAAAAGCTTGATATAAATATATACAAACTGCAACAATAGTTATCATCCTGCTTTTTATGCCTACTCTACTAGTTTAGAATATGCGAGGGATTTGAAAGAAAACAGCTTCATCTATCAGTAGTGATATACATTGTTAATTTGATAACAGAAACAAATGTCTTTTTTTTTCCAGAGAAATCATTCTTAAATATTGTTTTACTTGAACACAGAATCTTCTGTGCAATGGATATTCCATATCAAATTGGATGAAAGCTTACATTAATACTGTTCTATTAAACCTATAAACTGCTGCTCATTGTGACCTAAAAAAAAAGATAATTAACACTCTAAATAATAAGATACATCTTACAGATGCTCCAAGATTAGGTCATCACTGATGAACTGATTTCAGTGTGTGCTTGAAATTTTCAATCAAGCAACCTCAACCAGCAACCCAAACACTTCTTAACAGAAAAATGATTTCTCCTCGGATGCAACATTTTGTTACCCACCACAAACATTGCAAACTAAATGTCCTGACAGAAAAAGACTATATGTAACATGGACATTTGGCATGAATGAAAATCGTTCCGCTTTCTGTATTTGCGGCACCCACCAGGTTAGACCTGGTTACTTCCTGGAGCATAACCATGGATATTAACTGTAAGAGTGCTTGCTTCGGGAATCTATAGTGAAGCAAGAATTTCGCAATCCTAACCACACACCTCTTTGCTCAAGTCCAACTCAAGTTTATAACTTTGTAGTTTATAGACAGGGTTATGAACTTAAATTATCGTTCTTTCTTAGCTAGCCTCTTTCTGAACTTGTTTAGAAAGATTACGACTATATTTTTCTGACCCAGTTTTCATTTCAGCGTTTCATGTGTATGATAAACAGTATCTTTAATTTTATTTTTTATTACTAAAAACCATAATTTAAGAAAAAATAACTGTTTTGGAGCAATACCAAAATCATGCTGAAACCTCATTTTATTCAAAATAATTCCTATTTCAGTCACCTAAATTAATAAAATAATGCACTAACATGTCAGAAAATAAAGTACGAAATCACCCTAATGAAAACATGCACGCCTGCAACCAGTATCTGTGGAAAATTTGAGTGTGATGTTCAAGCCTTTAAAATGTCAAATCGAAAGTAATTTCGTGTTAGAAATAAAGTTTAGTAGAGTATTAGGGTTCATTTGTGCTAATAAACCAAAGATAAACACTAAACCGTATTTATCAGGACTCACTAATTGAGAAAAGAACCGATGTTCTCTTCGAATTACATTGAGTGTAAAATAATCTAAGATAAATATTTACTTATGATTAGCTATACATAACCGGCGTTGCCCGGGAGTATTTTTGTTACTTTGAGCTTGGTTTCGCTTTCTTTTCTGTTAAAGCGCGATATCGCTTTTTTAAATAGGATTTTGAAAGTTACATTTTATCATTACGGTATTGTTTGGTGATTAAATTTTTATGTAAACCAAAGTGTTAGCTAATTTTGTTAATGTAATCGCTTAAAATTATTGGATGGAAATAGTCTCTTCCAAAACTTTCAATCTATACATGAAGATTTGCTAAGAATTTTAAAGACACATTTCGAAGGGTCACGAAATAATTTTTTTTTTCAACTATCAACAAAAGATTAAAATGGCTAACTTGTTTATGAAGAAAAAGAAATGCAATCTGGTGGCGGTGATTGTATACGACGTCGGTCCCAAATCACTTGCATGATCACGTGATATTATTTTCACCGGTAATCTGTCCCGCGCTAAAAAAAATACCGGGTTATCGCAATTTCAAAAACAAACAAACAAGATGTTAGTTTCAAAAATGAATAAATTTATTACAAAAAATAAAAAGAATCTTTTTTTCAACGAACAATGGATTAATTTGATGTGGCGACAACAATACGCTCACACAAAGAGCGAAACATTTAATAATATGCTACTACACATTGCAAACTTTTATCGTCAATTAATTCCAAATTCCAAAAGATAAACGGAAAAAAAAATCACATTTGTTACATTGTTCGTTGAAAAAAATTTTTTTTTTTTTTTTTTTTTTACTAAATTTATTCATTTTTGAAACTCATTTCTTGTTTGTTTTTATTTGAAATTGCGATTGCCCGGTATTTTTTTTAGTGCGGGACAAATTACTGGTGAAAATAATATCACGTGATCATGAAAGGGATTTGGGACCGACGTCGTATACAATCACCCTGGTAGCTTTAATTCCGTAATATTTTAATAGGATTTATGCTATTGTATTTTTGATTTCAATAAATAATCGAGTAATAGTAGATCAATAAAATGTGCAGATCACGCAGAGGCGAAAAACACACACACGAGATGTGATCACACACTTTTATTAATATAGACATCACTTAAATGCAGCAAGCATTTACATCATAATAAGGAAGATAATTTTGGTGAAACAATAAAAGAGGAAAAATTAACATATTTTAGAAATATTTATAAATTGAATATTAATAGTGTTGGTGATAAAAAAAAAGGAACAATGGTGCATTTATTTCTTGATAAACATTGAAAAGAGTAAAGAAAGCCATTAAAAAATCCAATGACTAGATTTCTGCTATAACCTACTTTTCACATTCCTCAAGTGTTGGTATCACAGAAACAACAGAAATTAAACACCAAAACATTATATAACGCACAAGTGTTGCACTCTCTTCCCCAATCATTATTCTTTCTCTCTATATTAATAAAATTACGAGACAACTTCACGGGTCTGTGTTAGTTTATCGATTTGACGTGACTTACACATTATTATTAATTGATTATTTATTGAAATAAAAAATGAAATAGCGCAACTTAATAAAACGATCTTTAAAAAAGTCCATTTAAAAAAAATACGAAATTAAATCTACTAGACTGCATTTTGGGTTCTTCGTAAACAGGTCAGGCATTTTAATATTAAAAAAAAAAATGAATTACTTTGTGGCTCATAGAGATTTGAAATGAATTTAGAAATATTGAAACTGTCAAATAGAAAATCATTTCTGGCTTTAAAATTCTTTAAAAAATTACCATGTCTTAAAAGTTTTGAAAGTTATTTACATCCAATAATTTCAGAAAGAGATTAAAACATCACCTTAACAAATTGGTCATAGTTTTATAACAATTTTGTTCAATTTGAATTAATACTTAAATGGCCAACAAATGTAACTTTCTAAATCCTTATTTAATAATTTGGTAACAAAAATGCATAGTTAAAAATAAATAAAAGAAAAACAAATGAAAGTACAAAGATGTCGGGTAGGAGTATAGACTTTTTTTTTAATAAATGACAACAATAACATTTTGTGGAGAAAACATGAAAATGTGTTCATTTGAGGGTGAAAAAAAAAACGTTAATGTTACCCGTACTCAAATTTAGTTTCGAAGCCAGACTACACTGACCTCTTTTTATTTGAAGAGGGGGGGGTGAATGCACACTTTAAACTCGACATGTGTGTCTGACCTTGTCTTTCTGTGTACGTGTGTATATGTGGGGGGGGGGCGGGCATAAACAAATCTAATGTACCAATAAGATTTGTTTTCTTAAACTTTAAATGATCACACCCCCCCCCTCCTTCTTGGCGGTGTCAACGTAACCTTGAGTTTACAATACGTTCACATGTTTTGTACCCTATAGTAGTAAAAGTGAATACCGTTTTGTTAGTCAGAACATGAATAGAAAAAGTAACTTTGTTTACCTGCCCCCACCCCCACTGAAGCTCGGTTAGCCACATGGCCAGCTTCCATAAATGGGGGAAGAACTCTGGACGGGTGCAAAATTAGCAATGATCGATTCCGTCAGCATTTATCTGCGAGGTCGCCCCAGGCGATCGACAAGAAATCAATCTCTCCTTCCGAAAGGGGTAATGCCTAGGAGGATTACCCTCTGAGACTGCCTAGAAACATACCGCATTCTGATTCAAGCACGACAGGCTGCCGCGTCGCGTTTAATTTACAAGGAAGAGTGACAAGAACAGAGAAACCATAAACAAACCGAGATAGATACCAACAATCTGAAATCGATCTGTCATTGCTGGCCAGTGTCTGGTCGGCACAGATCATAATAAACTTGCGTTGGGTTGAGTAGACAGAAAAGGGGTAGAAACGACTGGATAAGATGGATTTCGGGGGGGGGGGTAGGATTGGGAAGGAGAGAGGACCATGCACAAGGGTTTGCGAGGCAGTTTAGTGTCGTGCCTATCACACCCCCGGGCAAAAAAAATAAAACACTTATGTTGGCCGTGCCGGATTGACTGGGGATTTCCTCATTTCAAACAAAACAAACGTGGATAACATGCGAAACCGTTCACTTCCCACATGCACTAAATCTGTTCGATCAGAGAACTTCCTAGCTACCCAACGTTGCCCAAAGGCAGGCTTTTTACTTTCATTTTTGTCTAGCTTTTGAAAATTAAATCATAAATTGGACAAAATTGTTATAAAACTATAATTAATTTTAGCAATGCGATGTTTTAATCTATTTCTAAAACTTTCAATTTTTGGATACGTGAGGATTTGCTAAGAATTTTTAAACCAATGTAAATGATTTTATTCGACAGTTTATATACTTTCAAATTTCTTTCAAATTTCGAAAGGTCAAAGTATTTTTTTTCTTTCATTATTAGTGAAAGACCAAGATGGACGATTTGTTTACGAATGAACCGAAACGCGTTTTTTCCGATTTAATTTCGATTTTAAAAAAATGATTTTTAAAGTTATTTTTGGTACTTTACGTTATTGCCTTTTTGATTTATAGAAATAATCAATAGTAAATAATTAAAAAAAATATAATAATGTGTAAATTACAGTCGAGAAACACACAAACACACGAAATGGTCACATTTTATTACTATAGAGATTTCAAGTGCTTAAAAATGAGTAGAGTATAAACTACGGGAAACGTGTTTGCAGTATGATTCGACATAGAAATTAATTCGTCCTTTCGATTGCTCTAGTTCTCGTTCTATTGACCCCCACCACCACCACCCTTCTTACAACTACTACTATCATAATACCATTGTTAAAAAATCAGACCTATGATCGTTAATTCATATCAAATCTGTTGAAATAATAAGAGTATATAATCTCCACCCAGCATTAGTTTAATAATAAAGCTAATATATTCCACCTTAGAGCACGGAATGAAGTATAGCACATGGCAAAATCTTGCTACTACACCAGACCTTACGGACGGACGCACGCGCGTACGTACGTACACACGAAACATGCCTCTCATTTGATAACCTAAAAACATTTGCACTCACACGACATCCTTCAACGAATAGAAGATATTTACACACACAATTTTAAAAATAAATGATATATTTACCAAAATGCTGCAAAAATAAGAGTATATTCCTATGGTATCATCAAAGAATGGACGAAAAAAAAAAGAAAACATGCGGTCAGTTATGATAATAAAACTATAATCCGAAATGAGGTTCATGGCGACTACGCTACGAAACAACACCAAAAATTAATAAGAAAATAAAAACAAACAAAAAACATAATAAAACTGAAATAAAAATATACATAAATTTGTATTTAGTATTATTTTACTGATAATGCTGATATTGTTGTAAGTTTAATGTATATTTAAAATGAAACAAAGTATAACGCGCAATTTCGTATTTTTTCTCTCGCTTACTACTAGCACTTGTAAGTTTACACATGTTCGTTTGACACATGTTTATTGAAAATAAATCTAAAACCGACCCGAAATCGTAATTAAATGGTTAACGTTCACAATAAGATACGTAGGTAATTAAACGAGGTTTAACTTAGCAATCGTCATATTTTAATCCAAAAAAATATTAGGGGCATGTGTCAGTAGCTGCGCACTGGCTATGCAGCAGCTGCCACTGGCTACGATGTCGAACACAACATTCTACCGAATCTCCTTCCTATTTTTTTTTTTTTTTTAATTTATTTGTGATTTATATCGCAGATCGAAAAATATGGAAGCAACGAGTTGATATAATGTACAACACGTCAACAACAGCTGTTAAAGAACGACTCGAGTGGCAACATCAAATTCCGTCAAGAAGAAAAAATAGAATTGCATATGTGATCAGATTTTTATTTCATGGACGACGATTGGTCAAGAAAACGTCCAACGCAATTTCACGTGCGCCACACTCACCACCCACTCGACTTAAGTGCCAACCCTAAATAACACATTCTTATGAGGAAGAAAAGAAAAGGGCAAACAATTCAAATATTTCAGAATTTTTTTTTAGATGAGGATTTATAATTTGGACTATTCGGACTACTATTCTCATCTTGGTTGTTATATTCACGACATGGACCACGACCTACGTTATGGGCGCATGACGTAACGGTTATAGTATTGGTTAACAACCAGTTTTAAGTGACAGTTTTCGGGCGGTAGAAGTTCAATCTTTACGATAAGCGATAATAATTAAGAATAAGATAAATTAACGATTATTCGGAAGATCCACTCCTGATTTACACGCTTCGCTTTTGTAAGTATGGATGGTCGGAAGGAAATAAATAAATTAGTTGTAAACACAGAAAAAAAAAACATCAATTTTGGACTCAAAAAAGCTAAACGTATAAATCGAGGGTGGGTTAATAACCAAATTAACATTTCTAACGGGAATAAGAATAATCTACCTCCGTAAATTAAATAAAGGGTTCAGTTCGAAATTCCCTCTAATTTATCGATTTCGACTACAATGTTCGAAAAAATGCATCTGAAGAGGGTCGGAGGTTACATCGGCCGAAACGTTATGAATAAAACAACACAGATGAGAATAGTAGTGCGAATAATCCAGATAATACAACTATAAAAAAAAAAAACGTCTTAAACTATTTTTATAGCAAAAAGTCGTGTTGATATACAATAAACGCTTTATTCTACAATATATTCTTGAATATAGCCACTACAATTCAATTCTAGATTATTAACATTGAGTGTTAAGGGTTCATCTAAAAAGCGCGAATAAGGAAAATAGTAAAATACAGATTGAAAAATGTTATGTCGACAGAATAACTGGCAAACTAGAATATCATTTATACGGCTGCTGCTGCTGCTACTAGTCATACGTAGCAGGAAAGGTTTTCACCAATAATGTTGATATTAAGAACTACCCCGAGGTCACGTTGTTGCACACACGCGGGTTTTTTCTCCTCACTTCAAACAAAATCAATCAGAACTTGACAATAACGAGTTGGACTGTGTTATGTCTTCTTTACTTCGAGACTGGCAATTATGATTTTATTGTTTATAAATAGAAAAGTTAACTATGACCTTTTTAGTAATAAGTGACAGTGACGTATGTGTACAATATTCCAGTAGAATATTCCTTTTTGAACCACTAGCAAAATAGAAATCGTGAGACGGAGGTGATTTTGTTGATGAAAACACGATTTTATTTGGTTTCACTCACATGGTTAGCAGACACTTATACAGCCTCGTACGGTTAACTTTGAGACATTTGAGACATTTACCCAGTCTTGCTGGCGCAATTAAAGTTCTGTTATGCCCTCGGTCGGAGGATGAGAGATCCTTCTTGACGGGGGCAATTTTTATGAGAATCCAGAGTGCATCTTTTGGGGAAGACCCCACATTAAATCGACCTCGTGTCATATCCAGCCCTCATACGAAGGGTTTGAGATGTGAAATATATTAACACACTTGTACGATGCAAACGCTATTTTATCTTTTATTACTGGATGGGGGGGGGGGGTAATTCTATCGGTTAAACACCAATTTTTCATATTATAAAAAAATATCTTTTCACGAGGATCCTTTGCTACATTAAGTTAACGTAAATAGGAGGGGGTGACCATTTTCATTTTATGGAACGATGGGGGAGTATTTTATTTTTAACTAGACTAACTCGACAATCAACTAAATCTCATTCATTCACTGTGGAGGTCCCCAGATGTCGGAGAGCCTTCTACTCAAATAGCTTCTTTCCTCGTACTGCTGGCCTCTGGAACTCCCTCCCTGCCCCCTGTTTCCCCAACAGTACAGACATGCAGAAATTTAAAACTAATGTAAACAGACACCTCGCTGCGCTGATCCCAATCTAGGTTGACCACCCCCTACCTTCTCCCCTTTTCTTTTTCTCAGTAGTCCCTTACGTCTACAGTGGCGGCCTGCCTTGTTTGCGGTAAACCATGTTTAAAAAAAAAAATTAAAAAATAACTTTGTGGAATGGCAAGGGTAAAAAAATAGCACATTTTCCTATTTACAAACAACGAAATTAAAATATAAAAAAGGTTTCTTAAAAGTTTGAAAAGTCTTAAATCAATCTGTCATCGTCTGATAGGTTCAGATCATAATAAACAGCCCAAGACTGGTCGTTGTAGTTACAGATTGGTACCCGGTCCGCAAAGTCACTAGGGCCGGATTTTTACACACAGCACCTGGCCACCAACCTAAGCCAACATGGTCAGTCGTCCTATTTATCAAATCAAATTTATTGGCAACACATAGCAAAGTGCAACATGTCATGTAAATTAACGTAACAAATTAAACAGGTATTTTTTATAATCCGAAAATTTAGTACTTAATCAAAGTATTCCGAAGAATTAAAAATAATTCAGTAATGACATTTTTAGATCGGTGTGGGAGGCGTCAAAGGAGAGTAGAAAGTGGAACTTTAGATTTACTTTTGGCAGCTTCATAACTCTCGCTTCCCCTTTTTTGTCCTTTAGTCCTCACATTCCGTGAGCGATGTTTCTGACAAAGGGGGAATAATTGCCATTTTCTGGGTCGGAATCCATCTAACACTTATCGTTGGCTAGTTTTTGACCTTGAAATTGTAATTATTTTTTTGGCGCCTTACATCAAGTGGCTTCATACCTTGTCTGGAGCGATTTCCATTATATAATATATATATTATATATATATATATATATATATATATACTCAAGTATTGTCAACATAAAAAGTTAATTTATTAACGAAATACAAATTTATATCTCAAGTTTCCAGATTTAATTTTTTTGAATGTGGTTCATAACTTTTCACGGTCACATCACGTTGACGACAGTACGCGGAGAGAGAGACAGAAGGAGAGAGAGGGGGGGGGCACATGTAATTATTTTGAATATCGCCTACGTGCGTGATACAAAGGCTACGGTACGTGTCGTACCAGTTATTTACAAAAAGGTGTTGCATTATTCGGATTACTATTCCTATCAGTTTCGGTACATCTTTTCAAACTTGGGAACCTTCTCGTCGAATTTACACATTATCAATCCTCATTTCAAAAATTCCCGAAACATATATATATATGTAATAATTTCCCCTGCGTTAAAAATGAAAGATGCCGGAAAATTTTCTACTCTTATCGGTTCTTTCCTCAAACCGTTTGCCTTTGGAATTCCCTCCCTGCTCCCTGTTTCCTCGACTATACCAACATGCAGAAATGTAACCGTAAGCTGAACAACTCTCCACTTAGGGGCCAGATTTATAGGGATATCCTAATTCATAGCAGGCCCCTACGTCTCAGTGGCAATATGCCTTGTTTTGGGTGAATAAAAAGTTGTTTTTTTAAGTAAAAATTTTAATCGAAAAATCAAATAAATAAGATACTTAATACATTTGCTGGGTTAGATTTATTGTAAAAAGCAAACTGGGACATGTTTACGGTCGAAAATGCTCAAGTAATTTTAATTTAAACAAAAGATTAAAATTTAATTTCAAATAAAAGAAATTTAATTTGAGATGATTTTGTTTTTTTAGTCATCTATTTAACTTGTTTTATTTCTCATGAGCACGATGAATTATAGTATTATTTTCAAAACTAAGCATTAGATCTAAAATTTAAATAACTAAGTTCGTCTCGACAAAAATGTTTACAATGAGTTAATAAGAATGCGTTTGTTAAAGTATAACAATGTTGCATGTCGACTTTTCACTCATGACCCGGTGACCTCGAGGTCGATGAAAGCAAAAAAAGGCTAATTTAGTTCAATATAATAAGATACTATCTAAATGCTCATGAAAGTTACTTTAATACAAAAATATTACTTGTGTTCAATAAAAGTAGTCGGTTCTTTTCTAGAATATGGGTGCAGTCTTAACTACTGTTTCTTTAGTTCAGGGCACAATGGGACCATGATAGTCGACTTATTTATTCGTCGAATGTCGAAGTCCCTGTCGTTGACTTCGTGAAGGGGCAATTAAAAAGTGCTTACTTGCCTCCACACGAAGGCAACGTCAATTTTTAATATTGGGAAATCCAGTTCCCCAAGAGAGTGACTTTGAATTGAGAACAAAAATATCTGTATAATACCGTCGGAACTCCTTCGCGAATGAGAGCTACTGAGGCAATAAACACATCCCCTATCAAAGTGTAGTATCTGTTCCGATGGATACTGCACCCCATAGACTGGTATTGTCTTGGCCTTCGGGGCTTGACTTACGCCGGTCAATGGGTCTGTCCTGTGCAGTTCTAGGAGGTCCACCCTCCCAGGCTTCGCCTCCCCTCTTTGGGGAGGAGTAAGTTTATTGCTTACTGTCTGAGGCGCCCCTACCGGGGAATGCCGACGGGGCTGCCCAAGCAATTTTTAAAATGGCCAGAGTGCACACCTCTCGGGCGCTGGCTTTTCAAACCCCACTTTCCCGACCCGACCTTGGGTCACATCTTACTTGTGGGAGTAGGATAAAAACTGGCCTTGTGCCTAACTCCTGGAGAGGAGTAAATAACTACTCGATTTTTTTTTTGGCCTTTTGGCTAAGATCAAAGTGTAGTATCGTTTCCGATGGATACTGCACCCCATAGACGGGTATTGTCTTGGCCTTCGGGGCTTGATTTACGCCGGTCTATGGGTCTGTCCTGTGCAGTTCTAGGAGGTTCACCCTCCCAGGCTTTGCCTCCCCTCTATGAGGAGGAGTAAGTTAATTGCTTACTGCCTGAGGCGCCCCTACCGGGGAATGCCGACGGGGCTGCCCAGGCAATTTTTAAACCCCACTTTCCCGACCCGACCTTGGGTCACATCTTACTGGTGGGAGTAAGATAAAAACTGGCCTTGTGCCTAACTCCTGGAGAGGAATAAATCAATACTCGAATATCGAAGTCTACGATGTAAACAACGTGCCGAGTATTCTTGTTATTCGTTATTTAGAAAACGGTCGCCACAGTGAATTATTTGCGAGAAATTCAAAGTGGTTTTGAAGCCTTTAAACTGTCACTTAATAGGTAATTTCTGGTTAGAATGAAACTTTTTAAGGCATAAAAGTCCAGTATTATAGTTAATTTGTGGGCACTGCTCATAAAAACCTAAATGAAAAACAGCGCCCTTTTCTATTAATTAAATAAATAAATTTCTTTCTTAATTAAGATTTTTTTCTTTTAATTTAACTTCTGATCGTCGATCATTGTATATTTTGACTGCAAGTCAGTTTTCAGATGAGAAAATAAAAAAATTGCTGACTGGTTAAAATTACATAAACCGTATGCCTCCTAGTTAGTCTCAGGAGACCAACCTCCTTTGAGAGGGGGGCATGGCCGATTCCGTGAGGAGCACTTAACAGGGAATGTCAACGTGGCCGATCATGGCTAACTTTGTATGCGTGCCGTACAAAGTGTTTCCTTTTGAGAGTAGCAGGATTCCCACTATAAATTGACGTTGTGTCTAATTTCATCGTCATGGGAGAGGACGGGTAAAGAAATTATCTAACCTCATGGCTAGAATCAAAGTGTAGTATGTTCTGTACTCAGGAAAATGTATCCTCTTCGGACTATGAGGCATTTTTTTTTAGTTTGTTTTCAGCCTAGAGTGCCCCCCCCCCCCTCTTGGGGAGCTGAATTTTCTACATGAAACACCGACTTTGAATCATACTTTTCCCACATAGGGAAGCAAGTAAATCGGGACACCTGAACAACATGATCTTTTTATGTATATCTGTGCGATGAAAACATGTTTGTTCACGAAAAGGGGGATCGAAATGAGATTCACATTTGTGTTATCCTTAAAATAACCGATAATAGATAAAAATGGTTATTATGTCGTTTCCCAGCAAAAATGGCGGATAACTCTGACGTCAACGAACCGTTTGCTTTTTTTTTCACCGGTGCCTTAAAAATGCTGTCCCCTCATTTAAAGAAAATAAAGTCTGTTTTTTTATAAAGTAATTTTTCAAGTCATTTACGGGAATTTTTATGGTGCCGTCGTATGAAAAACAATTTATTCTGGAATAGGAATACGGCATTACTATGACCTAAAAAAAGTTAAATAATTTAATAAATACTAAGTTTTTTAATTTGTCATTTTTTCATCTGAAAAAAAATACAGATTTTATTATTTAACAATAAAAAACAACTTTTGTTTGGTAAATAATAAATTAATGTTGGCTATATTTCGGATCCATTTGTAAAAAACAGATTTTATTTTCACAATAAAATTGAAAAAAAAAAATGTTTTTCTTGTAGTAAGTTGTTTTCTTTAAACGAGGGGACATATTTTGTAGACATCGGTTCAAAAAAACAGACGGTTCTTTGACGTCAGAGTTGTCTGCCATTTTGGCTGGGAAACAACACAATAACCGAGAAAATTGTCGAGTTGGTAATCTTTGATTAGGTTGTTTATTTGCTTGTCACCGTGCACACTTCATCTGTACATGAATGCTTGAGATGGTGTGAGGAAGGATGAATGATAAGAGAAGTGGTGAGAGCAATGGAATGGTGTAAATAATTAAAAAGATAGGAGCTATAATATGACATCACAGGGTATTGACTTTGTGAAATCCGTGTAAAAAACATGATTATAAACCAGTCATAGTTAAGAAATTATATTTAATAATAATATATAACAAATACTGACCCAACGGTCTATGGGTGGTCTAGCAAAAAATATTATTATTAATTGGCAATAAATAAGTTTTTAAAAATTGAAAATGTGAGGTTCTTGTTATGCTAAGGTGAAAATGCCTGTTGGTGTGATTTTGGTGAGTTGGTCCAAAAAAACAAATCAATATGGTGGCCAGGTCGTGTATCTTATTTTGTCATTTAAAAAGAAAATTATTTTAAAAATAAAATGTTGGAAAAATGTTATCATTATTTTTACTCGAATTAAGCTAATTAAAATAATATGATTCAAAATTAAAGAGACTAAATTTAATTAACAAAAATGTTCTGCCTAAAGGCCTTTTTTTCTTATCTACTTCCAATCTTTTAATACATGAGTATTTGCTACGAATTTTAAAAACAGTTTAAATGACTTTCTATTCGACAGTTTAAATGCTTCCAGATTCCTTTCAATTCGTAATGTCACAAAGTAATTTATCCTTTTTTTTCAACTATAATAAAGATAAAAATTGCTGACTTGTTTAAAAATAAAGCGAAATGCATTCTAGTGGATTTAATTTCGTTATTTTTATGTAAGGATACTTTAATTTTTCGTTATCTTGTTTATTAACACCGGACTCCTTATTACGTTACTCACAACCAATAATTACAGAAGTCAAAATGCGTATAATTTCTATTAAATATAACACAAATAGGTCACAACTGAACAGGTAAACAATGTTTACTAAACATTAAACAAAAATAAACTGTTTTTGACTAATTTCCCAACTGTATTTCCATTAAAATGAGTTATGCCGCCAATAGTTTGCATTTTTTATTTCAATAAATACTCGATTAATAGTAAAATAAAAAAAAAGATGTTAAGTCCACCTAAAGACGAGAACAGCACACACAAGACGTTGCCTCAGAATGTTATTAATATAAACATATTTTCGATAAATAGACTAAAATATTAATAACGTGTTAAGCTTTTATTCTTATGATTGTAGGAATTGTAAAGCTTTTTTTTCTCTTTTATACGGAGACACGCCATGGGATTTTAAGGACATTTTAAAATATTTTCGATCGTAGACGAAAGACTGCGTAACTGCATTTTTTTTTTTTTTTAGCGAAGTTTGCAGAATTTTTTTTAACATTTGAAATAAATACCAGAGAATGACAGCAAGAAGTAAATAATAAAAAACGTAGGAAAAAACTAAACTAAAAGAAAACCATTGTCTACAGAAGGGGGAGGAGAAAATGAATAAATACGAGAAGAAAAGAAGGACGGCCAAATGGGGCGGATAGCTGGTGTTGTTGGCAATGGCGATTATTAACCAAGTCGGGGATCACTTATAGTGAGAGTAGGTGAAAACAGATGGAGACAGAACGATATCAACTCGAAGAAGTATACATCTGTCAATCTAAAATTAGCTATTGTGTCAACTAGTGTTGACCTTTTAGAGAAATTATAGCTCTTCTGGTTGATCGTGTAGACATGTATGGTTTGAATTGGACCCCGACTTTGTGACCGCCCTGTAGGCGGGCTTGTGTGGGTTTTTGTGCTTTTCCTTTTTTTTTTTTGTAACGAATCTAAGGCTTTTCTTTCCTATCATTCGACGACTACAGCCAGGCGTTTTACCAATGGACAAGAAGTGCAGAGACGTGGCAAGGCCTGCTTATTTACCTGCCTAGTCAACTTAGACACAAGGTCGATTTATAGTAGTGGAATCCAGCGCCCTAAAAGAGGGTACTCTGGACGATTCTAGAAAATGCCATAATATGACACGTCCGCATTACCCTGCAGAGGAGCCGCAGGCGACAGGTACTAAATGCATCATTTCTCAAAGGAGGAGGGGGTAATGCCTGAGAGGAAGCCTCCTAAGACCGAACAGAACTATACTCCAAACTCTTTAGAAAATAGTAGACATGGCTTTATTTTATTTTTTTTCTCCCTCTACTGAAGTAAAGCCATCTAGCTTATATCAGAGTGAAGTATGTGTTTCTGTTCGCTCTCAAAGAGGCAATCGTCGCAGGTATTACCTCCTTCTTCGAGAAGAGAGATTTGGTTTATTGTCAGTCTTCTAAGGCGCCCCCATTGGGGAATTCCGACAATCGTGGCAAACGAGCTGGGTTCCTCCACGTTAAAGCGACCTTGTATCAAATCCACTTTCCTCCGTATGCAGAAGGATAACTATTAACCTGAGTGATTATTCATGATTCGTCACATTGGATATAGAAAAAAGAAAAGAAAAAAACTCCTTATTTTTTCAGAATTCTTCTCTAGTTATGCACTCCAACGTGTTGGTTACATTCTTACTTCGACTCCCACGACAAACAGAATCGTTTGAGATGGTTTCATTGCAGATTTCTTCAAAAGTTGACTTTTTTGGTACACTTGGAAAAAATACTTCAGATCCAGTAAAAAAAAAAAAAAAAAAAAAAAAGGTGAAAGCCTACAAAGATGTTTCCTTTTGACTTAACTTCTATCTTTCCATCTCAACACCGAGATTTCTTTTCTTAAATCAGATTGATTTATTTGTAAATTTAAACTGCCATCAAAAAATTGATTGAAATCGCGAATTTCCACTAAAAAAACAAAAAAACAGCCAAGGTGTAAATAAAACTGAAGAAAAGTCTGTTTTATTTCAATGTTACAACAACCAGTCAACCACTATAAAAAATTAGTTTTAGAAATTAATGTTATTGTTCCAACAAATTTTATCTGATTACATCAGCGAAAATATCAAAGTGTAGCATATGTTTTGTTCGGTTTCCGGGGGGGGGGGGCATCATCCCAGTCATTACCGTCCCCAAAAGGGAGTTAGACGAGTTTATCGTCTGTCGCCCTCGCCAGAGAATTCTGAACAAAAAAAAAACGGTAAGGCTATTTTTGCATCCGTTCAAAGTGCTCCCTTTTGGAGGAGGGAATTAGATTCCCACTATAAACTGACCTTGTGTCTAACTGGGAGACACGTAAACAAACTAGCTAGCCTTTGGGTTGGGATCAAAGTGTAGTACTATGAGATTTTAAATATATGACGATAAAAATATGCTATAAACAATATTGCTGAATTTTATTTAAATAACTTGTTTTTGATTAAACGTATTAATATAACTATAATTAAAATTATGAAATCTGAAGTTTTATTTAATTTAAAAAAAGTCCATTTATTGTTGTAAAACAAAGTTGCAATTCTGTGATTATTAATCTGATTTGTTTTTCTGACATTATTGTCAATGTTTTTAATAATGGAGATTATAACTTGGATAACTTCATAATGCGTCGAGTGTGCGTATTTCTTTAAATTTAAAACCAAAATAAACTGCTCTGTGCAGACATATCTCAATCATTATTTACGATGTCAGCTTATTTCAGAAAAAAAAAACCCAAAGAAGCTTCATAAATAATACTCATGTTTTGGATTGCTATATTCTTTGGGTTGTGTACATTTTAAGCGTCCAAAATTCTCTTTTTCAAAATACGTCATTTTATATGTAAGTTTTGCATTCTTTTTAAGAGAACGTATTTTTATTGGTAAATTTGTCGTTTCCCACCTCAAATGGCGAACAACTCTGACGTCAAGATCCGTCTGCTTTTTCCGACCTCACAAATGAGTAAGTAAACCGAAATAAATTGTTTTGGATTAATTTCAAATTTACCATAACGTATTTTAAATGAAATACAATTGGGAAATTAGTCTAAAACCATTTATTTGGGTTTATTTACTCATTTGTGAGATCAGAAATTAGCAGACGTTTTATTGACGTCAGAGTTGTATGCCATTTTAGATGGGAAACGACAACTTTACCTTTTTATTTTTAGCAAGTTTTAAATTTGGATTTATCATCCTTCGTTGTGTTACTCAAGTCCTTTTTTCCCCCCTAATACAAACAAAATACTAACTTCTCTAAAAAATAAAAAGTGGGGAGTTAAATCTTAAATCTTAAAATAATTTACTACAAGCAGAATGACGTCTTTTGAAAAAATAATTTGGGACGCTGAAACGGTACACAACCGATTCGTTCAATTAACATTATCTTTTTTAAATCGTGTGATTTTTATAATTAAGATCTCCGGCATCTCTAAGGAAATTGGGGGGGGGGGGGGAGTTAAATTTGTAATTATAAAAAAAAAAAGGAAAACTACCCCAAAAAAACTGTAAGAAGAAATGGGGTCAATTTGTTCTTTTTTGTATATGGGTCATTCGTTGCCTTTTTCAACATGGGGGGGAAAAAAACAATGTTTTTTTTATTTTAATAACAGCATCAAAAAACAATTCATGTGAAAGGCTTCACAAAAATGTTAAAATATTTAATATTAGGGGTTCGTATCTTTCCTTTGATCTAGTTTAAGGTTTATTTATTTACATTATAAATGATAGACTAACACGTTTTCTGCGTCCGAAATTCTCTTTTCAAAAGACGTCAGTCTGTACAATTATTCGATTTGTAGTTTTAAAATTGTTGCAATTTAAGATGTAGAAATTTTTTTTTTTAATATCCATAGACTTAATTTAATATTGATTCTTGTTTTTTTTAGATAAATTAATATTTTGTTAACATTAATATTGGTGAAAAAAGTCTTAAGCAATCCTAACATAACCCTTAATATATACAGAAAATGACGATAAATCCAAATTTAAAACTTAGTAAAAACAATCAATATTAAATTAAATCTTTATGAATATTTATACTTTGTTACTACAAATCGAATACTCGTATAAAATGACGTCTATTGAAATGAGAATTTGGACGCTGAAAAACTTACACAAACCACTAAAACACTGTTTATTAATGAGAATGGCAGTAGTTGGATATTATCTATATATACTTTTTTTATATAATAAAAATTGTAGGCGTGGTTTTTATTTGTAAATATTTATTTATTTTTAATTAAAAAGAAATGTATTTGTCACGGCGGAGGAGGGTCTTAAATTCAATTCTGTTGAATTAATAATTACTTAGCGTCTATGTAAAGACTTATTGTTCATTATTCACAATGTGTACGTGATGAGGGCTTCCTTAACTCGTCTCTTAGATCTCAGATGGCTTAAAGACTACAGGAAAACAATAACAGCTTTGGAAGACGGCGTGAATTTGTTTTATAAAAAAAACTAAAGTGAGTGTATGTTGGATGGATTGTTTAGAGAGGTGACCGTGGAGTAGACATCGATATATGAGAGGGAAACTTGCTGTTAAGATTAATTAGGGTTGGATGTGGACGGGACACTTTTAGCAGTAGCAGAGTTCGTATAGGATAGAATAGTTGATAAAAAGAAGATAGAAAGCGAATTGGGCGATCAGGGTTTTGGCTTTCATTTATTTTCCTTCTCTTCTCCCCCTATTACACATGACCCACTCCTCGACCAGAGTATTCATCATCACCGTCGTCAACAATAACACATTTATTGCCGTGTTGTTGGAAATAGAGAGTGCGCAGAGCTAGGCAGTCAGTCCCCGCCGCCGCATCGCTCTCCTAGTTTTGTTTTTCGTTGTTTTTGCACGACAAAACAGAGCAAATCAGGCTTTTCCCATGGATTTTCAGCCTCTGAACCCGAAAGTAACGACTGCCTTCTATTTTTTTTATCACCAAAATAATATTCAGAAAACACTCACCGTCATGTAACGTGCCAATGACCTGCGGGGTTTACAAGTAATTTTCCACGGACCGCCCTGACCTTTGACACGGGGAAGGGCGGTAGGCACAGGAGGAGAGTACAGACGGGGTGGGAGGCAGTGGCGGGGAGAGAGAGTATGCGCACGGTGGAAGAAACAGAGGCATTGTAGAGCCGTGAGAGGAGGGGAAGGCGACGAATTGCTGGTCATAGGAGGAGGTTGTTTTAGTGAGCCAGGGGGAGGAGGAGGGAAACTGAGCATGCCACATACTGTCAAGTGGGAGGAAGACGAACAAATATTTTTTTTAAATCAGAGTAGTGGTGTAAGTAGAGTGTGTCATGTGAAAAGAAACGGAAGAATGTAACGCATGGAGAGAGGGGGAGGAATTGTGTTATCGTTTAAACAAGAATTAATGTGACATTTTTTTTTCTTTATATATTTTCATTCAGTTTCTCACTTCGTATCTCGACGTCTGTAACTACGTAACTACACACCGAAGCAATGTTCATAGTTTAAATGCACACGTGTCCAAGCATTGTCAATATTATCAACGGGTTGTATTCACCCGGCGTTTCCTCGGTGGAATGCTTTAAAAAAAAGAATTCAAATTATACTCATGTCACGTAGGTCGTGGTCATGTTTACAATTTTCTGTTTAAATAGGATTTGTTGGCGATTTAGTCGTTTAACAGCCAAAATTGCCGACAATGAATCGGCTGTTTTTTTCCAACCTCACAAATAAATAGGTACACAGAAATGAATTGTTTTGGACTAATTTCACAGCTATATTTCCTTTAAAATAATTTAAGGTAAATTTGAAATTAGTCCAAAACAATTTATTTGGGTTTACTTACTCATGTCCGTCATTTTTTGCTGTGAAACGACTAAATCACCCTTTTTTATTATTCCTTTTAATTTTCTCTTATTTTATTATTGATTTTGGCATTTATAACGACATCTAACGGAAAGAAAAAGAGGTGAAACAAAAAAATAGCAACAAATAAATGGTACCAAAGACAAAATAAGTTACTCTTATTTCTATTTCTACCTACCTGGATAAGTTCATTTCTGTTTTAACTTATTTTAAAGGGTTTTTTTTTAGTTCGATTTAAAACTAGTATCGAGACGTCACGTGATCAAATGGGGCGATTTTGTGTTTTCAATTTTAACATGGCGTCGAGACACTAGTTTTTAATCGAACTAAAAATCGCTTTAAAATAAGTTAAAACAAATAAACTTATCAAGCTTCTGCCTTTGATACCATTTATTTGTTGCCTATTTGTGTTTGTTTTTTCACCCCTTTTTCGTTCTGTTAGCTGTTATAAATGCCCGTTGATTTCAATAAATATTCGATTAATATTAAATTTTATAAAAAAAATCAATATGTATTTATCAAAGTTACGTATGGACGAAAAACACTGAAACACACGCGAAAGTTTTATTAATACATAGATGACTTTCGGAAAAACTGTTTAAATAAGGATTGATAATTTGAATTCGGATTACTATTCTCAATTTAGTTGTTATATTCAAAACGTTTCGGCCGATGTAACCTCCGACAATGTTTAAGTGCATCTTTTCGAAGTTGGGAATCTTTGTCGAACTTGAGAACATGGACCGAATTTCGAACTGAACACTTTATTTAATTCACGAGGGTAGACTGTTCTCGTTCGGTCAGTCATGGCCGGGTAGGTGTCTTAATTTGTTATTCTTAGTGATTATTATTAGATTGAACCTTCAGACTCTAAGACTCATATAGAAGTGATTGTTAACCAACGTTAGTATCCGTTTGTTACGCAATTATAACAATCTACTCCCGTGGATTAAATAAAAGCCTCCGCCCCAGTTGCCAAGTCCGAAAAGATGCACTTGAATTATGTCGTCGGAAACGTTGTTAAACCAAAATGAGAATAGTTGTCTAATACATACCAATTTAGTGTTGTTTGAAACTACGTTAAGACACAAGAATAAAATGTAAACTTTAGAACACCGCGTAGAAAAAATGATACAACTTGCTATAGTTTTTAATAGTTTAGTTTTAAAGTAATTAATTTTCCACACTATTTTATTAATCATACGACTTGCACAACATATTAACTATTTGTAAATTCGTTTGTTTTTTTCGACGCTAAATGCGTTTCTTTTTTAATACATAATTTTACAAATTCCACTAAAGTCGCGCATTACTGTGACGTCAACCACCACGTGACTACAGTTCATTTTCAGCCATGTGAACTGGATTGATACTGACACTGCTGCTCGCTCGTGCTCTCATACAGTTGTCATATTTCTATTTTATGGCGGGAAAGTTGGAAAGCGTCGAAAACTAGTTTGATGTTTATAGATTCATAAAATATGAACACGCTTTGAATTTCGTCTAATAATCTACGAACATTTCTGGTTCTTTTATTCGACAGGGACATGTGAGAAAATGACCCTTTTCCTTTTGTTTAGGAACGCAAATAACGAATCATATTTTTTTAATACAAGAAGCCAGAAATTACTTTCTACTCGTCAGTTAAAAGGCTGGAAAATTACTTTTTAAATTCGACATGTAATTATATATAAACACCTGTAGGTCGCTGTTTAATCTATTAATAATGGATGAGTGGACCTGGGAGTAGTGGTAACTAAGAGATGACTCTACACTCCCCAGATTGGGGACTCACCACTTGATGCAGGTTTGCGTGATGCCCAAGAAGACGGAAAAAACATCTTGATAAAAGCAATGCATTAAGAATTGAAATGTAGAAATGTAATGTTTATCTCAGAAGAACTTCTGCAGTTAATTTGCAAATGGAGATCTCGACCACAATTTATAGAAATTGGAGGATGGTGAAGTGGATACCAGCACGGACTGAGAATTTGCTGAGAGTTCAAATCTCGTTAGATCCATTATATCACTTTCCCTAGAGATGTTGGCAAGCTTCACATGTCCCTCTTATGGGGTTTATCTCAATTGCTCAAGTGCAACATTGGAACTTTTAAAAAGTCAGGCTAAAAAAATCCTCCATTGGTAATAATGTATATGTATGATATATTATTTATAATGTTTTGGTTTTAAAGGTGGATGGGTGAGCTTTTCAGCAGGGTTTATGATTATAACGTCTGAGTCCGACTCCTAAAATTCCAAAATATCTGGCGCCAACTCTTTATTTTAAAGTCCTCCATTTTAAAGTTAATTGTCTGTTGATACTTCAGAGATTAAAAAATCCGGCTCCTTGCATTGTTATGAGTCTGACTCCTTCCAAAAACTTCGACTCTGCAACCCTGATTTTCAGGGATCTGTGAATTCAGCATTTTTATTGCTGTAATCAACAAAATCTAAAGAATTCTACTAAAAAGAACAAATTATACCCAATGAAAAATACTCCAAAAGAAATAAACGAAAATCTTCATGTCATTATTACATGATGATTGTCTTCTTAAAACAAAAAAGAACACCAACACTTAATAATAGCAGAAAGTTTTGATAATGGGGGGGGGGGGCATTTTTCGTCATGTTGGTTGAGTTGGTTTGAGCAACGTCAGGTAAATACGTTCTCTTTTTTGTAGGAATAGGTTCAAATCCTGTACAAATCTCATTAAACTGTTTATTTCACAGCGGTATTACCTACACAAACATGGGTGTCTACAAAACAAAAAAGGGACAGTAGTATACACAACATGTCTATAAAGCTGAGTGAATCAATGTTTGGTTCCTAAACACATTTTTCCTATTTAATATAATGGCACAGAATACATGATATAATATTAGTTAGTTTTAGGATCGAGTTGTGTGTGAAAAAAAGACGGCCATTTTAATTTTTCTGAACAAGTAACACGTCTCTGTATTTCTCAGGACCACTTTCACTACATGTTGATTCATCTACTCTAATATTTTTAATGTGATTAAGAGTGATTCAATGTTTTTTCCAGCGCTGCATCTTAATTACTTTATTTTGCCATCTAATATGTAAATTAGATAGACAAAGAAATAAGTATTCTTATTTCTACATTATCTATAAGGATAATCTAGAAGTTAAGAGACTTATTATTTTTCGTTATTCAAAAACAGATATGTCACGATATGAATTTTCAAATGAAATCAAAGTGGAATAGAGGAAGTAGTTGTGATCAAACAGGTCACGGGTAGTCTAGTATATATTTATAAAGTTAGGTATGTGTATGTGTACAGTATTCACTCCTAAACTAATTAACCGATCATTATGTATTTTAGAACACAGTTGCTAGGCATAAGGGGTCCAAATGTGGGCTATATTTAGTTTTAGGCAAAGGAGGTGGAAACCTTTCATGAAAATTAAATTACCTCCGACTTTTGTGAAATTTTAACAATAGGTATTAGACATTAATAAATATTCCCCAAATTTCAGTTTCTTTGCAGTATTTTAAAGTGTTTTTTGGGAGCATATGCACAACCTCAATTTGGAAATTTAAATATATAAGATTTGCATTGTATTTGATTCATAGTCATGAGACCAATGAAGCAAGACTGCCGGAAACTTAATGTCTTACGATCCCTTAAATTTAAGACATTTCTTTAGAATCAAAATCGTGTTATGGATTTTGATTAAAATTACAATAAGGATTCTAGACATAATGTTTAGTACCATTATATCGTGATTTTGATCTTTTTTCGGGGACATAAAAGTGTGCAAAACTTCTGTTCAGGGAATTAATTTTACCCATACTGAGATGAGTATTCTTCTAATATATATATATATATATATATACACACACACTAGCAGATGCACTCAGTAATAATGAGAATCCCGTGTACTGATGCTCCCAGTCCTGAACCCCATATTACCATGTTTTTAAATTTCTAACAAAAAGTAAGATATTGTCTTTACTGTTCATAGATAGATGTCTAGCACAAACGCAGACCGTGTAATATCACTGTAAGAAACTCTAATAAAAAATTATCACCACTATTGAATTCCTCATCAAATTTCATAAAAAGTAGTTCATATAGATCTTTGTTTCCAATTGCAACCCTAGTAAACGATAATTTAAATCGTTCATTGCAACCTAATGATGCCACATGGAATAAGAGACAATTGGAATGGTGTTCCTAAAAAATGTAAAGTTTATTAAAACTAATTTAAATGTTCTAACTCTTAACATATCGATTTCTATAACATAGACAAACAAACTTTCTCTCTCATATATATATATATATATATATATATGGGCGCCATTTAGTTTAGGATAATCTGCATAGATACCAAATTTCACATTGCTCGGTCTAATAGTTTAAAATCTACACACACATTTTACTAGTAAAGATAAAATGTTATTAGCAAAAACAGAAACCGAATAAGACCTACTGTAAATTTTAACAGACTTCTATTTTAACTAAAGGGATATTGATTTACTCCTCTCCAGGAGTTAGGCACAAGGCCAGTTTTTATCTTACTCCCACAAGTAAGATGTGACCCAAGGTCGGGTCGGGAAAGTGGGGGTTAAAAATTGCTTGGGCAGCCCCGTCAGCATTCCCCGGTAGGAGCGCCTCAGGCAGTAAGCAATAAACTTACTCCTCCCCAAAGAGGGGAGGCAAAGCCTGGGAGGGTGGACCTCCTAGAACTGCACAGGACAGACCCATTGACCGGCGTAAGTCAAGCCCCGAAGGGCAAGCCAATACCAGTATGGAGTGCAGTATCCATTGATCTTAGCCAAAAGGTCAAGCCGTATTGAATCATTATTCTAGTTATACAGGGTGATTCATAAGTAACTCAGCTATTTAAAATGATTATTATATGAAGCACAAACATACTATGAACTTTTGATAATTGTTATCTTACTCTCTAATTACTGCTATTTGTTATTTTCAATTTGTTCGTTTATATATTTGTTTCTATATATATTTATTTTTATTTATTTAAATTTGTGTAAATCATCATATGTGCTTTTTTTTCAGACAGTATGTCATTTACAATTGAAGACCGAATTTTTATTGTTATTCATATGGTCAAATTTGATGAATCTCCCACACTTGTTGAAAGGCAATGACGACCTCAAATCAAAAATCACTGCCGAATTTGTTAAAATTAATCAATCAAATATGCTACAAAGAGTCGTAAATTCCTTGCAAAAAAGAATGGAGCTATGCATGCAGAACAAAGGTGGAAATTTTGAAAATTTGCTGTAATTTTAAACTCCCATAAATGAATTTATTGAATAAACTTTGTTTTGTATTACCATATTTTTTAACTTTAGAATTTCAAAACTAAATAGCTAAGTGACTTATGAATCACCCTGTATATCAATATTGGTCCGGTTGGATGTTGGTTCACATAAATTGTTTTGTTTCTGCTTCTTAGGTAAGTATTTTCAATTCCTATTAGATCATCTGTACAGACTCTGCAATTGTTCAATGTTTCATATTTCTTGCAGCCTAAGTGCAGTTGTTTATCCTAGATGATTGACTTGGTATGATTTTAGGGTTAGTTAGAACACGTAAATGAACAGAAGATAGTTTAGCTCAAACAAATGACATATAAGAGATTTTAAGATAAAAGTTAAATACAGTTTCTGTCAGTATTTAAGCAGACATAATATTAATTAAATTGTCAAGCTATTCAGAAAATAATGAACGCTTTCAGAAAAAAATATTTATTAACAAGATCATTAATTGAGCTGTTTCATATTATTAATTGAGGTCAGATGGTCAGACACAATTACTGAACTTTTATGCTCTAAAAAAATACCCCAAACCTACCCGACAAACAGTAAAATTCCACCCCTTCACTGTAGAGGTCCGTAGATGTCTAAAGACGTTTTACTCTACTATTGGATTGTTTGCCTTTGAAATTCCCTTTCTACTTCAAATTACCTAGACCATACAAACATACATAAATTAATATGTAATGTTTACAAAAAGAAGAGAAAGAGATTATGTACCTCAAAACACACTTGACTTATGCTGGGATATGGATGAATGTTAATTCTTTCACAGAAAGAGGATGTCTATTGTGTAACAAATATATGATATGTATGTATACATATATATATATTATATATATATATATATATGATATATATATATGATATATTATATATATATGATTTATTATATATATTATAGATCTGATATATATTATAGATATATGATATATATTATGTATGTATATGATATATATATATATGATATATATATAGTATATATATGATGTATATATATAGTATATATATATATATATATATATATATATATGTATATATATATGATATATATTATATGTATATATATATATGTATGTATATATATGTATGTATATATGATATATATGATATGTATATGATATATATATATATGTATGTATATATGATATGTGTATATGTATGTATATATATACATGATGTGTATGTATATATGATATGTGTATATGTATGTATATATATACATGATGTGTATGTATATATGATATGTGTATATGTATGTATATATATACATGATATGTATGTATATATGATATATATGTATGTATATATATATACATGATATGTATGTATGTATGTATATATGATATGTATGTATGTATATATGATATATATATATATGATATATATATATATATATTATATATATATATATGATATATATATGTATGTATATATATATATTGATATGTATGTATGTATATATGATAGATGTATGTATGTATATATGATATATATATGTATGTATATATATATATTGATATGTATGTATGTATATATGATAGATGTATGTATGTATATATGATAGATGTATGTATGTATATATGATATATGTATGTATGTATATATGATATATATATATATATATATATATGTATGTATATATATACATGATATGTATGTATATATGATATATATATATGTATGTATATATATACATGATATGTATGTATGTATATATGATATATATATGTATGTATATATATACATGATATGTATGTATATATATACATGATATGTATGTATATATGATAGATGTATGTATGTATATATGATATATATATATATATGTATGTATATATATACATGATATGTATGTATATATGATATATATATGTATGTATATATATACATGATATGTATGTATATATGATATATATATGTATGTATATATATACATGATATGTATGTATATATGATATATATATGTATGTATATATATACATGATATGTATGTATATATGATATATATATGTATGTATATATATACATGATATGTATGTATATATGATATATATATGTATGTATATATATACATGATATGTATGTATATATGATATATATGTATATATATACATGATATGTATGTATATATGTATATATATACATGATATGTATGTATATATGATATATATATGTATATATATACATGATATGTATGTATATATGATATATATATGTATATATATACATGATATGTATGTATATATGATATATATATGTATATATATACATGATATGTATGTATATATGATATATATATGTATATATATACATGATATGTATGTATATATGATATATATATGTACGTATATATACATATGTATGTATATATGATATATATATGTATGTATATATATATACATGATATGTATGTATACATGATATATATGTATGTATATATATACATTATATGTATGTATGTATATATGATATATGTATATATATATACATGATACGTATGTATATATGATATATATATATGTATGTATATATATATATACATATGTATGTATATATAATATATGTATATATATATACATGATATGTATGTATATATAATATATGTATATATATACATGATATGTATGTATATATGATATATATATGTATATATATATACATGATATTATGTATATATGATGCATATATGTATGTATATATATACATATGTATGTATGTATATATGATATATATATATATGTATGTGTATATATATACATATGTATGTATTAATGATATATATATGTAATATATATATATGATATATATACATGATATGTATATATATGATATATATACATGATATGTATATATATGATATATATACATGATATGTATATATATGATATATATACATGATATGTATATATATGATATATATACATGATATGTATATATATGATATATATACATGATATGTATATATATGATATATATACATTATATGTATATATATATTATATGTACATGATATGTATAAATATATGATATATATACATGATATGTATATATATATATGATATATGATATATATACATGATATGTATGTAGATATATGATATATATACATGATATGTATGTATATATATGATATATGATATATATACATGATATGTATATATATATGATATGTATACATGATATGTATGTATATATATATGATATATGATATATATATATATACTATATGTATGTATATATATATGATATGTATGTATGTATATATATATGATATGTATGTATGTATATATATATGATATATATATATGTATGTATAGATATGATATATATATATATGATATGTATATATATGTATATATATATATGTATATATATGATATATATATATTATTTATATATGATATATATATATTATTTATATATGATATATATATATTATTTATATATATGATATATATATATATATTATAAATATATAGTATATATATATATTATAAATATATAGTATATATATATGATATATATATATATATATATATGATACATATATATGATATATATATATGATACATATATATCATATATATATATGATATATATATACATGATATATATGATATATATATATAATATATATATATGATATATATATATAATATATATATACATGATATATAATATATATACATGATATATAATATATATACATGATATATATCATATACATGATATATATGATATATATATAATATATATATATACATGATATATATGATATATATATAATATATATATATACATGATATATATATATTATATATATATATATATGATATAGATATAATATATATATATACATGATATATATATATTATATATATATATACATGATATATATATATAATATATACATGATATATATATAATATATATACATGATATATATAATATATATATTACATGATATATATTATCTATACATGATATATATATAATATATATATACATGATATATATATAATATATATATACATGATGTATAATATATATATATATATATGTACATGATGTATAATATATATATATGTACATGATGTATAATATATATATATGTACAAGATATATAATATACATATATGCATGATATATAATATATATATATGCATGATATATAATATATATATACATGATATATAATATATATATACATGATATATAATATATATATACATAATATATAATATATATATATACATGATATATAATATATATATACATAATATATAATATATATATATACATGATATATAATATATATATACATAATATATAATATATATATATACATGATATATAATATATATATACATGATATATAATATATATATATACATGATATATAATATATATATACATGATATATAATTTATATATACATGATATATATGATATATATATACATTATATATATACATTATATATATGATGTATATATATGATATATATACATGATATATATAATACATATATATATATATACATTATATATATACATTATATATATATGATATATTAT
>OY744527.1:130752430-130834930 GCA_963556195.1 Sepiola atlantica
TCTATGATATATATATATGATGTATATATATAAAATATGTATATATATATATATGATATATGTATGATATATACATGATGTAGATATATATATATGGTTCATATATATATAATATATGTAAATATATGATATATCTATGATATATATATATGATGTATATATATAATATATGTATATATGATATATCTATAATATATATATATATGATGTATATATATAATATATATATACATATGATATATATATGATATATCTATGATATATATCTGATGTATATATATAATATATGTATATATATGATATATCTATGATATATATCTGATGTATATATATAATATATGTATATATATGATATATCTATGATATATATATATGATGTATATATATATATATAATATATATAAATATGATATATTTGAGATATATATATGATCTATCTATGATATATATATATGATGTATATATATGGAATATATGTACAAATATGATATATCTTAGATATATATATGATGTATATATAATATATCTATGATGTATAAATATTATATATGTATATATATTATCTATCTATGATGTATATATATATAATATCTATGATGTATATATATATATAATATGTGTATATATATGATATATCTATGATATATATATATATATATATATAAATATATAATGTAGATATATATAATATATGTATATACATAATATATCTATGATATAGATTTATATAATGTATATATATAATATATGTATATATACGATATATCTACGATATATCTATATATGATGTATATATGTGATATATGTATATATATGATATATCTGTGATGTATATATATAATATATGTATATATAGGATATATCTATTATATATATATATATATATATATATAATGTATATATATATAATATATGTATATATATGATATATCTATGATGTATATATATATAATATATGTATATATATGATATATCTATGATGTATATATATAATATATGTATATATATGATATATCTATGATATATATATATATATATCATGTATATATATGATATATCTATGATATATATATATATATATCATGTATATATATGATATATCTATGATATATATATATATATCATGTATATATATAATATATCGATGATATATATATATATCATGTATATATATGATATATTGATGATATATATATATCATGTATATATATAATATATCTATGATATATATATATATCATGTATACATATATAATATATGTATATATATGATATATCTATGATATATATATATATCATGTATATATATAATATATGTATAAATATGATATATCTATGATATATATATATATCATGTATATATATAATATATGTATAAATATGATATATCTATGATATATATATATATGATATATCCATGATATATATATCATGTATATATATGATATATATGATGTATATATATTATGTATATATATGATATATATGATGTATATATATGATATATATATCATGTATATATATATAATATATGTATATATATGATGTATACATATAATATATGTATATATATGATGTATTTATATAATATATGTGTATATATGATATATATATATGATGTATTTATATAATATATGTGTATATATGATATATATATAATGTATATATATAATATATGTATATATATGATATATATATATTATGTATATATATATATAATATATGTTAATATATGATATATATATGATGTATATATATAATATGATATATATATATGATGTATATATATAATATATGATATATATATATATGATGTATATATATATAATAGATGTATATATATATATTATGTATATATATGATGTATATATATATATAATAGATGTATATATATGATGTATATATATATATATATGATGTATATAATATATATATATATGATGTATATATATGATGTATATATATATGATAGATGTATATATATATATGATGTATATATATATGATAGATGTATATATATATATGATGTATATATATATAATATATGTATATATGTATGATGTATATATATAATATATGTATATATATATGATGTATATATATAATATATGTATATATATATATGATGTATATATATAATATATGTATATATATATATGATGTATATATATATAATATATGTGTATATATATGATATATATATATAATATATGTATATATATATGATATATATATAATATATGTATATATATGATATATATATGATGTATATATATATAATATATGTATATATATATGATGTATATATATAATATATGTATATATATGATATATATATATGATGTATATATATAATATATAATATATATATATATGATGTATATATATAATATATAATATATATATATATGATGTATATATATAATATATGATATATATATGATGTATATATATAATATATAATATGTATATGTATATGATGTATATATATAATATATAATATATATATATATGATGTATATATATAATATATGATATATATATGATGTATATATATAATATATGATATATATATGATGTATATATATAATATATGGTATATATATATATGATGTATATAAATATAATATATGTATATATATGATGTATATATATATATATAATATATGATATATATATGATGTACATAAATATAATATATGTATATATATGATATATATATATAATGTATATAAATATAATATATGTATATATATGATATATATATATGATGTATATAAATATAATATATGTATATATATGATATATATATATGATGTATATAAATATAATATATGTATATATATGATATATATATATGATGTATATAAATATAATATATGTATATATATGATATATATATATAATGTATATATATAATATATGTATATATATGATGTATATATATGTACATATCTAATATATGTATATATCTGAAATATTTATGATGTATATATGATATTTATGATGTATATATGATGTATATATTATATATATGATGTATATATGATATATGTATGATGTATATTTATAATATATATGTATATATATGATATATGAAATATATATGATATATATATACGAAATATATCTATGATATATTTATGATCTATATATGATATATATATATATAAAATGATAAATATATGATATATATATATATATTAAAGGATATATATATATATATATATATATATATATATATAAAATCATGTATATATATGAAAGGATATATATAAATAAAATGATGTATATATATGAAAGGATATATATAAATAAAATGATGTATTTATATGAAAGGATATATATAAATAAAATGATGTATTTATATGAAAGGATATATATATGATATATATATATATATGAAAGGATATATATATATAGAAGGATATATATATATATATATTAAAAGATATATATATATGATATATATAGATAAATATATATATATATATATAGATACAAATATATATATATATATGATATATATATGAAAGGATATATATCTATATTATATATATATATATGATATATATATAGATAAAAAGATATATATATATATATGAAATGATATATATCTATAAATATATATATATATGAAACGATATATATATGGTATATGTTAGATATATACATATTATATATGATTTTATATACATATGATATATATGATATACGTATTATATATATACACATGATATATATATGATATATTATATATATATGAAATATATATGGAATGATATATATATATATACATATGATATATATATGTAATGATATATATATTAAATAATAGAAGTATATATATGAAATGATATATATACATATATATTCATGAAATGACATATATACATATGATATAGATGTATACATTATGCATATATACACATATATATATGAAATGATATCTATATGAAATGATATATATACATATATATTTATGAAATGATATATATACATATATATTTATGAAATGATAGATATATACATATGATATATATGTATACAATATACATATATATATTAAATGATATATATATATATGAAATGATAAATATATGAAATGATATATATACATATGATATATATGTATACATGATATATATATGAAATGATATATATGTGAAATGATATATATATGAAATGATATATATATACATATTATATATATTTATAAAATTATATATATATACATATGATATATATGTATACATGATACATATATATATATACATATATATATATATGAAATGATATATATATACATATGATATATCTATGATATGATATATATATACATATGATATATCTATGAAATGATATATATATACATATGATATATCTATGATATGATATATATATACATATGATATATCTATGAAATGATATATATATACATATTATATATGATATATATATAAAATGATATATATATATACATATAATATATCTATGATATATATGATATATCTATGATATATATATACATATCATATATATATAATATATATATGATACATATATATATGATACATATATGATATATATATTACATATGTATCATATATATCATGTATATATATATATATATATATATATGTAAGGATATATATCTATATTATATACATGATATATATATAGATAAAAAGACATATATATATTATATATATAAAAGGATATCTCTCTCTCTCTCTATATATATATATATATATATATATATATATATATGAAAGATAAATATATATATATGGTATATGTTAGATATATATATATGATTTTATATACATATGATATATATAATATACATATTATATATATACACATATATATATATATGATATATTATATATATATATGAAATATATATGGAATGATATATATACATATGATATATATATATGAAATGAATTACACATATATATGAAATGATATATATACATATATATTTATGAAACATATATGTATATATGATATATATATATATGAAACATATATATATTATATATACAAATATATATGAAATATACATATATGATATATACATATATACATATATTATACATATATGATATATATTATATATATATATATATGTATATGATACATATATGATATATACATATATATATGTATATGATACATATATGATATATACATATATATATATATGATACATATATGATATATACATATATATATATATGATACATATATGATATATATATATATTTATATATGATACATATATGATATATACATATATATATAAAATGATATATATATATACATATATATGAAATTATATATATGTATATATACATATGTATATATCATAGGATATATATATATATCATAGGATATATATATATATTCATATGATATATATATATGAAATGATATTATATACATATGTATATTAAATGATTTATGTATACATATGATATATATATGAAATAATATATGTATACATATGATATATATATGAAATGATATATGTATACATATGATATATATATGAAATGATATATGTATACATATCTTATATATGAAATGATATATATAAATATACATATGATATATATATGAAATGATATATACATACATATGATATATGAAATTATATATGTATACATATGATATATATATATATATATGAAATGATATATGTATACAAATGATATATATGTACATTAAGTCATATATATACATAGAATATATATATATATATAGTAAATCATATATATATATATATATATACATATGATATATCTATGGCATATCTATGATATATATATATACATAGAATGATACATATGAAATATCTATTACATATATATGAAATAATATATACATATAATATATCTGATATATATGTATTATATATATTTTTTATATATCTATTATATATATATGATATATCTATGATATATATATCATTTATGATATATATATGATATATATATCTATGATACATGACATATATATTGTATATATAATATATATATATACATATGATATATATCTATATATGATATATATATGAAATGATATACACATGAACTAATATATATATAGGAAATATATATTTGAAATGATATATATATCATATATATGATATATATATGAATGATATATATCTGATATAGATATATATATATATGAAATGATATATAACTGATATAGATATATATATGAAATGATATATAACTGATATAGATATATATATGAAATGATATATATTTGATATAGATATATATATGAAATGATATATATCTGATAAAAATATATATATGAACTGATATATATCAGATATAGATATATATATATATATATATATATATATATATATATCTGACATCGATATATATATATATGAACTGATATATATATGATATATATATATATATATATATGTAGTATATATATATATGAAATAATATATATATATATATGATATATATATGAAATGATATATATATATATATCGGATATATATGTATTGATATATATATATATGTATGAAATAATATATATAAATATATATCATATATGATATATATATATGAAATAATATATATAGGGTCTAGATATACATATGAAATGATATATATATATATATGAATTGGTATATATATATATATAAGATTATATATATATCATCTATATGATATATACATATATCAAATCATATATATCTGATGTAGATATATATATATGAAATGATATATATATGATATAGATATGCATTGATATATATGATATGTATATATATATGAGATTATATATGAGATGATATATATATATATAAGATAATATATATATGATATATATATAGGATAATATATATATCATATATATATATATGAGATAATATTTATATATCATATATATATATATGAGATAATATATATATATGACATATATATATAAAATAATTTATATCGTATATATATATATATGAAATAATATATATATTATATGTATAGGAAATGATATACAGGGTGACTCAAAAAGAACGGGCCCCGTGTACACTTTATGTGATATCTTTTTTATTTATCGACAGATTGCCTTTATTTTACAGGACATGGCAGAATCAATGACAGTGAGTACACCAAGACCTCAGTGGGAGCTTGGACAAAGAATACACTGTGTTAAATTTTACTACAAGACAGGCTCGTATAAGAAAACCCAGGACAGTTTCATGCATCAGTTCGGATGTGAAAAGGCCCAACCCAAAAGCAGAATTCAGAACTGGGTGGACTACTTCGAGAAGTATGAGACCGTGGAGAACTTCAACGCTGCCAGTGAGAACTGTCCAAGCCGCTCGGCACGTCCTAAAAAGCAGACAGCTGAGCTGGTCGAAAGTGTGAGAGAGTCTCTCCAGAAGAGTCCAGAACGCTCTGTGCGTAAGCGAAGTCAGGCCCTTCGGTATCTCCCATGAGACTTGCAAGAGATTGCTGGTGAACGATATCAGGGCTTACTCATACAGAATACAGACACTGAAGACCCTTACAGCCTCAGACAAGGAGCAGAGGAGCGCTATGGCAGTCAAGATGCTCGATAAGATAGAAGAGACACCAGGTATCCTAAATCTTCTTTGGACCTTAGATGAAGCCTACTTCCATCTTGACGGAAAGGCGAACTCCAAGACAAATGTCTTCTGGGGGTCCTCTCCTAATTGCACGGTGTTGGCTGCAATCTCGGTCAGAGGCATCATCGGACCAATCTTCATCGAAGAATCTGGCACTGCAGTGACAGTCACCAAGGAGCGCTATGTGGAGGTCCTCAAAACCTTCAAGAGTGAGCTCCAGACCCTCTACACATCGCTCATGAGCAAGTTCTGGTTCCAGCAAGATGGAGCAAGTTCTCATACCTCAAACCTGTCCCGAGATTGGCTTAAAGAGAACTTCGGAGACCGAGCGATCAGTCTCAAAAACTAATTTTGAGTGGCCACCCCATAAGTCCCCGAGATTTTTTTCCTTTGGGGGCTATCTTAAGGACAGAATGTACGCAGGGAAATCCAGAACCATCACGGAACTCAAGGAAGCCATCAGGGAGGAGATAAGAGCCATTCCCAATTCAGTCTGTAAGAACGTCATAGACAACTTCGTTCTGTACCTCAAAAAATGCACAGAGCTAAAACAAGTCCATCTTGAACACATATTGTAGAACAGAGGAAAAAAGGCCAAAGACCCTAGTTTTTGATATGATGTTAAGAATATAATAAACTAGTTATGCCCCAAAATTCATTTCATTCGGACGAAACACTAAGAAACAGGGCCTAATAAGATTTGGGGCCCGTTTTTTTGGGGTCACCCTGTATATATGATATATACATATAAAATGATATATATATATATCATATATATCGTATATGATATGTGTATTATAAATATATATATACAAACTATATGTGTATATCATATATATATGATATATATATATATATTATATATATATATGATATATATTATATATATATGATATATATATTATATTAATATATATAATATATTAATGTATATAGGATATATATATTAATATATCCATGATATATATATTATATATATATCATATATATTCGATATATATATGATATATATATGATATATATATATATATATCATATATATATATCATATATATATATATGATATATATCTTATATGATATATATATATGATATATCATATATATATATATTTTATATATATATCATATACATATATTTGATATATATCATAGATATATGATATATATCATATATATATGATTTATGATATATATCATATATATATCATATATATCTCATATTATATAATATATATACATCATATATATATGATATAATATATATATTTATGTAATATATATATGATATATATGTATCATATATATATCATATATATAATTATGTAATATATATATGATATATATGTATCATATATATACTATATATAATTATGTAATATACATATATAATATATATGTATCATATATATATCATATATATAATTATGTAATATACATATATGATATATAGGTATTATATATATATCACATATCTATGATATAGTATATATGTATATCATATATATATATCATATATAAATGATATATGCTATATAAAACATATATATATATATGATACACATATGATATATATCATGTATATATCATATATATAATATATATAATAGATATATATCTCACATATATGATATATATGTGATATATATCATATATATATATATATATATGTGATATATATCATATATATAAATATGTGATATATATAATATACATATATGTTATACATGCGATATATATACATCATATATATATATGTATGTATATGTGATATATATATTGTATACATATATGTAATATATATATCATATATATATGTGATATATATATTGTATATGTATATAATATATATATATCATATATATATGTGATATATATATTGTATATGTATATGTGATATATATATATATCATATATGTATGTGTGATATATGTATATGCGATATATGTATATCTGATATATATATATGTATGTGTGATATATGTATATGCGATATATGTATATCTGATATATATATATGTATATCTGATATATATATCATATACATATATGTGATATATATATCATATACATATATATGTATATGTAATATATGTATATGTGATATATATATATTTATATGTGATATATATATATGATATATTTAGATCATATATATATGATATATAAAGATCATATATATATGATATATATAGATCATATATATATGATATATATATAGATCATATGTATATATATAGATCATATATATATATATGATATATATATAGATCATATATATATAGATCATATATATATATGATATATATATAGATAATATATATATAGATCATATATATATGAGATATATATAGATCATATATATATATATATGACTGCACAGTGGTTTACGACGCGGACAGAGCACCTAGGTGTGCTGGGTTCGAATCAAGTTCGTTCCACAGAAACACTTTCATTAAATCCACATTTATTTGTGTCTGGAGAGGAAGTAGATAATATATATATATATGATATATATATATATATTTATATATATATATATATGTTATGTGTATATATATATAATATCATATATATAATAAATCATATCTATAATTTATATATATCATATATATATATATAATTTAAATGAGATATATATATAATATATGATATATATATATATATATTATATGTGATATATATATATATTATATATATATTATATTTATATCATATATACATGTGATATATATACATATATATATTATATTTATATCATATATACATGTGATATATATATATATTATATATATGTTATATTTATATCATATATACATGTGATATATATATCATACATATTTATCATATTTATATCATATATACATGTGATATATATGTATATATTATATATATATTATATTTATATCATATATACATGTGATATATATATCATAAATATATATTGTATTTATACCATATATACATGTGATATATATATGATATATACTAGTCATATATATATATATATCATATATAGATGCGACATATATATATACATGTGATATATATTCATATATACATATGATATATATATACATATATGCATGTGATATATATATACATATATACATGTGATATATATATACATATATACATGTGATATATATATACATATATATATATGATATATATATATACATATGTATATGTGATATATATACGTATGTGAAATGTATATACATATATATATGGGATATATATATATATAGTATATATATACATATGTATATGTGATATATATACATATATATATATGTGATATATATATACATATGTATGTGATATATATATACATATGTATATGTGATGTATATATACATATATATATATGATATGTATTTACATATGTATATGTGATATATATACATTATGGCATACATTTATGATATATATATATCATGTATATTATATATAAACGTATGATATAATATATATATATTATATAAATTATATATATATATTATATATATTATATATATATATGATCTATATATATTATATATATATGTTATATGTATATATACAATATATTATATATATATATATATATGATATATATTATATATGTATATGATATATATATTATGTATATATGATAAATATATGATGCATATATGATATATATAATACATATAATATATATATATGATATATATATATTATACATATAATATATATATGATAAATATATTATACATATAATATATATATGATATATATATTATACATATAATATATATGATATATATAATATACATGTAATATATATATATGATATATATAATATACATATAATATATATGTATGATAAATATAATATACATATAATATATATATGATATATATATTATACATATAATATATATATGATATATATATTATACATATAATATATATATGATATATATATTATACATATAATATATATATATGATATATATATATAATACATATAATTTATATATATATAATATATATAATACATATTATACATATAATATATACATATTATATATATTATACATATAATATATATATCATGTATATTATACATATATCTATATATTGTATATATATATTATATATATCATACATAATATATATATATATATTATATATATTATGTATATATTATATATATCATGTTTATATCAGATATATCATGTATATATATTAATTATTTATATGATATATATTGTGTATATATGATAATCGTGATGTATATATGATATATATATATATATTATCTATTTATGATATATATATTGTGTATATATTATATATATTATGTATGTATGGTATATATGATATATATATATATATATTATGTATATATAGTATATATATAAAGTATATATGATATATATCATGTATATATCATATGTATATATGATATATATTATATATATATATATATATATGTATATTATATAGATTTAGAAAGGTCACTGGGAGTGAATCCCAATGCACAAGGCTGTGTGTATTTAGACAGCATATTTTCATTCATGCCAATATTATGTGTATATATATTATGTATATATGATATATATATTATATGTATATATATATATATATATATATATATATTATATATATATATATATATATATTATTCCTATATGATGTATATAGGTATGTATATATATATATATATATATATATATATATATATATATATTATACATATTATATATATATGATATATATATTATCTGTATATATATACTATACATATAATATATATATATATTTACTATACATATAATATATATTATGCATATCTGATATATTATATATACTACATATATTATGCATATCTGATATGTGATATGTATATTATATATATATTATGCATAATATATATATATATATATATATATATATATATATATATATATATATATACTATATATATGATATATACATTACATATATAAATAATACATTATATATATATACTATATATATGATATATATATGATACATAATATATATATACTATATATATATTTATATTATATGATGATAGATGATATATTTATATATGTATTTTATTATATAATATATATGATATAATATATCATTTAATACACGTATTATATTATATATTATATAATATATATAATATATGTATTATATATTGTATTATATATATTTTATTATATATGATATAATTTATTATATAATATATGTTCTATAGTATATATTATATATAATATGTATTATATAATTTTATAATTTTTAATATAATATATATTATATAATGTACATAATATAATATATATCATATAATATGTATTATGTTATATTTGATATAAATATATTATATAATATATTATTTATATATATTATACATAATATATAATATAGTGTATAATATATATTATATAATATTATACATAAAATAATATATTATATATCATATTGTATAATATATATTATGATATATTATATATCATATTGTATAATATATATTATGATATATTATATACGATATATATATCATACATAATATATATATATATTGTATAATATACAACATATATGATATATAATATACAGTATATAATATATATTATATATAATATATATCATACATTATATATTATATAATATATATAATATATTATAACATAATCTAACATATATTATATAATATATTATATACATAATATATATCATATATTAGATATTAAAGAAAAAATATATATCATATAATATATCATAAAAAATAAATATAATATATATTATACAATATATATATATAATATATTATATAATATATTATATATAATATATTATATAATATATTATGTAATATATTGTATAAATTATACATGTAGTATATATTATATAATAGGTTATATAATATATATTATATCATGGATTATATAACATATATATATGATATAGTATATATGTTATATTATACATAATACATATATATTATAGAACATATTATACATACTGGTGATACCAGATCAGGCTGCCCTGTGGCTCCCTGAGACGAAATTCACCTACATTGACGTTTTTTTTTTTTTTTTTTTTTTTGTAAAACTTAATTATGTTCTACAAAACCAAAAACAACAACAACAGCCCCTCTCCCTTTCTCCCTCCCCTTTTTTATTTTATTTTTCCTACCCTACTCCCGGTCCTGGATATGACCTTAAACTACATCCGATGGTGAGATCCGGCTTACCGATATATAAGAAAATTTAAGGAAATTTAAAGTTACCCAAATATACCTATCCATGTATAAATACAACATTTAATTTCTTAGTTCGATTTTATAAAAAAGGGAGGAAAGGCTAAAAAAAGTCTCTCCCTCCCCCCCCCCCCAATAAAAAAGAAAAAAAACAAAACTCCGGCATTAAATGACCACATAGGTTGATATGCCGCAAAACCAACCAATCCAATCCAATCCAAACACCATGAATAAATATTTGAAGATATCAAGAACTTGAAGCATAAAAACTTTTTACCAAAATGACCGGATTCGGCATTAAATAACCCGAAAAGGGTTGATATGCCGTAAAACAAAACAACCAAACCAAACACCATGAATAAATATTTGAAGATATCAAGAACTTGAAGCACAAAAACTCTTTACCAAAATGACCGGATTCGGCATTAAATAACCCGAAAAGGGTTGATATGCCGTAAAACAAAACAACCAAACCTATTATATATATTATACATAATATTAAATACATATGATTTCAGCATACTGGCATTTATCATAGAATATTACTACTTTTCTAAAGGCTATGCCTCAATACAATGGTCATTTTTAAGGTTTTTGGTAATTTTTTGGAAAACTAAGGTATATGGTAGACTAAAATTTAAATGCCATCAACTAGACCATAGAACCTCTATCTCTGCCAAAAATAAGCTTAATCCATCAAATAGTTGATGAGATACAGGGTGGCACATACGGATAACACAAAATCATGCCTGACCTTTCTGGATCTCTGAGTGGCGTTGACTAATGATGCTTAAATTTTACACACTTATGGAACCTATCAAATAAAAATGTTCAAAGTTTTAACTAATTTGGTTTATTAGTTTTTGAGTTATGATTGATCAAAGAAATGAGATTTCTAGCATAGGCCGTTTTTGAAGTCTATTAAGGAATCGAGCGCTCTGCATCAGTTGTCAGTAGTTGATCTCTGAGGAAAATATTTGGAATCAGAAGCTTCCTGCGAATGTTTTAGCCAAGTTTTAAATGAATAAAGGTCTGATTTTTTTTAATCATAATAATGTATAATAAAAGGTTGAGTTATTTTGCTTAACTGTATATGACTGTTTACGGTCAATTAGTGTTGAAAAGCATAACCCATAAATAGGCTAGAATAAGGAGATTCATATCTTTCCCAAGTTTTATTACTTCTAGTTTACCCATGATCCCGTTGGGTCAGTATTTGTTATATATATTATTCTCTCCCACGCAGCAAGTGCATTGAAAGTGCCCTCATACTTTTTTCATCACCATCTTACGTTAACCCCAGGCTTGGCTTTTACACCTTAATCAAACATGTGCAAAAATTGCACTCAAACAGTGAAATATATCCGCCATTGCAATATCAACTCCGACCCCAACTAAGTACTGCTTGTTTTTTTTTTTATTGCTATTTATCTATTTTTCCTTTTCTTTTTTTCTCTTTCTAATTAATGTTTTTTTTGCATGCACTGCTATTTTCAAATAGTTACACATGCATCAAAACATTCCGTTTTGAGTCGCTTTTTCCTATGTTTTATCATTATTTTTCTCAATAAATTTCAAATCTTCAATTTTTCTGAAGATCTTCGTTGACATGAAAGAAACCGGTCAATCTCTCATTTGTTGCTTTTTATTTTTTCTGTGTTTAATTGTTTTTTTCATTCTGCCTTTCATACATTATGTCTCCACAAAATTTCATTTTATGATATTTTTTATCCTCATCTATTATTGTTAAATATTTAGAAATTCCAAGTTGTGACTAACAGCATGATGACATCATAAAGGATGAGTTGTATCTATGACATCGTTGACTTTTAAGTGGGGCTTGATTTACACCGGTCTATGGGTCTATCCTGTGCAGTTCTAGAAGGTCCACCCTCCCAGGCTTTGCCTCCTCTCTTTGGGGAGGAGTAAGTTTATTGCTTACTGCCTGAGGCGCCCCATACCAGGAATGCCGACGAGGATGCCCAGGCAATTTTTAATGTTTTGTAGCAGTTACGCTAGTCTTTCTCTACTCTGTCGTTATTGTCATGGCAGGTACTCGGCTGAGCTTTAATCTGTGGTCCGTTCCTGTAAGAGATTTAAAACAAGAACCATCTATCTACAGCCACTGTAAAGATTCCCCTTTTTCACTCACTGTGCCTAAAACTAAACGAAACTTCCATGAGAAAAATTCTTCCTAGGAGTGCCTGTCTGTGGAACACAATTCTGCGGGGCTTCTTCCCGACTGACTGCAACATGGTCGTTTTCAAGTTGAAATTCTTGTTGAGATGTCCTCTTAAATAATCAAATTATGCCCAATTTCCACCATTACCAATCATCACCGTGTTGTCTTACCATACACCTGACACTCATTAACCCTTATCCTTGAGTGGCCTTTGGGCCTTGATAAATGGTGACTCTTTAGTAAAAAAAAAAAACAAAAAAAAAACATAATTACGATTTATTTTCTTTTTCACTAGCATGTTCTCACTTGTGGAATGATTGATACGTTATTCGGTAAGAACATTTTTGCGTAGGCGACACATTAGTTTTCAGCCAAACTTTTTTCACACTTTATAAAGTCAGATTTTGAGTGTCGTGTTGACAAGACGTCATATCTTTTTCTCGTCTCTCACCATGATTTGGGCAAGAGGCAAGATAAAACACCTGAACTCAATCTTACTTCTATAATACATGCATGTCTCCTGATTCAACCTATTTTGTATCCCTGTTTTTCATAACTCTTTCCGGACCACTTGTGTTGGTGAAACTATTTGCATAAAATTGATTTAAATTGTAGAGAAAGAAGTTTGTATTTTTAACCAAAACTTGGTAACCCATTTTCTTCATATCCAACAAAGCCAGAAAGATGCAGCAACTTCTACTACAAATGGTGATCTGATATCTTCTTAATCTCTACAGCCTAAACACATCGATTATCTGACCCTTTCAAAAGAAAGTTTGATTGTAATATTTTTTAACACTAATAAAGAGCTCCATACAAACTAAATTCCAATTTAGTTATTTTTTTACCGTTTGTCATTTTTAGTAAACAAACAATATTGGCAGAAAGAAACGAACCTAAAACAACGAACTGACCAAAGTCTGGAAAGTTTAATTTTCAAAATATCTTTACTGTAGCTTAGCTCACCAACTACAATTTATACAGTAATTGTTAGGGTTTTTTGTTAGGGTTTACTCTCCTGGTGTGATGACAAGATGCAAAATAAAAACTGTGTGAAAAAGATGGCAAAACATTTTTTTTTTAAGTACTTGAAAACATTTTATAGTAACACAAAGGGCAAGTCAGAAATAAATGTAAAGAAAATCAAAAGGGTTGTATATAAATACTAAGTAATCCATAATGTAGAAATCCCAAACTAAAATGTTTTTTTCATTATATTGTAAAACATTTAATGTGGACACATAGATTTTTGCAAAACATCAACACTGGTACCACATTTATTTTGGTATCTCAATTAGCCACCAAATTATGAGCGTTTGAAATTTGTTGAAAATTAGAAAATTTGCTGTCTTGTGTGCTACTAGTCCAATAGCTAATTTTCACAATGCGGACTTTAAACAAGTGGAAAATCCTTACAAATGTAATGTCATCTTGTGGTAAATGAAAATTAATCATAATACAAGTAATAATTATTCGATTAAACATTGCGCAAAATCCCAATACCCCTTCTCCCTAATAAAAACATGGAACGCAATTTTGACTTCATATGACCTTCATTTCAACAGCTAACACATTAAATCTTCTTAATATGATTTATAGCACATAAAGATCAAGCTGATGTTTCTTTTAATAGTAAAGCAATAAATTAAAAAACTCAGATTTGAACCATATAAAAACTAATGAAAACACAATTTGATAATATGGCAAAATTTTATCTTGTATTTCATTTCATTAACGTTTTCAACATCATTTTTTGTGTGAAAAACAACTTAAAACCCTATTGTAAGCACACCACATTGAAGAGTGGCTCGTTTTCTTTAAGATAAGATTATCTTTATATGAATACACACACAATATTGCGCACACCAAATTTGATAAAAAAAAAACTTTTTTTTTCATAAAAAATAAATCGACTGTTACCGAAAATAGTACCCTAACTTAAAGTAGGTTGGAAAAAAAACTATTAATGACAAAATCGAAAGAATTGTACATTTATAACAAGAAAAGATTTTTAAAAATTTACAGCCAAATTTTATAAAAATAACCAAAAATTAAATGAGATATCGCATGTTGAAATTGGAGGGAATTTCACTATCTATTTTTGCTCTCTGGGCTGGTTTATGATAGCTACTTCATGTTAGCACAATTTCAACAGATGAGAAGCATTGAGTGATTATGATAATCCCACTATTAAAAGAAGCCTTATTATTTTTTAAATATACAATTTTTTGCTATGAACATTTCACTAGTGATAAATGCTTAGAATTTGTGTATTTCAATAGAAAGAAAACTTTATTTTACTACGTGATAATGTTACGGGTGTCCACCAAGTTGTATATAAAAGTAAGGAAGTGCAAAAACCGCAGTCACTATTAATACGTTTAACTTATTTTTTCATGTAATAAAAATCACCTATTTCGCAAAAAGAGTTTGCATTTTGTGTGTGCTCTGCTGGTGGAAAAATAATGAACATTATTAACTAAAATTTGACAGTTTAAATATCAATCGAAATATGCTCATTTTCTTTCTTCTCTGACTGGCTGGACCAATCAGAAAACTAGCTTTGTGAATAAAAGCTGTCACTTTGTTTTAACGTGACAGATTTATTTTAACTTTGTAAGCGAATGTGTGTTTACTGTGTTTCCTGTGTTGAAGTTTGAATTTTTTTTTTAATACTTGTTTTCGGTATTAATTTTCCTGCATAATTATTTACAACCACTTTACCTTTATGAACAGGAACTTGTGATTGAAATTATCATTGGCGCACATCGATTTTCAACTCCAGGTTACATTTGAATTTAGAAAAATACTTTTTTGGGAAATTAAAAAGGTAAATGATGAGTTTGAAAGGTTAAACAGTTTCTTCATAGGCGATAAATTATATATATATATATATATATTTCCCGGACAGTACTGACATGCAGAAATTTAAAACTAATGTAAACAGACATCTCGCTGCGCAGATACCAATTTAGGTTGACCCCCCCCCCCCCCAAGCTTCTCCCCTTTTCTTTCTTCTCAGTAGCCCCTTACGTCTACAGTGACAGCCTGCCTAATTTGGGGTGAACTATGTTTTAAAAAAAAAAAAAAGAGAATGTTTTGGAGTTAAAATCAATTTAGTATCACGTAGTAATAGAGATAAAGAAAACGTTTTAATACTTTATTTTGTCTTGAGCGATACAAAAAAAAAATATCCCTTTCTCCATTTAGGGAAAATCATACTTCTTGTAGCATATTTACACATTTCAAACGTGTTTTTCTTCAGATTACATGCATTGAACTAAATAAATTTTAATTCGAAATGGTTGCTTATTAAAAATTACTTTAAAAAAAACAAGATAAAACCATTTTTATCGTCTTTATACAATTTTTTTTATTGCATTATGTTTACCCCTTCGAACTCATCATTTACCATTAAAAAGTGATCATAACAAATGTGGACGGTTTAAATAATTTATTTTTTTTTAAAAAGTTAATTTTCTATAATTATTACATTTTTTCATATTTTTAAATAAATTATTTTAAACATTCTCATATGCTTTTGTGGTGACTTTTTCAGTTCCTAAAGTACTTTCCAAGGTTAGGAAAACTACGAAAAAGTGTAAAAAGAAATGGGTTCACAGAACATTTAAACGTTTAAATAGTAACCATGGATTTGTACGGCTGTGTTTATACAGGTAGATGATAAACAAGATTATCATGTTGTAAGTTTAGGCCCCACCCTCTATTTGAGGACTAATCAAAGGCCTATTAAAAATAAATCAGATGATGATGATAAATAAAAATAAAAAAACAGTGTATTATTGAAATGCATAGAGATTTTAAGAGTTTATTGCAGAGTTATTGTATAATGAAACTCCAAACAATTTGTAGCAATCTACGATTGATGATTCTGAATAAAGATATAAAACAAAATATTATAGTTAACTAACACAAAATGACAGCGCACATGCTCAATATAACCACCTATGCAAATAGCATGTTAGGCACCAAAGGAAAAATATTCTGTATGCATACCTATAAGAAGCCATGACAAAATAACGGCTAATAAAATCGCCAACGAGTCAGCCAGCCTCCATGACAGAGTTAAACGTAACATTCCCTCCAATGAACATGTGCAGCATTAATCTCAGCCAAAAGCCTCTTTGAGGAAATTACTATTTCATGTCACCATGCTAGCACAATCTGCAAATCTTCAGCATTAACAAATAACAACAATAACCCATGCCTCTTGACTGTTTTACCATTTTTATTAGTGGGCAGGGGTTATTTCCCTTGTGAGATAATACGGACACACTTATTTCTCTTATGCCTTGTACCAGTTATTTATATCGGCCATATTAAAAAATATCCAACGTAAAAAGATGTTTTCTCACCATTTCAGATATTCGATTCAAATTACTGTCTTTTTTGTGAAAAAACATTAAGTATGATGGTTTTATGCAATACTAAGTTTTCAAATAGATCCAAACTGCATTTTTAAAGATTTCCCTAAAGTAATATTAACCAAATTGATTTCAGAAAAATTTGATCCAAATATTGCCAAATGCAATGTTGCCAGAGAATACTTAAGAAAAATGGTCAAAACTTGTTTTTACGAATAGTTATTGCTATATACGCAAACATTAAACAAAAAAATAGACAAGTAACCCATATGGCACAACGAATAAAGTGCTAAGTTGAAGGTTCAATCCTCAGTACAGGCTGTTATAAGAATATAATTAAGAATTACTTAAGATGGATTAAATTAATTAATTAATTAAGATGGATTTCAGTTTGAAATTCCATACAAATTCTTGAGTTTGACAAGATGCACCTGAAGAAGGCTGGGAGTTACTTACATCGGCCTAAACGTTGTTAGAATAAAGTAAACTACATTTTTTTTTGTTTGTAGATATTTTTTATTGCAGTTCCTGGATTACGAGGATGACAGTCTGAATCAGTGGACAACCATCATATATGAATGCTGGAAAGTGCATTGTAGAGAACAACATCCACTCTCTCTCTGCCAGGTAAGTCATGACTATACAGGTGCACTAGTAATGCCACATGACAAATCTACCTATTCAAATGAGTTATATCAGTTTTCCTTCTCCTAGACTAGTTGCCCTACCAAGGCTTGAAAGTCTAGTCTACCCTACTATTTCACCAATAGCTGGGATAGCTAGTAGATATTTAAATACATCAAACTAGTAGAGGTACCCGGCTTTTTTTAGGAGATATCTAGAACAAGATATATCATTGAGCAACCAACTTTTGAATACATAATTTATTTAGATGATTTAGTATTGTTCATGAAAGAAAAACATGAGAAATGCAGATTTCGTTCGTTTTGATAACAGAAAGATGAAATTTGATGCGACTTTTCACATAGATCTATCAATAAAACAGTCGGAATTCCACTAATTAACTGACAAATCGCATCCATGATCTCAAAGGATGTTATAGCGACTATGTGAATGCCAAAGCTTGTTTCCTTTTAAGAGTTTCAGTTTCATATAATGCTCTAATAAAAAAAAAAAAGTTTTTCTTTAGATTATAATTGAAATTTAAAAAAAAACTATTAATAATTTAAAACTAGACAAAAATATTTGTAGGGACCTGCTGATTGCAAATATGCCATTGGTTTTGCTTGGAGATCAACCATTGACAATTGATGCATGGAAACACACACACACACACATAATAGCTTTATGTATATACTAGCTGAAGTAACAGTCTATGACAGGTTTCTAAACTTTTCTTAAATTTTATAGGAAAGATTAGAAGTTAAGAACATCTATTAAATATTTTTCATCCATTTTTTTTTATCAAAAAAAATTATTCAGGTTTATGAGAATGATCGATATCGGTTAGGAAATAACTGGAAAATTATAGCAAAAAAAACAACAAAAACAATTGTCTAGAGCGAGAGTTGAACTCACGATGGCATAAACTATTGGAACTGAAGGAAAACACTTATCAGCAAGGACACCGATCTAATGAAAATATTTTGTCTTTTTACCCTATTTAAATGAGTTTGGCACAGGGATTTTTTTACCTGTCTGCATAGATCTAAGATAAAGAAAAAAACAAATATAAAAAATTCTTATTAAAAATATATTGATGAACAGTTATCAAATATTTTTTAGCCATTTTTAATTAAAAAAAGATAAATGCTTTCTCTTCAAAGTAAACTATATGGCAAATTGAAATACATATGATTTTACATGAAAAGTAGTTGTTCGGTCGACTAAAAGAGAATGCAGAAAATGTCGGAACATTTGTTTTTGATGTTATTTTTCTGTATTAAAAATACAGAAAAATTGAATAATGAGTTTTTAAAAAAGTGCAAGAACTTCTGACTTCAATGAGTTTTTAAAAAAAGTGCAAGAACTTCTGACTTCAATAAGGACATCAGATCAAAGGTGTTGATTCCAAATCTGAAGTTAGTTTGGGTTTAAGATCAACCATTTAACTGGGATGCCATGACATACATACAGACATACGGACAACTTTATATATATATATATATATATATATATATATATATATATATATATATATATATATATGTTGAGATAGACAAAATTAGAACATTGTTTATATCAGTTACAAGAATTCAAACAATAATTATTTGGTGTACGATCGTTTTTGTATTATACAAACAGTCTCTTCATCAGTGTACTTTACAATATACCATACAGAAGTCATTTAAGAAAAAAACCCATCAAATTTCAGTATTATTTTAATAAAAACATATATCCAGTAAGTATATGAGACATAACCTTCTATTAAGAAACCATCTATTACTCCATCAGTAATATATATATATTCAGATTCTTCTCTAACAGTGGCCTGATGATGTTAGATCTTAAATAAAGTCATAGCTGAAACATGTATGCACATATGTATCGAAAGTTTTTGTATAAATAAAATTTATACTAAAATATGGCTCTACTTATTATTGAGCACCATCTTATAAAGATGGTAGTTTCACAGGACTAACCCCAGGAACAAAAAATCCTACAGACACTATAGATGTATGTGTGTATATATATCGTATTGATCCATTTAGAAGATCCAAATCTTTTAAAACAAAAACATAAGTCAGGCATAAGACTGCATTTCTCTGCCTGACAATGTAAGGATGGGTCAAAGTTTTATCTGGGCCTTAAATACTCCATATTGTATGAAGTATTCCCAAAGTTATGTCATGAAAATGTTAATATTCAAAAACTATTTATCTGATCAGGCTGAAATTTTGCTGGTGATTACTATTATCAAATAGTATCAGATCTATATATCAAATTTGGAAAATCGTAATTACGACGATGACTGAACATTTCAAGGTCAATGTCAGATGCAGGACATCATTGGCTACAATATCAGCTAAGTGGTGAGCCTCTACGATGAACAAAATCAAAGTTATCTCCAAAAGTGTGACTTTCACCTTTTCTGTTACCCTGACCATGACCTAGATATCTCAAAATTAAATCACTTCTAAATTAGATCATGATCGATATTTTGACCAAGTATGGTGACGATTGTTCAAGCAATGTGGATGCTAAGCTGTACACACACAAACACAGTGACAAACCAACAAACAAACTCAACCGAAAACATAACCTCCTTGGTGGAGGTAACAAAGAGGGGAAATTCAGTGGTTGAAGGAAACGAATAGGTAATGAGGGGGCAATAAAATCAAGGACTTTGATTGGTTATAAATTGAAGTAGGTATAGCTTAACTATAAAAACGTTCCTACAGTATAAACCCATGCATTTAGTTTGATGAAATACAAACGTTTCTGTATTGAAAGTATAAGTATATTTTTTTATAATACTACTACTAAGCTCTACTCTTCTATATGTAATATTTTCTTTTTACTTTTATTCACCCCAAACAACGCACATTGCCACTTGGATGTAAGGGACTAGTATTAGGGGCATTCCAACTCCAAGTAGGGAGCTGATCAGCGAGATGTCTGTTCGCATCACATTCAAACTTCTGCATGCTAGTACAGTCAGGGAAGCAGAAAACAGGGAGGGAATTCCAAAGTCTAGCAGTCAGAGGGAAGAAACTATTAAAGTAAATAACTTTCCAGCATCTAGGGACCTCTACAGTGAAGGGGTGGGATTTTTATAATATAAGTAATATATATGTATATATTATATATAAAGTAAAGTGTGATTTCCCTCTATTTCATTAACTGGAATAGCTTAATAAATAAAAGCTACATAAAAAAAAAATTGTTCTGTGCTAAAGTATATTTTAGGGTAAAAAAATCATAGAACTGTCAAAAATCAATATTTTTTTTTTAAATTTTCAGACTAGAACATTTTGAACCATAGTTACTCATGTTTGGGAAAAATATTTTTGGAATCATTTTTTTTAATTTTTTCTACGATTAGCACTTATATGAACAAGTAAAACATACATTTAATAACATATTACAGTTTATACATTGGGTAAACGAAAGTTGAGACAATAGTGTGGAACGAGTGAAGCCTTGTTCCATACCTACCTATACGAGCACGCCTGGTGATGGAGTATACATGGTATGGAGGTATTTGCGGCATTGATAGTAACTATATGGGGAGAATATCCAATGTAAAAACTGTAATGTTATTAAATGTATTTTTTACTTGTTCATATTAGTGCTAATCTTAGAAAAAATTGTTCAAAATTTTTTTTTCAAAAATTATAATTTTTTTTGTTGAAACAAAATTTTTACAGTTTTAGAATATGATTCACTATGGTTCAAAATGTCCTCTCTTGAAAAAGTTTTCAAAAAATATTAATTTTTGACAGTGCTATGAGTTTTTTAACCTAAATTATATTTAAGCCCTGTTTTGTTATTCATTTGTGCTATAAATTTGTCCGTATCATGAAAAGAAAATTTCATTTTCAATCCCATTAATTGATTTCACTATTTAGTCCAGTTCACTATTTCAGTTTTTTTCATCTTATTAAGAGAAAGGTGAGAGATTTTTTTACCCTCTAATTGACATGCACTATGCTCGCCACCCATTACACAAGGGTATTTTATTTAATAATTTTTTCATTTCACGTTGGGTGAACATTGTAATAACAATCTTTCACATTTTCTGAAATTAACACATATTACTCACGAATTGTTTTAAAAAGTTCACGGATAATTACAACAAACGCTGATTGTTTATTAGTCATATTTTTGTTGCATTATTTAACTTTGTAAACGTTAACGACACACATCATATACGCTTTAAATAAGATCAATATAGAAAACATTACTGCTATTGTTATGGATACGTGCTTCCATATATTACATTACATTTCAGAATTATCGTATAGAAGGATTTCAGAATTTGGTATGCATACATGTAAATGTTTGGCCGTTAATTAAGTGAATAGAATCGTTCGAATCAACAAAGTTGCTTGGGATTGTATTAACTATTACAGATTTAGCAGTCCATAATACTTCATTTATTGCCTTCACATTTTTTATTCACTACAGAAATTAATTTCTAATTTTCCGACTGAGATAGAATTATTTCATTGGCTCAATTAATTTGTATGCCATACTTAAAGGCAGAGGTTATGAGTTCGAATCTCACTTGGGAACAAGTATTTTTACTCTTACTCTTATCTTGTCCTAAAATGCATTTAAACATTTCAAATTAGAATATTAAGCATGTTGTTTAGTTTTACTTTTATTTTTTTCTACAATCTACCTAATTTTCAGAAATTAGAACCCTGGACGACGCTGAATAGCACTGCTAGTTTCCAATATTATGTAATTTCCAAAATTAGATAAATCTTCAAAATTAGATTTACAAGGAACTTAAACTTCAAAATAGTGAATGTTTTTGTGCTACTGTAGTTTAATATACACAACATAGCTGAAATTTCATCTTGTATGAAGTAAAATTCAAATAAAACATGATACTTCTGTTTTATCAAAATGCATCAAGATTTGCAAAGGTTAGGACGATTGGAGTAACGTACCAACCCCATATAATTGCTATATAAAAACAAAAAATAAGGTATTTTGTTCTAAAGTGGAGTGCCAAGGTGACTCTTTTTCATTTGAAGAGCTACAGAATGATTTGAATCTGACGTAAGTAGGCCAGGTTGTGGTATGTTGATACTAGGCTTAGAATCAAGAAGTAATGTTTTGATCCTACTTTTGTGCTATTGTGATTAGAGTCAACACATCATTTTGATACTGGGCATACAGCTCGGAGTGGTCATTTAAATCTTAGCAGAAGGGGGGATAATTTTAATCCTAGGCATTGTATACCAAGATTGTCAATAACAAAGAAGCAATCACAACACAGCTTTATGAAAAACTAGACCACCTGTGAACCGTTGGGTCAGTTTTTGTTGTATATATATATTATAAAATCTCTCTCTCCCTCTTCGCCCTTTTCTCTCTTACATTTCCCATCTTTCTCTGTCTACTTTCTCTTCCCTCCCTTTCTTTCTTCTGAATGATTATTACCAAAAAAGAAATCATATAAACTGTATATACTTGAAAATGAATTACATAAAAGATGAATGGTAGCTGGATGATGTCATCCAGTATCTCTTACCCCCTCTCTCTGGTTTTAAGGACGACATCATTATTTTTTGACATCATCCACTGTGTATCATTATGACCCTTTAGTAACTATGTCTATTGTGCACAGCGTGGTTGATTACTTCCACTTGTTTTAATGGATGACATCAGAAAATGATGATGTCATCAAGTGTGAACATTGAAAAACAAGATAATAAGATCCCCAGAATTTTAGTAGTATATAGATAGATAAAAGTCTTTCTATATGAGCTGTTTTTGAACGTTTTTTGGAATATTTCAGGATAAAGTGTCCGAGAAGGAAATTAATGTCAGAGGATAAGTCAACTGAATTTGTCCTCTTGCTTTTCCCGTTCTCTGATTGTGTGCCTTAATTTCTTATTTTTATAAACAAAGCACACTCACACTTCGTGTGATTCAGGGTGTCTCCTGATATTGTTACTCGTCCTTGAATTGATTCAGGACATATTATTCATCCTTAAAATCAACTGTTCGTTCCTTAACTCACTTGACTTCCTCTAAAACATCTAACATCTGGATCAAACTTGTCTGACAAAAGGCCATTGAATCTTTTACAAAAGTGCTGACAAGACTTGAATGCATTTAGAAATATAAGGCTTTCGCATAAACCATGTGAAAATAAAGTTATAGGCTTTGAAAATTTTTAATTTTGTGAAGTCAAACCCCCATTGCATTAGAGGATCTTAAAATCATTAAAAAATTTGCTCAAATTTTGATGATCTATTTAATTTAATATGATGTAACTATGGGTTAAGTCATATTAAAATCTGAGGTAAAGATAATTTAAGTGGGGAAGTGGGATCATGCTACCTTGGGGATTTCTTTAAAGAAAAAAAGAAATATTACCCCATAGGACAATCTAAATAAGTAGATATCATTCCTACAAAATTAGAAGCTCGTAGGTATAAACCCTGAAAATGCTTGCTCAGTGTTCAAATCTTAGCAGACAGATAATTTTCATCTTTTGTATATAGAGAAATTCCCTGAAAGGGTGAGTTTGTAGTGAAGCAAGGGTGCACAATCTCTAGACTTTGCTAAAATAGGTAGGGACTGAATGACTGAAAGCAGTGCTGGGATAACAGAGATACAGAGATTTTAACATCGACCATTTTGCATGCAAATCAAGCAGTCTATTCCTGAGCTATTCTAGGTAGGTCTATTATCATTAACAATAAACAACTTTAATAGCATGATAAGAGTAGTTAATGTGCCAATTATGCAGGGCTCAGCTGAGGACAATCAATATTGTTTTTAGATTAAAAGCGGAAAAATGCATGCTCCTCATGCTTCATCTGCATTCCCTCTGGAGAAGTGAATTTTGGCAATGTCTACTCATTTGTCATTCTGATATGTCTGGGGAGATTTAGAAAAAATGTACATGAGGATTTTAAAAGGAAAGAGTAGGTGCAGGTGGCATCTTAGTTATGAAAGTGGACTAGAAAATTCGCAAACAGAGTTCAAATCTTACTGGGGGCAGTTAAATTCATATCAATTTGATATTCCAAGGAAAAGTATATGTATTCACAAAATAGGAAAGAAAATAGCTAGGCCAAGTTTCATTCCTTGCTAGAATTACCATGTAGGATAGTGCAAGCTGCTACTTCGAGATGGGTGGACACGGCAAAGAATCCTGGTACCACAAAGATACCATAAGGCAGTGATTCCCAAAATTTCTAAATTATATTAAAAACAACAAAAAAAACAATTGCCTGTGGTAGATGAATTTCTTTTGACAAGAAATACATTGAATAATAAACAAATAAAAATAATACACTGTTATATTTAATGCTGCATTTAACACAAAGAGAGATGCCATTGACATTTTTTTTAATTCTACAGATTTCTACAGAAACTAGATAAAAATGTAAACTGTTGAATTGTTCGAATTAGGAAAAAGTGAGTTTGTAAAGCCATTTAAATATAAAAAATAAAAAGAGAACTTCACAAATTAGTCTCTTCTGATCATTATATATATATATAATCTTTCCCTCTTTCACTTTCCAGCTACGGATTAAATATTATTACTAATTGTGATGATATTCCATTTTATTTATAATGGACTATTCAAATCTTTTTATTTATTCCTTTCTTCATTATCTTCAACTGTTAATACACATAGATAAGAGAGAGAAGTGAGTGTGATAGATACAGTATAACATCAGAGTGGGGGTGGGGGTCAAACAACATACACTGAGAAAGGGTGAAAATGATAGAAACTTAGTAAGAGATGCGTCACTTGGTGAGTCAATTGCACATTGCTGCTAATTAGAATAATTTAAATGAGAGCTTTTTCAAATATAACTCAATCCCAAAACTGAGGAATATTTTAGCATGTATTTGTGTTATTAAAATGTATAGGAAAAAAGCCTTAGGTAAACAAACGTTGATTAAGTCAGCTTTAGTATAATAATAGATATTTACCCTATATATGTAGTAAAATAAAAGAATTACAATCATATTTGTTTTTGGCATATGAATTTTTGGAAAGAGATAATTACCCAGCATGCCACCCAAGTGATTTAATAAAGGTTGTGTTCAAAACAGAAAAAAAGCTTAATTTGTCTATTAATTGCTGTTTTCTTAATGCACGAGTGATGCATTTAAATCTCCGGATTTTGATGATTTGTTTTTAGTTTTATTCACTCCAACTAAGGCATATTACCACTGAAGCATAAGGGGCTACTCTGATAGGAGTCAGATTTTTTAGGTGGACACCCGAGTGGGTAGCTAGGTAGCAAGATGTTTGTTTACATTGCATTTAAATTTATACACGGTTGGGGGAACAGAGAGCAGGGAGGGAATTCCAAAGGCAAGCGGTCTGAGGAAAGAAGCTATCAGAGTAGAAAGTCTTCCGACATCTAGAGACCTCTACAGTGAAGATGTGGGATTTTGCTGCTAGTTGGGTGGGTCGGGAGTAATTACGTTGGGAGGTACAAGTGTAGAAAGTTCATCAGAACATATTCCGTTGAAATACTCGTAAAACAAGCATAGGGATGTGATGATGTGACAATGGCTGGAACTTGGCAGATAGTGTGTTTATTATGTTGGAGGGAGTATAAGTGTAGAAAGTTGATCAGAGCATATTCCGTTGAAGTACTTGTAAAACAAGCATAGGGATGTGATGATGTGACAGTTTGGCAGACAGTGTGGGACCTATAAGGTCAGAAATTCTTTTTTGCACCCTATCCAAGAGGAAGAAGCTAGTGGTTGGATGATGTAATGATTATAGCTGCTTTGCCCTCACTTTTATCCTCCTTACTTCACTTTAGTTCCCCTTTTTTATGCAATGGGCTTTTTAGTCAGTAACCGTTTTTTTTTGCCGGTTTCCTGTTTAACCCCTTAAAACTGTTATATTCAGCATGCTTGCTCTCAATCCGACTCTATCTTGCCCATAAGGACAGAATCAATGATATATTATTTCTTTTTTTTCTTTTTCATAGGAATTGGACTCACACTTTAAAGATTTTATTATTTTTATATTTTTTAATGTAACATTCTATGTATATTTTCTTCGATTCTTTAGGAATCCCCTTTTCTTTGCCTATATTCTTAAAATTCGTTACTTGTTGTCACCTTTTTCCTCTTATATCTCTTCCCATCATAACTTCCTGCATGTTTCATGTAAGTAAACATTCTCAGACTCTTTAGACTCTTCTTGCCTTCTCTTTTATTTGTTATTGAAACTATCTTTACAACTTGTTTATTCTTCCCTTTCAGTTTAACCCTTTTTATAGTGAACTAGCAGAATAGTCGTCCCAGGAAGGGTATAAGCAATATAGCATTAGTTTTAAATATTAATATTTTTTCTTTTTTGGACGGGTAGGTAGATGTACCAAACATGAAACAAAACTTTTCAAGAAGTCTAATAAAAATTTTCTTTTGGAAGGAAAACCAAAAGTATTTCAAGTCATCAGTAATTCAGAAATTCATTGGCCAACAAAAATAGATATTCTTAAGATACGTCCATACAATCTTCACGTTTAGCGATAAAAATGTTATTATAAATGTGACGAAAATGTCATTTCAAACTTATTGACAGACGGACAGAGCCTCTTATAGAGATGAGTGAACGCATCTAAAGATGCTATTTCAACAAACTTAAGCGTGACAGACCAACAAAAATGCTAGTTCAAACATCATCATCATCGGTTTAACGTCAATTTTTTCCTTACTGGCATGTATTGGACGACTTTTAAAAATTGACCACAAAACTAACCTATCTCTGGCAGGTCTTTATTTATCCCTCACTCTAATCTATTCTTATGACTTCCTCACATGTTTTTTTCCTCTGCAAACTGACCTTGCTACTTCAACTCTTCTACATTTACTAACCCAGTAACTCTCATCTATTCTTTCAACATGGGTATACCATCGAAGTCTCCTGTTCTGCACACATCTCCATAATCTTCCTCTGAAGTCATCAGATCTAAGCCTGTCTTTAAGACTCACATTACACATCCATAGTATCATTCTCACATCATTTATCTCCATGCAACGAATGTCCTCAACCAGGCTAGGTTTAACTTCCATACACCATCACACTGCCTACATATGCTTGATAGACTTTTCCCTAGAACGACAGTGGTAACGCTCTGCTGGTTAACAGATCACCAGAAATTATATTTCAAACTTAAGCATGACAGACCAACGAAAATGCTAGTTCAAACTTAAGCATGACAGACCCACAAAAAATGCTAGTTCAAACTTAAGCATGACAGACCCACAAAAAATGCTAGTTCAAACTTAAGCATGACAGACCAACGAAAATGCTAGGCCAAACTTAAGCATGACAGACCAACGAAAATGCTAGTTCCAACTTAAGCATGACAGATCAACGAAAATGCTAGGCCAAACTTAAGCATAACAGACCAAAAAAAATGTTAGTTCAAACTTAAGCATGACAGAGTGACTGACCGACAAAGCCTCTCATAGAGATGCGTGGACTCATTTAAAAATTCACTGGCCAATAAAATTTTTGATATTTTTACGAAAAGCTTTGAACAGTTAGTGTTGAGCAGAGACAAGGAAATTCGAATCTTGTTTAAATAGAGCGTGTTCCAGAATGTTCTGTTTGATACATGTGCTGAAACCATGTTAAACATCAAGTCTTATGGTGGAAAGTATGCAAAATTACATTGGAAAACAGAGGCAAACAAACATTGGCAAGTGTTAGAGAATGGAAGACCGGATTTTATTGATTGAAGATCAGAAAAATGACAAGCACGCTTTTATTGAACAATTTTGACTTCAGTAAGTAATATTTATTACAATTAATGGTAAAAAATAAATCAAGCTTAACATGATGTTCAAATAAGAATTTTTTTTTTTTTGATTACGAGCGAATAAAAGGAAACATTGCTTGGGAGCAATTACTTGAAAAAATAGACATTACTTTTTTTAGATATTGTTTTCCTATAGTGAAAAAATGACAAACTTTCTTTATAATATCTAATGTACTGGCTGTACAAACCCGGTGTTGCTCAGGATTGATTGGATGTACATTTAAAAATTAATTTACATTAAAAGTAAAATTAAAAAAATAAGTGAGAAACAAAGTAAAATAAAATTTAAAAATAATAATGTGTAAGTCACATATAAGCGATCTCTGATGGATTCCCACCCCGTCCTTTTGAAGTACCCCGTAATTTTGGGCAACGGCTCTTCAGCTTGAGGTTGAAAGTTTAGGGTGATATCTACCATTATCACAAGGTTATCAGCATTCCCGAGTGGGCTGTGGGCATTCGTCCCACAAGCCTCGGGCAGTGTAGTCAAGAAGGTGACAGTCTGTGAGAGGGAATAAGATAGAGAAACTATACATGCTGTTACCAGCTGCGTCTTTACAGTTCACGAAACCAAACCAATTACTGTGGTGGGCATTAAAATCATCAAATACATGTATTTGGGCGTTCGAATCTAAAGAGTATGCTGCATCCATACTATCAGAGATATAGCTGAGCAGGATATAGACTTGGGTTAAAGGAGACCGGTAGAGAAAATATAAGAAACTAACACGACTGTGTTGAAAGGTTAATCTAAAGCACATGAAGGTTTGATCTTCTGATTCTAGATTATGCTCTCGAATCATAGGGAGGGTGTTACAAATATAGACTCCAAGTCCATGCATATGTTTGTCTGAGTCCTTATAACAGAGTAATGTCAAAGGGATGGAGGAGTGTAGATTAGTTTCACTTAGTGCTAGAATGTCTTTTATGTTTACTAGGAGAAATGATTCTACATTGTAAAGGTTAGTTCTAAGGCGTCGGATATTTGTGAATACGAACCTCAATAGAGGAGGCAAATTGATTGTTTTTAAATAGGCGTCTGGTTTGAACTTATTTTTTGTTTGGATTTCCATTTAATTTTTTTGTTTCTGTTTTAGGGTAGAGTTGGTTGGGCAAAGTGAGTTTTTGTTTGATGCCAGTATGCACACACAAGTAGACTATTAGCAGAGTCTTAATCTATGGGGTTGTGGTCTCGGAAAAGCCCACCGGAAATAAGTGCAGGGTCCCTTTCCATGTGCGACATGGCACTACATTTATCCTGATATTATACAACTGCCGATAGAGCAGTCACTCTAAGCACTACATAAGAGTTAGGGCTTCTGTACTACCAGTCGGAAACAGCAGTCAGACAAGCTGTCAAACCTGTACACTCATCCTGTCAGACAAGAGAGGTGCAGACTAGTCATGTGACAATAAGTAGCAAGCAAGCGTCCCCATGTTGTCCAATTAGAGAGAAAGAGAGATGTTGGGATGGCGTTTATTGTCTTGGTCAGGAAACAAGGCCAAGCACCGGATATCTCATGGAGTCCCTGTGATGGTACCTCTATGCCTGGCTAATAAACAAAGAAGGTGTGTAAAAGCCAGGCGATATGCAGAGCCTATCTACTCCTTAAGCAAGTGTAGGTTTGCAAACCAGATAATTTGTTTGAGTCTCCAGGTCGAGGAAAGTTGACTGTCCAGATCTAAGGAGGCCTCGTTATTGGTTTAACTTTTTAACATTAGGAGAGTACCATGTCGAATTAATAAAAAATAGACTTAATATTAGTTTTTTATGTACTTTTATTTTATTTAGAGGGTGGGATTGCCTGTCAACTGAGATGATCTCATTCATGAGGGAGTGCCAACAAGACTATACAAGTATTAGGGACAATATCCAGCATTACCTCAGTCTTTCTGAGAGCGGGGCAGAGTTATGCCTGTTGCTTGACTGACGACAGAAAAGATACTACACTTTGATCCTAACCTAAACGTCAGGTAGTACAGATAATTTTTCATTATGACAGAATTCTATTTATGATGGCACATTCTATTTTAGAACAATTCATTTTAAAATGGGTGAAATCTAAATTTTTGACACTCAGCTACACCAGATACTTCTCAATTACTTTTTTGCATTTCATGTTTTGTGATTGGACAATTGCATTTTTTAATTTGTGTGGAACGTGATAACGTACACACGGTTCAGTTTTTCAGTCTGTTTTTTTCTAATACTGTAAGTATTAAGATAAGAAAAGAAATTGAAGCAAACACAAATGTGTATAATTTTTAAATGATAATTTCTTCTAAAAAGGATTAAGAAATGTTCATTCATGTTTGAAAAAAATAAATTTTTCCTTATCTTTAAATAAAGGAAAAAATTCAAGTGACAAAGATTAGAGACACGAATATGATGAAGTGCAAGCAACATTTGTTTTTTACCACCAAACATTTTCTTTCAATAAACGTAAATGGTATACATTTCAACATCAAAATAATAAAGAAAAAAAACAAATGGAGTCATTTTAGTTTTAATGGAATGAGTGCAAAATCCTTCATATTATTTTTTCTACATTTTTTAATAGAATTAATTCTTAAAATTCTTTAAAAAATAAATTATTACTTAGAGTCAGAGTCGAAAGCCTCATATATAGAGGTGTAATAAATATTGGAAATTGAAGAATAGATTTGGAGGTATAAGAAATTGAAGAGTAAGAGGGACATCAGAAATTGAGGAGTCAGAGCTACAAGAAATTGAGGAATCAGAAGTACCAGAAATTTAGGAGTGAGAGGTATGGAGTACCAGTCATTGAGGAGTTTGTTTGGAAGTAAGAGAAGTCAGAGGTACCCAACATTGAGGAGTCTGAGTAGGAAGTACCAGAAATTGAGATCATTCTTTAGATGACTATCTTGAAAACAATTTCACGTGAAAATGGTTTGTATTGCTTGTGCCAAGAAAAAATAATTTCATGAAAAAAAACAAAAAAACAATGACATGTATTTGAATACAAAATTCAAATACATTGCATTCAATTCGTTTGGTTTATCGGTTTTATTGTAAATCTGTAGCAGTCATAAACACTGTCATTTCTGTCTTCTTGCAGAGAGCAGCCCCTGTGAGATAATTTTGTCATGCGAGGACCAATCTAACTCCTGGCTATGTTAATTTCAACCGGAACTTTGAACGATTACTTCCAACCCCTTGGGAGTTAGACAGCAGCCCCACAGAGCTTCCCGACACGAAGAAGAATAACGTCCTCTCTCCTGCCTCTGTCCACCAGACAGTCGAGTAAGACTAGTCTCCAGATATACAGCTTGAAGAAACGCGACAGCCAAACTTTGTTACTTCTTTCACTGTGACACAGTCTTAACTTTTGACAACCTATGCACAACAGTGTAGGTCACTTAAATAAATGCATATCATTGCTGTTTATAAAAGAGCTTTGTTTTCCTTTCGTTTGACACACTTTTGTTATAAAAAATCTATAGGAGTTGGTCTTACAATTAATTCAATGGTTAGCTTCTATAAATCAACGCTTTTTTAGTTATTTAATGCTTGCTGAAACACAAGACATACTGCAAAAAATTAATTTTATAAAACATTGGAATGCATAAGATATGCATGGAATAGTCAAATGTAGTTATGGTTGCTAGACTGAACCCAACACATTAGGTCAGAGGATTTGCTGAAAGGAATACATTTGCGCAGGACAAATCTGTTACACTGGTACGGTCATGTGGAGCGTTTATCCTCTTGGATAAACCATTGCAGAAGCATGGATGTATTGAAAGATCGACCAGCCAAGGAAAACTTGGAAGCAAATGATTGGAAAAGACCGTACTGAATGGAGTTTGGAGACAGTTGACACACTCAACTGTGAAGATTGGATATTGAGCTTGTGAAATATCAAGAAACGTCTGACCCCTGGACAAAGAAAAAGTAACGTTAAATAAATAGAGACAAGACAGAGAGAGAGAGAGAGCGAGAAAGAATCCCTTTAAGGGTCTCATGGATTAGTCAAAAATGTAAACCCAATTAATTCTTCCTTCGGGGTTTCATGAAAATGCATATACAAGGTTCTTTCTCTTTTTACTACGAATGGACTAACGGTCAACATCTATTTATCATTTAGCTGTTGACTGCCTCATAGCACCAGTCCAAGACAGCAGCCAATAGAGCATCTCTCTCCAGCAAATGAGAAAATAGGCAGCAACTTTGAAGGAAAAAACTGTCATTACATACGACTTCAGCAAAAAAGATAAGCCCATGAATGCATATGTTCACATTCACTTTTACTATTTGCATCACCTGTTTTGCACATCCCCTTCTTATTACTTGAATAAGTAAAATTGTTCAATTCATTATGATCATTATATTCGGTTTAACGTTGCCATATGTTGAACGGCTTTTAGAAATTGACTTTCAAACTAACCGATCTCTGACCAGGTGTGACTGCTCTTTCCTTCAAACCCATCCTCATCATTTCCTACCATGTTTTCCTTGGTTTTCCCCTGCCATCTCAACTGTTCTACATTTACTAACCCAAGAACTCTCATCCATTCTTTCAATGTTACCATATCAATAAAGTCTCCTGTTCTGAACACATCTCCCTACACTGTTCAGATTTAATTTAGTGCTTAAGACTCACATTGTATCATTCTCATATCATTTTTATACATGCAACGCATGTCCTCAACCCTTACTTGCAAGGTTTCACTTCCATACATCATTGCAGTATTTAATTAACAAACAGTTATTGTTTACCTTTCATGAAACGATATTGTCACAATTCGATTTGTGCATTTTTATTTAGGCTTCATCTAAAAAATATTTTATGCAGATAAAAATCCACCACAATGATTAATTGAACACAGGTTGGTATTTCATATATAGCTGGAGGGATATTCGGGTTCATGCCTTTCATAAAGTATTAATGTGTAAATGACTACAATTGATATCATTGGATTTGTAGAGGAGGTGTTGAGAAGCTTGTTGGAGATTATCATTTTATTATAGGATCGCTGCATCTGTATCTTACTGGCCTTATTGGAAATGAAGAAAAGAGTCACCAAAGTTTTGGTTGAAAGGAAAAACTTTGTCTCTACAATTTTATTCAACAGTTTCGCGTCAACACAAAACAGGGTCTGAGAAGAGTTATTAAAACAGGAATATAAGACAGGTTGATTCAGTCGACATGTATGTACTATAGAAATGGAATTGAGTCATCTAGCAGAGCCATTGCTAGAGATGAGAAGAGAGAGATATGTCTTGTCACATTGACGATCTCAAACAGAACAGTTTATATTTCACAAGAAACAGGTTCGGGTGAAAGCGGAAATAACCGTCTATGCAAAGAGTGTTTTTATTGCCCACACATCACTATGCGATTGAGGACATGCCAGTGTGTTCTTACCGAACCACATACTAATCACTCGGCGAGCGAGAACATGCAAGTGCAAAAAAAATAGATTGTAATTATGTAACAGCTACAGATTTTAACTTGGTATTACTGATCCCATAATCCATGATGGTATCCATTAAATCAATTATACACGATCCGATTACTTTGAAGACACATGCATTAATGAGAGTAGGTAAGTAAATTTGAGAAAAAATGTATTCCAACCTGTGAACTGGAGGTAAGTGAGCAAGTGACAATTACACTCTGATACTTGAATAGCATGGCAAAATTAATACGGACATAGTTAGACAGAGAGCAGAAATAGAAAACTTATCATAGGCAGTGTGCCAGGAAGTAGATAGCAATATATAAGAAGAGAAAGAGTGATGGATAGAAGGGAGGAAGAGAGAGAGAGAGAGAGAGAGAGGCATGTGGAAGGGAGAAATGGAATGAGAGTGAAAGATATGGAAGGAAAGACAGAGACATGTGGAATGGAGGAACAGAGAGAGAAAGGTGGAAGGCGATTCAGAGAGAAAGATATGGTATGGAGAGAGAGAAAGTGGTGTGGAAAGGTGGAATATAAAGAGAGATGTGAAATGGAAAAAAATGGAGAGAGATATTGAAAGGAACAACAGAAAAGAGAGAGATGTGGAAGAGAGGTGTGAAGGTGAGGAAAGGAGGAACAAAGAGAGAGAGAGATGTGAAAAGATGAATGGAGAGATAGATAGATAGATAGATAGATAGGTAGAGAGAGAGAGAGAGAGAGAGAGAGAGAAAGATATGTAGAAGTGATGAACAGATATATATATATATATATATATATATATATATATATATATATAATATATAAAAAAATCTATTTGATTCTCAAAATTAGACTTAAATAGCATTTCATCTGACCAATTTATATTTAATTCTGCCTAGTATGTTAATTCGAGAAATTTTCAGTGTGTTTTTACATAAAAAAGAAATTCCAATCGATTTCATCGATTACATATTCTATCCAGCCCAATAACTCGTTCAGTGGCATACACTTCAAAATTCACCATTTATTTTCATTGGATAATTAATAGAGATGATTATGAAATGAAAAGCTTCGTTTGTAACAAATGGAAAATACAAAATGACAATGCAAAACACATAAGTACTATTTCCTTTCAACTAATATAAATAAAACTACTTTTAACTGACACCGTTTCCTTACCCCCTCCCCGCCTCTGAGCATCTTCTGACTTGACAGAAAGAAAAAATAAGAAACTTAGAGAAAAACAAACAAAAAACACATATTGTTTACATATTAAAATGAATTGAAGCGTTTAAGCTGGGTTCGGTGATGGTATGCTTTAGTGCACAGCACTTATAGACAGGAATGGGAGTTCAAACCTCGGATGATCATATCTATTTTCTCTTAATTTTTCAAAAACTGAATTTAGTCATTTGAAATTGCTATATTTAAAAAAAATTTCTTTTGTTTGTTTTTCTGTATTTTAACGTAATTTGCTGAAATTTGCCAGATAATCCCTTTTCTTTTGAAAAAAAAAACAATAAAAAAACTATGACTCTTTACAAGAAAAGTTTTGGATGTAATTTTGCATACACGTCCAATAGATTTATAAATTATAATATTTTTGTAAGAGCAAAAATATAAAAACCAGACTTTAAAAAGATATGCAAAACAAAATGAAAGTATAAATACGCCAAGATTATATATAAATATATATATATATATATATATATATATATATACAATGATGAAAATATGAAAACAATATTCAAACGTGATTGAAAATGAAAAAGGAAAAACAAAAATTATTTATGTATTCATCAACGTTTCGTCTTTATTTCAAGACTTCCTCAGAATGATTGATTTGAAGAAATAAAATACAAGTACAATATTTGAAAATATTTGGTGTATTTGTGATATGAAAAGAGTGTTTTTGTCCAACGAACCATAGCCGTTAGAATTCAAAATGTGTAATGCATATATGACATAGAATTTGTTTTTAAAACGACACATAGTCGTTAGAATTAAAAAGTGTGGAGAGATAAACACTCCTCACTGTTGGAATGAACTAGTAAGAAAGTACTATAATTCAGAAATAAAAATGATGAGTTCCAACATTGAATTCTGAGTGTATTTATGTATATATTACTAAAATTCTGTAAATCTTGTTAGTTATCTTGTATGTTTGTTTCCATACACACTCGATGACGTCACAAAGAGATACGTTATGATGTCATAAATAATGTACTAACAAAATGATGATGTCAGCCATTAAAACAAAGAATAGCATAGTCATCTATGTGGAGTTCTAGGAGGTCCACCCTCCCAGGCTTCGCCTCCCCTCTTTGGGGAGGAGTAAGTTTATTGCTTACTGTCTGAGGCGCCCCTACCGGGGAATGCCGACGGGGCTGCCCAGGCAATTTTTAAATGGCCAGAGTGCTCACCTCTCGAGCGCTGGCTTTTAACCCCACTTTCTCGACCCGATCTTGGGTCACATCTTACTTGTGGGAGTAAGATAAAACTGGCCTTGTGCCTAACTCCTGGGGAGGAGTAAATAAACCCAAGTGCCTAACTCCTGGAGAGGAGTAAATTACTCTATGTGGACAGTAACTATATATATATATATATATATATATATATATATATATATATATATATATATATATATATATAAATAAACAACATTTTTCTATATTCCAACCAAGATTTTATTCATCTTACCAATCATTCTTTCAAAGCAAAAACTTTGGTACAATTATGGATCTGTTTCGTTCAACACAATAAATAACGTTATTTGTATGTTAATCTCTGATCTTTCTTCCATGGACTCATCAGAAAACCAGAAAGTTCTCAATCAGAAAAAATACATAGCGATGCAACAAACAAGAATAAAAAAAACAAACAAAAAAAACAACTCACATCGAATTCATCTCTATTGAGTGAGATATTCAGAAATCGCTTCCTAGAAAGTCAGCCATCTTGTATCATGAAGAAAAGCCATGAAAAAATATGCACAATATATGTACAATATTACCCAATGAAAACTGCTAAGAGAGTTAATAGTTAACTTGATTAAAGATTAATAGCAATTTTATTTTTAAAATACTTTAATCAATTTATAAATAATAATCATTATGCAAGTCATGTAATTTAGGATTAAATTGGAGAGAGTCAGTTCAAAGTATAGATGTAAGAAACAACATGGCACTAATTATATTGAAAAAGATTTTTTTAAGGAGCACAGAGAATTTGCGTATATGCATTAAAAATTAAAGGGAAAATTATACAAATTACTAAACCAACATTCTAATATCTTTAGTGTGATGCCTTAATGTTTCAATGAAAAATACTATAAAATGAGCAAAAAGATACCTAAATATAAATTCTAACACCTATAACGATGTACTAAAAAACCTTTATGCTGTTCTGTTTTATTTATATATGATCTGTTGTTATATGTTAACAATCACCGAGCTTTCACTTTGAAAAGGTTGATATATATAGAGATAGAAAGTATATGCAAAAACATATATTTTCACACACTTATATATATATATTTGTTTTTCAAATGTTATAAAATAATTATTTTATATTGGATCCTAGTGTGATAGAAGTATGCTCAATATTAGGGATAGAACATAATTATAAAAAAGAATCAAATAATAAAAGTAAAGTTACATACTTTACAAGTTTATTATAATCAAATATTTAAACAAGGAATAAAATATGAAAGTCCTTTAACCCATGGATTTTCAAAGAAATATATCTTGCCTTTATTTTTTATTAATTATAAGTTCTTCAATATTTTCATTTATTTTTAAATTCAAAGCGTTTTTTATCCTTTTGAATTTTGGTGTCTGGTTCTTTCTTTCTTTTTCTATTTTGTTTTTCTTTTTATTCGTTTTTCTTTTTCTTTTTCCTTTTTTTTAGTTTCTTTTCTATTTTTTTTATTTTCCTTATATTCAACTTAACACTGAATTAACCACATCATATTTATAATATATGCCAAAAGGAAACACTTCAAGGCATGATGCTTTTACATATATATTAATCTTTAAATAGATTTGACTTTTGAATATTCTTGAATTTATTGGAAGCCAATAGCCTTTACTATATAATACACCATTCCAGTTGGATTTTTCAACAACTCTACTGGCACATTCATCATTACAAAGACTTTCTGCTCATTAATATGTGAAACAAATTATTTTTGCTTTATGAATAATGTGAAAAATTTTTTGTAAAGTTTTAAAATTAATATTTAACAATAACTAGTCATTTTTTGTTTTTTCCTTCTGAGGATAAGATATATATTTTTGAAAATCCATGGGTTAAGGGTCTTTCTCATATTTTATTCCCTGTTTAAACATTTGATTATGATATTATAATGTATGTAATTTTACCTTTTTTATTATTTCATTATTTCCTATATATATATATACATATACAGGGTGCATCAGGTATATGAGAACATCGCGTAATGTCGTTATTGTTACGTTATATTAATTATTTTTATTATTTTTTTGCAGATAATGAAAAATGGCAGATAATAATGTAACGGAACAAATGAAAAGACAGGCTGTAATTGTCGCAATAAAGGCAGATCATAGCGATTTACAAATCGCACAATTTCTTAAAGTCTTCTTTTGTTTATAAAGTTCGTAGGGAGTTAGAAGAAAATGATGGTGATTGTAAGCAGGTTGCTAAACGTAAAAAGCACGACCAACGGTCAGACACGATTAGAACACCTGAATTTATTCATCAAGTTCAGAATATTATTGATGAGAGCCCCCAAAAGTCAATGAGGTCCATCGCAAAAGACCTGAATGTTTCAGAAGCCACAATTCGAAGGACTGTTCATGAAAATCTTCGTTACAAGTCTTATGTGATGAGGAGAGGCCAGTTTATGTCCGAGACCACCAAAGAGAATCGTTTGATAAGGTCCAAGAGGCTGTTAAACAAACTGAAACATCCTGTTGAGCAAGGCATGCTTTGGTTTTTCTCAGATGAGAAAAACTTTGATCAAGATCAAAAGGTAAACAGAAGGAATGACAGATGGCTGTGTAATGACCCTTCCGAAGTTCCAACAGTCATGCATACAAAATTTCCTGCAACTGTTATGGTTTTGGGGGTTGTTAGCAACGAAGGACATGTGATGCCACCACACTTCTTTCGGCAAGGACTAAGAGTCACTTCTGCTGCTTACATTGAAGTCTTGGATACTGTTGTTAAGCCCTGGATCGATAGAGTAACAAATGGAAGGCCCTACATCTTTCAACAAGACTCTGCACCAGCACATAAGGCTCAAAACACTCAGGAATGGTTGGCGGATCATTTTTATGATCACATCACTCCAAACTTGTGGCCTCCAAACTCTCCAGACCTGAATCCATTGGATTATTATGTGTGGGGCGTCGTGGAGAGAGATGTTAATAAACACCCCCACAACACTAAAGATTCTCTAAAAGCATCCATTGTCAGAGTGATGGACAACATAGATGAGGACCATCTCAAGCGCGCTTGCAGTCGGTTTAGGTCTCGAATCGAAGCTGTCATTGAAGTAGAGGAGAATTTCATTGAATGAAATTATTAAACAATACCTTAGCTTACATGTTTATATAATTGTTTTTGATTAAGAATATTTTTGTTTGATTTTTTTTATCATTTAATAAAATGGAAAATATGTTCTCATATACCTGACGCACCCTGTATATATGTTACACATCAGAGTCGGTGCACGGTAAAGGTTGTTGAAAACAGATGCACCTGGCGATTGTCAGTTGATAAGATAATTGCTGGATGACCAAAAGGTTGTTTGAAAATAAAACAAAAAACTCACAACCAGACAAACACCTGCACAGAAGAAAACAACATGATCGATTGTCAAAAGATAAGTTTCTTCCGACCAAATAAAAAGGGCACCTGCAAGAATCACTTAAACAGTGATGTCAGAAGAAAACAGAGATGTCGGAAAGGTTAAAGATCATATTGCCAGGTGCGGTTGTGTCATGCCAGGAAAGATAGACAGATTTGTTGAATTGTCAAATGAGTGAAAGCTGTCACCGGGTGCAACCTCGGAGGTCGTCGAGGTGGCCACAAAATTGTTATATAATTCCAACCGAAAATCGAACGAAGTTAGTTGACGATCGAACCTCGGAGAGAAGCAGCTGTCTGATTCCATGTGCACAAAGCCTCTCCAACCACCACCCTCATCGTCACCAAGTCATCATCACGACAAATAAATATACATATTATATTTTCCTAAGATACCCGTGTTGTCATTTTTATTAAGCCACGCACAATGCAACATATATATATACTAGATGACCTGTCTAGGCTGAGAGGTTGAAGACACCAGAAAGATCCTTTATGAAATCATAAATAAAGAAGTAACAAAAGGATGACATCATCCATTAAACCGGAGGATAAAAAAACGCTTCTCAATCAGGATCCCTGGACCTTGGAATAGTCTCCGAAGAGAGGTAATAAATACACCAACAACGCAGCAATTGAAGGTGAATTTGGACAGGTGCTGGGCTACTGTATCCTCCTCTGTGTAAATTTCTACCACCCTTTCCCTACATGGCAACTGAAACATACTTGACATCACAAAAGAATGACGTCATCCACTAAAAGAGGTTGAAGACAGATGGAAGATTCTTTATCATGTCATAAATGATGAACTAACAAAAAGATAATATCAGCCATTAAAACAGAGAACATAGTCGTCTATGTGAACAGTGACTGTACTAGATGAACTGACTAGACCGAGAAGCTGTAGCCACCTTTTACTGCTGGGAGACAAGGAATTGTGTATCGACCTATGTGGCATTAAAAAGATTATGAACATAGACACAAAAGAAATGCACCAAGTGAGAAAAAAAAAACATGGAGGACTTTAAAAGTTTAATGCTGAAATTTTTAAACCAATAAGAAAAACAGCTGAGCGAAAACATGGAAAGAATCTAAAAACAGTGTCGTCAAGGCATAGAAAGACTTGATAAATAGCATAGAGCAGGCCTTGAACGACAAGTGAAATGTTTTTCAAAATTCTTAGAAAAATTCTCAAAAAAAAGTCATTGCGGTTACTAACTCTTTTCTCCAGAATTCCGTAGTCAACTCAATTGGAGAATTAAGATACAGGACAGAAGACGTCACATTTGCAGCATATTTTCAACTAGATGAGGACATCTTTAAAAAAGATTTTGCTATATGATCAGATCAGAAATAAGTTTAACTATTGCTTGGGAAATTTGGAACCATTAAACATGAAAAGTATGCTAATAAGATACAACCAAAATGTCCATGAGATATTTCGTTTCTGGAAACTATTTTGCTGTTAACAAAACTTTTTGTAAAAGGAGTTCATTTTTGAACACACATTGACAATCACCTAATCTGACTAAACTGGATATAGAAGATTATGCTACATTTGAAAGTATAGTGAATATGAAGTATGAGAAATTCAAACTCAGTGGACTCAGTCCAGATATCTTCAAATGTCTCATGAATACGATCACATGTACTATTAAAACTGAAACAAGATTTAAAGCTGTCATTGCAAAATAATGTCAACAGATAATAAATTTATGTCAACTTGAGGAAAGAGATATTTCAAACTTACATTCAGTTAGAAAAAGAGAACAGAGTAAAAGGAGTTTTCCTTTTTAAATTAATCTTTGTTATAAATTTATACAAAAATTGTGCATTTAAAAATAAGGAGAGTCATAATTGTGCCAATAGGGAACATAAGTGCTTATATTGTAGAAAAACTAGAATGGGCCAACCAAGAACGTTCCAAATATTTTCTGGATGAACTATTCCAGGAATATGCAGATAAGTAAACTGGCTCAAAAAAAGATTGCTCCACTATGATCAGGAGACGATGATAATGGCTGCGTAAGACCAAGGCTTGATGACCAATGCTTTTAAGAAGATGAGTGGAGGTTCTTCCACACAGAAATAGAGTGTGAGCCACTTGACATCCAGTTGTCAGGTTCTGCTGGGGGACGGCTATTATACAATGCGACACAATGGAGTGTGCAAATATCTTCACTGGAACATCTGTAAAAAGTGTAATATCCAGTGTAGCAGCAAGTTTTGGGAACATACACCAGAAAGAACTGTTGGAAATAAGTTACATACCATTCACTATGACTATGCAATTCCTACAGCTACATATCTAGAAAACGAAGCTGTTAAACCTGACAGTGATATGGGACAAGAGGTAGAAAGTAGCAACCCTAGTTGAAGTCAGTGTCCCTAATGATGCTGGCTTACATCTGAAAGGGAGAAGATAACGCAATATCAAGGTCTTATGTACGACATGAAAAGAAACTGGAATCTTAGGAAGATCTCCATCATTCCAGTAATTATAGGAGTAACCGGACTCACGAAAACGAATTTAAAAAACTCTCTGAAATTGCCGGTGAATGTCTGGCATCCGGTAGGATGCCCCATCCCTAGCAGAAACAAAAATGAAATAAAATTGAGAATAAAAAAAAAAGAAAAGAAGCCAGATAAAAATACAGTTAACTTTACAAAAAGCAGAAAACACATTTACTCTGAAAATTTGTAAATAAACAAATGGAAGACACGGATGTTAAATTTCAATTGGACACAGGATCTGACTTGACGATAAATAATGTGAATAAAAATCGGCAGACCAATGCTAATTACTTAAAAAATTGCCTGTGGAATAATCGGTTAAAATTTTTAACTTTTTGGTGAATGGTAGGATAATGTATAATTTTTTAATTAAAAATTTAAACTGAAAGCATTCGTCATGGTTTGATCTCCAAACATTTTCGGAATGGGCTGAATGGAGTAATTTGATTTTTGGAAAATGAATTCATTTTGTAATAGTGTAAAGTGTAGAAAATTTAGAAAGGGAACTTGAATCGAGTTTTCTCAATATTTTTTAAAGGGTTGCTCTAAGGCATCATTCAAATAAAAAATAATGCACAGCAGATTTTTAGACCAAACAGACAAGTGACCTTTGCAGTTTGAGGAATAATTTTAAAAAAGAATTTGACCGCTTAGAAAAAATTGGAGTTTTCAGTAAAATGTTTGGGTGAGTTCCACAATTTACGTAAAAAAAAGAATAATAAAATTCAGGTTTTTGCTGATTACTCAACTAGATTGCTTAAAAACTTTCAAATATTTATTACCTAGTCCCACAGAGATATTCTTAAAATTAAAAACAAACACACAAAGTCTTGTACAAATTTAATAGACTGACATATTTGATATAAAGGTTGCAGCAAATAACACAACGTAACAATATTTTACAAAAGTTTTGTTTATTGTATTTTTTTTACTGTTTTTTAATCAATTTTCTCTGCTGATTCCAAAAATGTTATTATTTTTTCTGTATCATCGACCGTTATAGAAATACATCGCTTTTCAATGTCATCATATATTGGAAAATGCTATATGTTTTGCTACTAAATGTATATCTAATTTTCCCTTTCAGATCAATTACTAAGTTCTGTTCTTATTAGATGGCTACTAGAGGATGTAAAAATTCTCCAGATACATTTTGCTATGTGTGTGGTAATTATATTGAAAAAAAAAAGCAGGTCCAAATTGTGGATAGCATACATACTCTATTTTCGGTGACCAGGAAATAACTTGCTAACAGGTGACTGAGATGTCATGCTACAATTTCTATGATAACTGTCACTCGACTGAGTGTCACTCAACTGAGTGTCACTCGACTGAGTGACACTCCATTGAGTGCCACTCCACTAGGATAAGTAAAATAGTTTGTGAAGGCCTTAGATTTTGGAGGAGAAGCTTTTCAAGAAATTCGTCTCATGTTTCCAAAGCTATCAGATGCTAAGATCAAAGGTGGTATATTTGTTGGACCCAAAGTAAATGCAATGTTGAAGTCGGAGAAACTTGAAAGAGCGATGACAAAAGTAGAAAAAGAAGCTTGGTGCGCATTTCGTGATGTAGTTCGTGGATTCTTAGGAAATCACAAGGATCCTAATTACAAACAACTGGTATCAAAGCTTATTGAGAACTTCAGGAAACTGGGTTGTCGTATGAGAATGAGATGAGAATGCAAAAAATGAACCTTTAAATTCATTTTTTGCATTCTCATCTAGATTTCTTCCCCGAAAACTTGGGTGATATCAGTGAAGAACATGGTGGGAGATTTGATCAGGACATTCCTACAATAGGAAAGAAGATATCAAGGACGATGGGATACTGTGATGATGGGAGATTATATATGGTCTCTCGTCAGAAAAGATGAAAATGTGCACTTTAGAAAATCTTGATCGCCACAGCACTTCTAATTTTAAGAAAAGAGTTATCAAAGCATTTACATTGCAAAGTTGTATGGTTTGTTTTGTTCTAACTAACATTGTATTGACTAAATACCATTCAATATATGAAAAAAGTACTAAATGCTGTGTAATTATCTTTACAACATACTGCTGTAGAGAAAGGTTGTGTATAAAACGCGAAAATATTAAATTAAGAAAAAATAAAAAAAATATCGATGTTATGCCAAAACGAATGTGATTTTTGAATTCAGTAGCAAAAAATACATATGAACACATTAAAAAATACAAATAAACAAAACATGTGTTACATTGTGTAATGGGCACCATGTTGAATGACTTGAAAATTTGCAATTGCATATATTGACAACATTTTGATAAAAAGCGTAAAGTGAGAACATGATGAAATGGTATTTAAAAATTAAAGAAACTAGACATAGATAAATGCAAATTGTTTTTAAAATCAATTAAATGCTTGAGACACATAATTGATGAAAGCCAAATCAACAGCAATAAAAACTATGCCTTCTCCTACAAGTCTGTCAACATTGCAAACTTTTGGGGAATTTGCAAATAAAGTTTTCAAGCAATCTTTTAATCTAGTTGAGTAATCAGCACAAACCTGAATTTCGTTATTCTTCATTTTTTTTTACGTAAATTGTGGAACTCACCCAAACATTTTACTAAAAACTCCAATTTTTTTCAAATTCTTTTTTCAATTATTCCTCAAACTGCAAAGGTCACTTGTCTGTTTGGTCTAAAAATCTGTTGTGCATTATTTTTTATTTGAATGATGCTTTTGCCTTAGAGCAACCCGTTTACAAAATGAATTCATTTTCCAAAAATCAAATTACTCCATTCAGCCCATTCCGAAAATGTTTGGAGATCAAACCATGACGAATGCTTTCAGTTTAAATTTTTAGTTAAAAAATTATACATTTATCCCGAGAATTCATGCATTAAGAGCTCTACTAAGTAATTTACTTCAGAAAGATACGAAATGGAGCTAGTCTTTTGAATGTCAAAGGGCATTCAAAGAAATTATGAAAGCTTTAACAAATGACGAGTGGCGTGCAGAGGTCTGGTAATGCTCTGGTGATAGTCTTTCCTCTTATCCTTTACCAACTGACAGTATTTCTTCTATCTGCGAGCCGCTTAACAGTCTTCCAGCACCTTCTCTTCTCGCTTCTTTAAATGAGAGAAAGGCCATCAGTCTGCAGAGAGGTCTGTATTCGATGCCTGTGTGAAAGACCCTTGGGGATACCTGACTGGGCAAGTCATCAACACGCCAAAAAACTGGTTTTCCTGAGTCTAACATTGACAAAGGAATCTGTGTGGGGCCCTGCGGTTGAGAGTGCCTTTCCTAACCTCATCCTTAGCCCTTCAATCGAGAGTTATCGCAGTTCTTTGCTGAGTGTAAAGCTGTGTTCAGAAAGCTTCATCAGTCCAGTGACCTTTAACGGCCTAGAAAGGTGCTATATTGGAATTTAGTGGGATGTTCCGCTTCAGATCCCCTTCAGAAGCGGCTGAGATGATCAATGGAGCTAGGTTTAGGATACCTCAACAATTCTGAGTACTCTCTAACCTGGCGATTGTTTCAGAATGTATCACTCCTCAATGACATACTGTTTACTTCAAGAATAGCGGAAATGCTTGATTCTCTGTGGTTCAACAATGCTGAGAAAGAAACGGCTGAGCATGTTTTCTTCCACTGTAGTAAATTTTAGCTGTTCTGATGTATGTAAATGAGATTACGGATAACACCGATCTCAAGCAGTTGTTACTGCTGGATGTTGTATATATGATAGACAATGTCAATGGTCTTTCTTGCGATCCTGACCATAGCTAGAATTGTGGTGTGGACGACGTGGCTATGTGGTTGAATCTTTTTCTCATCAAGATCTGACTTTATTCTTCAAGAATAAGCATAAGGTTAAAATTAGATGTAATAGAAAAAGGTTATATCCTATAGAATTCAACAAAAGTTCCGAGTGTAAGTAAGGGAACAAGGTATTAGTACATGTTACCTGCCTGAGCATGGCACATGCAGTTCTTGCTCCTTTAGGGCCCTATCCTGGTTAAGAATGATTATTGCCTCTTAGCTAGTTAAGGAAGTCCTGTCCCCTTTCAATTTTCTAGCAATAGAGATCCTTCAAGATAGTCATTCCAGACTTTTATTTTTACCTTGGCTTCCCAAATTGTATTTATTTTGGAAGAAGACCATCCACTTCTAAATACTACCTCTATTTAATTTCCTCTCAATTAAATCCTACTGTGCTTAAGAGATCGATTTGCTTGTTTTCGATCGACCCCCCCCCCCCCCCGCCACAAAAAAAATAAAAAGCAACATACCTTTAGAATGAGTTGAGGTTTTACTAATCTGTTCCTAATTTTATTTGGTTTCTTTGGTTTTCTTTCTTTTTGGGTGTTTTTATTGCACCACTCCCTATCACTTCTAATGAAATTGTAAATATTTTTTTTGTAAACAAAATGAATTTCAAACCATTTGGGATATTTTAAGTACGGTAGTCCATAGAGTAAATGTGGTATTTTGGTGAATACTGACGTGAAAGTGATGAACAAATGATGGACGAATAAATGGAATAGTGCTTGTACGAATGGGTCAAAACGCGCTGAGTAAGGACAGACCCAGTAAGACCCCCCCCCCTCCACATACTTTTATGGCAGAATGCCTAACTTGTAAAAATTTCAACTTTTGCAAATAAATTTTTCGAAGTGTAGTATCTGTTCGGTTAGAGGAGTAAATCCTTCCAAGCAGTACCCCCTCCTTTCTGAGGGGGTAGAAACTTATTAGCTATCGTGTGAAACTTCCTTATTCTTTAAGGAATGCTCCAATTTTGGAGATCTGGATTTTCCCCATATTAAAAACCGACCTTGTATTTAATTTTGCCCTTGTGGGGAGGCAAGTAAATTTAAAAAATAAGAGAATAAAGGGTAGTGATAAAAAAAGAACATATTTTCCATTTAACATCAGAAACGATAAAAAAAAATGTTTACTTCAATGAGACTAGAAAGAAAAAAACTATTGACCTAAATCACGACCTACGTTAAGAAGCAGGCCTGGTCACTCAAAAATTACGTCATGTTAATAGGTAGCAAGCGAGTTCTGTCGAACAGTCAATGTGTGAGAGAGCCTTTTAAAATAAGCATTAGAAAACGTTAAAAATTGCATTTAAAAAATAAAAGAAAGGAACACGATTTGATTTATACTGAAAGTGAATTTTATTCAATATAAATAAAATAAAAAGAATTCAAAATTAATAGTTAATTGTTTAAAGTTACAATAATATCAACTTATTATTTGTTGTGTAGAAAATATTACAATGTATGTAAAATTATGTATGTTTTTAAGCAGAATACAATCAAATACTGCAAAACTGAATTATGAATTTAGGGAACCAATAAACGATAATTAAATAAACAAATTAAAAACAAACGATAAATAATTTATAATTTAAACGATATAAACAAACAATAAATAAGTTTAAATGAAAACAAACGATAAATAAATGTTACGTCTATGTCGAAAATTTAATTAAAAACTGATTAAATAATGAATTGTGTAAGTGTTATAAAACTTGTTGATGCAAAAAATTCAAAACTATTTGGAAATAAATATATAAACAAAGTTTAATTTACACATGATTGCATAGACGTTTTTTCATGGAAATATGTTGGTGCTTCTTGACATAATACGGCAGTTGAACGAAACTTATCCAGCTAAGTAGAAGATTAACTATTTTTTCTTTTACTGTAGTCAACAGAACGAGAAAGGGGTGAAAACACAAATATGCAACAAATAAATGTTCCCAAAGGTAAGACAACTTACTCTTCTACCTACCTTTTGTTGATGCTTGTACAGAGAAGCGTCCGTATTAAATTATCAATACTACAAAAAAATAGTATTGTATACTTACACAGCAAATTTAAATAAGTATCCTCACCAAAAAGTAGGAAAAATTATCGAGTAGAACTTTAATTAAAAGCAAAATTCATTTTTCGGGAACAGTCAATCGACATGTGCAAAAGTCGCCATCTTAAGCTAACGGGAGACATAATCAGTGGAGGTAAGCGCGATCTGCAGCACCATTTCCATCTGCAGCACGCTATATTAATTATGACAAATGCGCTTACCTCCGCTGATTATCTCTTCTGGTAGATTTTAAACTAAACTGAAACTAATTGAAATGTCTACGTTTGCAAATATCGAAAAATGGATTTTGCTTTTAATTAAAGTTCTACTCGATAATTTTTACTACTTTTTGGTGAGGATACTTATTTAAATCTGCTGCGTAAGTATATAATACTGTTTTTTTTTGTAGTATTGATAATTTAATACGGACGCTTCTCTGTACAAGCACCGAAAATGCATTTACTTTTGGACCATTTTTACAATTTCCTTCACAATTTGGTACGACACAAACATAAGGTATCTGTGGGAATTTGGAATCGACAGGAAAAAATGTTAGTAGCGTGTAGCTCCTTAACGACGGTCGTGGTTTAACTGCTAATACGAAACACTCTGACGTCAGCAGAAAAACGAGATTCAGTGATCAGGCCTGCTTCTTAACGTAAACGTAGGTCGTGCCTAAATCCGTTACCATACATTTTCGGTCAAAGAAAATAAGAGGCTTAGATTTTAAATGTATTATCTCAAATTTCGTCATAAAAATATCAAAGTTTTCCTTTCTCCGCGGTTAGATTTTCAAAATAAAATTGTAATATTTTTACCTAAAATAAAAATAACTGGAGCTGAAATTTTCCTCTTTCTCAGCGTGTCGCAACCGTTTCTCTACTATTATAAAACAACAACAGATGTCTGTTCACAAATTAACAAAACACCATTTAATAACTGATATGTCACTATTTACTTGCCTCCCCACGAGGGCAGAGTTAGGCAAAAATGTCGGTTTTTAATGTGGGGAAAATCTACCTCCCCAAAAAGGGGCACACTGGATTGGAACAAAAATTTAAATTGCCTCGGTCGACAAAGATTTCTCTTTCAATGACCAAGGGCAGAACAGATGAAGTGTAGTATCAGACCAATTCAATTCAATTAATTTGGCAAAAAATATAACAAGCATGCCTCAGTCGCCATGTAGGGAAAGGGTGGTAGAGATTTACACAGAAGAGGATACAGTTGCCCAGCACCTGGTCAAATTCACCTTGAATTGCTGTTGTTAGCACATTTATTAACTCTCTTGGGAGACTATTGCAAGGTCTAGAGATCCTGATTGAGAAGGTATCCTTCATCCGGTTCAATTGAAATCGTCCGTGAAATAGTTTCTTGTGGTGTCCACGTATACCTTTTTCTGGTGCAGGAGTGAATAATTGGTCCTAAGGTATATCATAATGACCATTGAGGAGATTGTAAGCCAAAATGATATCACCGCGTAATCTTCGGCTCAAAGGAGAAAAGGTTCAGTTTCTTAAGTCGGCGTTCATAGGGCAGATCCCATAGACCCTGCACCATTCGAGTAGCCAGTCTTTGAACTCTCTCCAGATGCTGGATATCACGTATTAGATATGGAGCAGAGGTCTGGACACCATACTCTAACAGTGATCTGACGAGGGAGACATAAAGAGGTAGGAATATTTTAGGAGTAAGTTTGCAGAATGAGTGTCAAATGAGAAATAGAGGACTCCTTGCTTTGTTTGCAGCCTGGATGCAATGTTTAGATGGCTTGAAGGACGAGCCGACCAGAAGGCCAAGATCTTTTATCTCGTTAGCCTCCTTCAGCAGAGCCATGTCACCGCCAATAGTAAGAACAAATTCAGAAGGAGATGCCACTGCAATATGGCAGCATTTATCGATATTAAGGTATGTCCCATTCAATGGACCATTTCCATGCACTTTGAAGGCTACACTTGAGACAAAAAACTGACCAGTGCAGGTTCTGCCACTCTGCCATCGAAAGTCCAAGCCACCTAATGTCTGGATGCAAGATCTTTTTGGCTGATGGCCATTACACTGCCCGCCACAACAAAGTATGTAAATACCTACATTGGAAGATCTGCGGAGAGATGCAGCTAGAAAGATCACTGAACATCTGGGAACATGAACCCCCACCCATAACATCGAATGGAAAAGTGACAGTGTTCTATGATAAAGACATACAGGCGGTCAGATACATAAAAGACAAGGCCATCAAACCAGACATTGTCATCTGGAACAAACCAGAAAAAACTGCTCTCATCATTGATGTAACCGTCCCAAATGACTACGGCTTCAATAGAGCCAAACGGGAAAAAATAACAAAATACCAAGATCTCAAAAATGATCTAAAAATAACATGGTCCCTCGATGAAATAAACATCATACTGGTTGTAGTGGAGGCAACTGGTCTGGTGAAAATAAATCTAAGTAAATACTTAGAAACAATCCCCGGAAAACCAAATTGTAAGGAAGTACAGTTAGCAGCCCTAAAAGAAACAACATCTATCCTTAAGAGAGCTCTCGGATAAAAATTTTACTCATAGGGAAATCAAGTGTTAGCCTCAAGAGTAGGCCCCTTGATCTCTTTAGATAAACTAAATTAAAATGAAAAAAAAAAGAGATTGTCAATTTTGCTTCTACGAGCTACTAATTTGACGTCATCTGCAAATAGGGGAACGTTTCCACCAATCACTTCCAGCATGTCGTTTATATAAAGTAGAAAGAGAATAGGACCCTGCAAGCATCTATTTCAGATGACAGCCTGCCATTTATCTGAACCCTGTATGTATCATCACCAAGAAAGGATCTTATCCACTTTATAATCAATTCATGAAGACCATAGGTGTTGAGTTTATATAAAAGTAAGCGGTGATTGACAGAATCAAAGCCTTGGCAAAGTCCAAAAAGACAATGTCATCAGTATCTCCATCGTCCATTATCCTCGTAACCCATTCTTCCATCACAAGTAAATTTGCGAAGCATGAACGTTTGAGAATGAAACCATGTTGAGATGGAAAGATGGTAGCAGTAGATGTAAGATGAGCCATGACTGCTCGCTTGAGTAGAACCTCCATGAATTTTGAGACCATAGAGGTGAGGTTCACTGGTCTGTAATTCATTGGGTCTTCTTTGTCACCAGAACAGATACTATACTTTGCTCCTAACCAAAATGAAACAATCAATAAATTGAATTAAAATATTATTTTAAAAAAACTTGAAAATATGTGGTAAAATTTTACTCTTTGCTGTTACCGAAAAAATAAAAATGAGATTCTATTTGTATGTGTGTGTGACTGTGTGTGTGATTACACGTCAACACCCTGGAAATACCTGAAAAAATGAAAAAAATAAAATATTTTAGACTTTAGCATCGGAGTTCACTTTACTATAAAAATATAACGTAAATTGATTACCTATTTCTTGACCACATAGTGTAGAACAGAACGAGCAAACATTTTTTAGGTATTGTTAAAAATACAAAAAAATAGTTACTCGTTTTGTCCTATGCTAAGTGATCAAGAATTGGGTGATCAATTTACACTATATTTATGTAGTAAAGTGAACCTGAATACTAAAATCAAAATTATATTTTATTTATTTAAAAATTTTGCCGGGTATTTCCAGGGTGTTGACATGTTAAAATAACTTATTTATTCAGCTTATTTTAGCCTTTCTGTTCCCCATTTGAATTTTTTTTATGCATCACTTATCAGGAAATACTTTTTGTAAAAGTTAGGCATATTTTTTATGATATAAATTTCTTGTATTCGTTATCAATTTTTATAATTTTGTCTTATGGAAATTTAAACATTTTTTATTTTTGTATATTTTGTCTCCAGTAATAATTTTCATATTCCCTCCTTTATGCACAACTTGTCGTGATTCTTACTGGGAACTCTTTGGACTATAGCGATTTTCGATACATTGGCTAAACCCTCTTTTCAATGCTGAATTAAATACAAAATCTTTATACACAGATATTACTGGAGATAGAGTTCTTGGAGTTATGTGCAATAATGCAAACAAACACATGCACTTCTCCTCACATGCAACAGTGCATATACACACATGCACTTCTGCATATACATATGTACTTTGCTTCATGAGCAACAGTGCAGCCTTATCTGCACTCCTCAGCACATACACACACATGCACTTCCCTTCATATGCAACAGTAGAGACTGACCACTACTCCTCCACACTTTCAACAGTGCATAATCACATGCACTATTGACTTTAACCTCAGTCTTTAAACCACTCTCTCATACCAATCTCTATGGTTGCAAATATCCCTTCTCCAATCTACCTTACCCTATCCTTTCTTAGGTGTAGACACAGACTGGTAAATTCACATACCATCCTAGCAATATCTTGGTACATCTCCATCTTCTCTCTTAACATTTGCAGCGAGGCCATATCAGGATAAATCCTGTTAAATGTATCTTTATCTGAGGACATTAACCTATGCAAAATGTCTTTGAACCAGCCATCTTTGGATATTTTAAATCTGTCAGCTCCAGAATTTGCTAACTGCAAATTTCAGTACATTCCCATCCCTACAGCGAATGAATAGATCTTATGCGATACCTTGAATTCTCCTGAAGCTCATCGCAAAACTGTCTTTTTCTTCCTTTCACAGGCGGGTTCACCTCGGAATTTCTACCACAATGAAACTTATTTCAGTTAGAATCTTTTTGTTGGCTATGAGACGTGAACTCACTGCCTGGACCCTTCCCTGTTTTATCCTGCCCGAAATCTACAGTGCACAGGCACATATGAGCCCAACTTGGAACTTGCAGTACTCCTGGTGAACGATTTAACCACATCTACAAGCGAAGACTACTCCAGCATTTTTCTATTTTCAGCAAAAGAACATTTTTCTCTTTTCAGCAAAAGAACATTTTTCACTTTTTGCAGCAAAATATGGAAATTTTTTTATCAAACTGTATGTTTATTTACCATCTTGTTTCAATTGGCATGTCATTTAAATTTGTTCTCATGCACTGCTCCAACCAATAAAGAATCTCTTAGTTTTATTGGCTAACAGCCTAAGCAGAGGGTAATGTAGCAGTTACATGACAAAGATATACTTTCTTGTCATGTGTTTACACGCAATCTCTTGCGTAGTGATTAGTTTGTGGTTCGGTTGGCTGAAACAGGCATGTTAAAACTTGCATGAAAATACATCTGGTGATTACACTTCTGCGCAGACACGATGCTCAACCATTTCTGTTCAAACCAGTTTGTGTGCAGACTGATTCAGTTCAAGTCAAGACATCAATGTAGATAGACGTGGCATTTCCTCACATCACCATTGCTGAGAGGCGAGAATAGACTCTAGACGAACTTAGACTCAATTACATTTCTACTCTAATACATACCTGCCGAACATACTTGCCTTACTTTCTTATATTCCTATGTTCCTGTGTTAATGAAACTGTTAAATAAAGTTGATTTAATTGTAGAGAAGAGGGTGGTATTTTATATGCAACCTGATGACCCTATTTTCTTCTTCATTTCAAGCCAGCTCAATCAGACAAGTACAGACTCGGTCTGACTCAACAAAATCTTGATATTCAAATCACACCAATTTTCACTCTACACACTCTAAGGGCCTGCACTTATTTACTTTCCTCCTCATGAGGGCAAAGTTAGACACAAGGTAGGTTTTTAATGTGGGGAAATCCAGCTCCCCATAAAGAGGCACTTTGAATTGGAAACAAAAATGTCTGAATGGTCACTTCTTCACGAATAAGGAGGCCTCAGGCAACAGGTAATGCCTTGAAGAATTTGTTTACCTGCGACGCCCCCCCCCCCCCCCCCCGGCGACAAGGTTAGACACAAGATTAGTCTATTGTGGGAATTCAGCTACCCTCTCTGATCTGGACATAAACAAGTCGGCATTCCCTCAAAAATGAGATTTTCAAGTGATGGACAATTAAACCTATTGCCCTCTGAAAGCAAAAAGCAATAAACCCTTTGCCACCTCCAAAATAAGGGGGTAATGCCTTGGAGGATAGTTGAACAAATATATTTTGATCCTAGTCTAAAGTCAGACCTAGTCAAACCTGTCTACAATCACAGAGAATATGATAACGGCTTAGGTTTAAGGTAAGATCTTGTTTTAAGAAAACTGTTGAGCCTGGTCAGTACTTGGGTGACCATTTGGGAATACCAGATGCTATATGTAAAATCCGGTCTTAGGTGCTTTGTTATACAAGGAACAGTATAGAAAGTAATCTTGACATCAACTGTAAGACCAACTCCTATAATAACCTCTAACAAGAGATCGTCAAAGAAAGGAAAATAAGGCCCTTTTATAAATAACAAATTAATTTATTTACATGACCTACACTGTTGGGTGTCAGTTGCCAGAAGTTTAAAACATTGAAGAAAGGAATAGAAAAGTAATAAAGTTCGTCTGCCGAAATTCTTCTTGAAGAAGTATATCTTCAAGTGATGATAGCTTTGCTCGGCGTCTAGGTGACGTAGGAAGGAGAGAGGACGTCTTTCTTCCTGGGTACCTGGAAGCCTGCTCTGCAAATCTCAAAAGGTCTGGATGTAGCCCTTCAAAAGTACGGTCGAAATGAATACGCCCAGGAGTCTGATTGGTCAACCTTATGACCAAAACAACCTGTAGCAGTTACCTCCTCCTTTCAAAACATAACTACACCGGTTTGCCAGTAGGTGTCGCTTTTTCACCGACAGGTGGCACTGTAAAGCGACACCAGAGTTATCTGCCCTTCGGACTATAAAACCCGGTGCCAAACGGAAATTCTCTCTTTTTTTTTTTCACCGACCAGCATCGGAGAACAAGGCTGGCACCAGCGCTCCGTTTCACTCGCCTTTTGGCCTCGACAGGACGACGCTGACACTAGCGTTCCGTTTCACTCTTCTCTGGTCGGCAGAACGACGCTAATACACTAGCGTTTCGTCTCACGCTTTTCTCTTGAACTTGTCTCAGCAAAACAACTACCAACACACGTTTCTTCCGTCAACACGTGGGCAAACAACGGTAAGAGTTCTCAACTCGTTTTCTTTGTTTACGGCTTTCAAAGACTTTTCCTACGCCGGATTCATTTCTTCTTATACCTTTTCAAGAACTGTTTTTCCATCGACACACATGCATACATCACACACTTCACCATTCCACGTGCACACACGTTCAATAAACCTTATTTGAACTACTTCATTTTTGTTTATTAATTATTACTCTGTCTTTTGCATGCAACAATTGCTTGATTCAACTTTGCACGTTCATAGTCCGGGAACATCACCCTCTCGATCTGAACATTGGTGACCCGACGTGCAAGCTTTGTTGTATCTGACGGAGTAATTAATTTCGTACTAGAACAAAAAAAAAAAAAAAAAACATTTCTCGTTTTTCTTCCGTGGTGAAACGAATTACGCACTCATCTTTTTCCTTTTTTTTCTACCCACGTGGTAGAAATATACAAACAAACAAAAGAAAAGAAGCCGCCATTATTTTTTTTCCTGGCAACGTGGAAATACCCAAACAAAACAAAACAAAAACATTTCTCGGCTTTCCCCGAGTATAAAACAAATTACAATTTCATTTTTTCTTCTTCTCTTTCTCCACGCACGTGTCGGAAAAATATATACAAAGAAAAAGACAAACTTTTTTTTCTTCTTTTTCGACGAACAAAAGGGCCTTACAAGACGCCACTTCCTTTGTTTTGAACACGTGGAGATAAAAAGAAAACTAAAGAAAACAAACGCTCACGCTGCCCATCTTTTTCGTGACCGCGTGTTAAAAAAAAAAAAAAAAAAAAAAAAAAAAATTCAAAAGATGCCGCCACTCTTTGCCATGACCACGTGTTGATAAAAAAAAATTTAAAAAAAAAAAACGCCATTTTTATCTCTCGGACCACGCGGAAATGAAAATTCAAAAAAAAAAAAAATACGAATTTTTTTTTTCCTTTCTTTTCGACAACAAAGAAAAGAGAAGCCACCATTCTTTCTCTACGTGGAAACTAACATTCAAACAAACTAAAACGAAAACAAAAAACATCATTCCTCGTGTGAAACAAATTACGACTCCATTTTTTTTCTTTTCTTTTTCCCCTTCTACCCACGTGTTGGAAATATATATATAAAAGAAAAGAAAACTACAACACACGATGCCAAACACGAACATCACTAAGCCCTACGACTTAATACTGGTTGTAAAAAGTCAGGCTCAGCAAGCACCAACATCACCCTTCAAGGGCTACCAACCCTCTTCAACAACTGGACGTTCGTTGATAAACAGGAGGAAACATCAACTTGAACAACCACATCTTCCCGGACATTCATCAAGCACCAAACATTTCCGGACATCACTGACGACACTATGGAAGAAATCACACCAGTTCAAAATGAGTACAACTGCACAAGCACGACTAAATACTCAACAACTGGACGTTCGTTGATCAACTGGGGACACATCAACTCGAACGACGCGCATCAACACCAGTACAGACCCACTTGTACCTGGACCTGCTAACTCACTTGCAGACATTTGTGCATCTGATTTTGACCATAGTGTACCACCAACCTCAACAACTAGATGTTTGTTCATCAGCTCCACAACACGGACTAATTAACATGAACAACATCAACAACTGCACAGACTCACTTGTGCTCATTCATCAACTGCACAGACTCACTTGTGCTCATTCAACACCTGCACAGACTCACTTGTGCTCATTCATCAACACCTGCACAGACTCACTTGTGCTCATTCATCAACACCTGCACAGACTCACTTGTGCTCATTCATCAACACCGCACAGACTCACTTGTGCTCATTCATCAACACCGCACAGACTCACTTGTGCTCATTCATCAACACCTGCACAGACTCACTTGTGCTCACTCATCAACAACTGCACAGATTCACTTGTGCTCACTCATCAACACTGCACAGACTCACTTGTGCTCGCTCATCAACACCGCACAGACCCACTTGTGCTCGCTCATCAACACCGCACAGACCCACTTGTGCTCACTCATCAACAACCGCGCAGACCCAAGCACCAAACATTCCCGGACAACACTGACAATTCAACGTTCGTTCATCAGCTCTGCATCACGCAGACTAATCAACATGAACAACGCCACCAACAAGTGCAAATTCGCTTGCACTCAGCATTTTTCGACCGCAGACTCACTTGCGCTCAAACTTGATGCAGACCCAAACAACACGCAGATCCACATGCGTTACAAATATTCAATTCCGCAGACGCACTTGCGATCAATCATTCAATACAGATGCAGAAACAGAGTTAAGTAGCGTGCACACTACTTTTTCTAATCTTCAACAGCAAAACATACATACCCACAAAGAATGCTTCTCATCTACAACTGTACATATTGAATAATATTTCAATATTTTTCAATCTGGGGGGGAGTCCTTGTAGCAGTTACCTCCTCCTTTCAAAACATAACTACACCGGTTTGCCAGTAGGTGTCGCTTTTTCACCGACAGGTGGCACTGTAAAGCGACACCAGAGTTATCTGCCCTTCGGACTATAAAACCCGGTGCCAAACGGAAATTCTCTCTTTTTTTTTTTCACCGACCAGCATCGGAGAACAAGGCTGGCACCAGCGCTCCGTTTCACTCGCCTTTTGGCCTCGACAGGACGACGCTGACACTAGCGTTCCGTTTCACTCTTCTCTGGTCGGCAGAACGACGCTAATACACTAGCGTTTCGTCTCACGCTTTTCTCTTGAACTTGTCTCAGCAAAACAACTACCAACACACGTTTCTTCCGTCAACACGTGGGCAAACAACGGTAAGAGTTCTCAACTCGTTTTCTTTGTTTACGGCTTTCAAAGACTTTTCCTACGCCGGATTCATTTCTTCTTATACCTTTTCAAGAACTGTTTTTCCATCGACACACATGCATACATCACACACTTCACCATTCCACGTGCACACACGTTCAATAAACCTTATTTGAACTACTTCATTTTTGTTTATTAATTATTACTCCGTCTTTGCATGCAACAATTGCTTGATTTACTGAACACGTTTATAATCGGGGGAACACGACCCTCGATCCGAACAAACCTCACCGAGGCTGCTCTCAGCAAGAGCAAAGAAATGTTAATGTGTATGACTGCTACATCAGTCCTCGGCTGTTCGTTGTGATATGGGTCGATCAGACACTGGCCGACGACAACAGATAGTTTTCAGATCCAGATTCAAAGAAGATTTTAAAAAACAAACAAAAAAAAAACACGCTTAACATGACGACATTAAATAACAAATAATCATGTGTTGTTTTTGTTTAATGTGATCATTTTGTTTCTTTTAATTTCATTAAAATCCAAACCGGAACGAACTGACACATTAAATGAATTAAATTAAAAAGAAAACGAAAAGAAAATCTAAACATAAACTTCGTGAATATTATCAAAAAATAAAAAATAAATAAAAAAATAAATTAAAACGCAAAACTTAAAAATAAAAATCAGGTTTAAATGTGAAAGTACAATAAGTAGGAAGTAATACCCAAATTATCTGGCCTTCAGGCTAGAATCAAAGTGTAGTATATGTTCTGGTCGGTCTTAGAAGGCCATATAATCCTCCAAAGCATCACCTACTTCTTTAGGAGGGGTTGGTTTATGACCGATCGGCTGAGGCGAGCCCAATCATGACTAATTTTTCCCCCATCCAGAAAGCTCCCTTTTTGTGGCAGCTGGGGTACTCATTATGCACTGACGTTGTGTCTAACTTTGTCGCTTTGAGGAAGGCAGATAAACAAACCGTTTCGTTTTCCGTATAACTTTAGAGATTTACAATAAAAAACAAAGTGAAACATGACCTTTGTACTTTTAACCTTCCGTATTTATTTCTTACTTAGCAATTATTAAAGAGTGAGTCTTGAATATGGTAAGTTTATTTGTCACATATTTCGAGTCTTTACTTTTACTTTAAGTGTGAAAGATCCTCTAAAAATAATGTTACGATGTTAACGCTTTTTGAATGTTTTTTTTATGTTTTCCTTTTTTCCACAGCAAACCTTTTCGCATATTGAAAAAATAACTTTTAAAAAAATCATATGAATAAAGTTGAAAAATCGCACCGGTCTTGCTCGCCATGAAAAATATTTAATCCATTTCTTTCAATTTCATTGTTAATTTTAAAAGTTTCAGTCATCATAAACACAGTGAACAAAAAGGGTGTTTACATAGATCATCCCCTGTGGCTGCCAATATTGGCTCAGTAAAATCCGGTAACGCGTTCCGTTCCAACAACCGAAAGGCGACTACACAAAATTAAACTCGAGTTCCTGAAACGGAAGACAGAAAACCCCAAAACACTGATTTTATTATTTGTTAAGTGTTTGATTTTATTATCTGCATTGCGTTAGATAGTAAAAAAAAAAAACAACGTATTTTTTGTAATTTGTTGATTCTTATTGTTTTTTTGGCACTTCTGTAGTATATATGAAGCAGCTGCTTCATATATACTACAGAAGTGCTGTTTTTTTCTTTTGTAATCTATTTTGATAGCTTCTTCTCTCGAATCTCTTGCCTTTTGAAATTCCCTTCCTCCTCTCTGTTTACCTTTACCAACATGCAAAAATGTAAATATAATATAAACAAACATCTTGTTGTTCAAGAAGGCCCAACTCGTCACCGAGGCTGACCCCCCCCCCCTCTCCGCCGCCTATAAATCTGGCCCCTACCGATTCAGTGACAATATGCCTTGTTTGGGGTGAACAAAGATATTTTTAAAAAATGCAGATGTCGAAAGATGTTCTACTCTAATAGCTTATTTCCTAGTACTGCTTACCTTTGGAATTACCTCCTTGCTCCCGGTTTCCCCAACCGTGCCAACATGCAGACATTTAAATTTAAACAAACATCTTGCTGCCCAAATCGCCATATCACAGCAGCCCATTACGCTTCAATGGCAATATGCGTTGTTGGTGTAAATAAAGTTTTGTTTTTGTTTTTAATAATTTTCATTTCACGCCTGTCAGTTTATTTATTTTTGTAAATAGTTTCATTTCACGCCGCGGACAGAAACTTTGAGCCCACCCTTTAATCCCCATGCTATCGCAAATATCTACATTGCTATATCCTTTTCCAAAAAATTGAAAAAAAGTTGTTTCTAAACTATAGGAAGATGAACATTATTTGAATGTCCTCGGCCAAACCAGGTCGAAACAAAAACAAAAAAATACTTTCCAAAATGCAACAAATTACAAAAACAAATAAACTGTCCACATGAAATGAAGACAATAATTACAACAAAAAAACATAAAAAATAAAAAGCAACAATTTACAAAAAAAAACAAAAAAACTACAATGCAAAAATGTAAATATATAAGTAAAAAAATGCAATTTCAATAAATCAGTAAAGTAACTGTTTTGTTTGTTTTCGTTTTGTTTCTCGTTTTCCATTTCAGGAACCCGAGTTTAATTTTGTGTAGTCGGCTTCGACTGGTGTAACTTGTTACAAGATTTTATCGCGCCAATATTGGCAGCCATGGGTGCTGATCTTTATATAAGCACCGAAATCGGAAAGATGCAATGCGTTAAAAAAACAACGATCATAAAAAGAAGCACTTGTCCTATATGCGCGTCTCCATTCTTTCTCTTCTTGACAAACCACGAGGAAATAGCTAAGATTTCGTGATTGTAAGTGTGTGCTTTTATTTTTTTAATTGTTATTCGTTGAATGTAGTTCATCTTTCATTGGGTCAATCAACATTAGATTCCCCAGAAGACATGTTTCAGTACAAGGTGTGCATTCGTTTTGGCTGTGCGCCCTTCCCAGAAAAAAACCCACTTCTGAGTGAATACAATAAATCCCGTCTCCCTCATTTTTGCCACATTTCACGCAATGCGCGCTAAGCACAACAACAACAACGCATTCTTCTCGTAAACCAAACAACTACTGTAACAATGACAGCTATTTTATTTACGTTAAATTGAAATCGAATGGATTTATAACTAGCAGGACTACCTAGTGTTGTCCGGGGGTGGGGATAAATAATAAATACAAATGTTAAAAAAGTGTCACATTTTTCTCTAAAAAACCCTCTCTCTCTGGCAACTGGTTCAATATAATAGAAAGAAAAACCAACTGTTTGATGTAGTTTCATTGCCGTTTTTGAAACAACTGCAAGTAAGAAAAAAAGGGCAGGATTTTAACTACCGCCACCAACTTCAGCACTAATTTGGGTAATTTTATAGAATCACTCCCGTCTCCAATCGGGTGGTTTTGGGTCTTCTCCGAGTTTCCTGAGAACGATTTTGGTATTTGAATCATAAATTCTAAGTTAGAGTAATTTCTTTGTAGTTGTTAGAGTTTCTAACTTTAAACCACAAAGAAATTACTCGATTGGAGACGGAAGTGATTTTATAAAATTACCCTAATTTAGTTCAGTATCTTTTTAATCATAAACTCAGAACGTGAACCAGGTCGGGGTCACACTGAATCCGATGATGTAAGGTTTATAAGTGTAGCGTGGAGTTTCTGACTTTTAGCGGACACACACACACACACACACACACACACAATCACGACTTTCCTTTATATCCTAATAGAAGATATTATTCTCCTTAATTCACTCTATCTTCTTCTTCAATTCACTTTTAACACTGCAACCATAAGAGAGAGGGCAGAAAGACGACCACGTTTTTGTGTCACAGAAATGCTAGACACCACAGAAATGGTTAGATTTTTAAGGGATGAAAGAAAAAGACAATTATTTTCACTGTTTTTAAGGTAAACAAATCTCTGCTTTTTGAAGTGGACGTTAGTTTTCCAATTACAAATTTGGGTGGGGGTAACATTTTATTCATGTGCAATTGTAATAATCTACTAAAAATTAGTTAAAAGATCGAGTTTCTTTAAGAGTAATAATAAGCAATAAACATGATTTTTATTTGGGGGATTTGTCAAAAAAGGATTCTTTTAAAACTCAACGTTTTTTAAACAATATTTTAATAAATTTAACTTAAACTGCATTATTTTAAAGAGGGTAACATTAGACTTGATCTGTTTTTAAAATATCCAGATTTAGTTGCTGCTTAGTTTTGATTCAAATTCAAATTTCATTTTTATTTTGTTTTTGTTGAAAATAAGATCAGTTATTAAAAAGAATTGAAATTGTTCCTTTTTATTTATCTCTATACCGGGACAAAGTTAGACATAAGGTCTATTTTTAATGTGGAGATTTCCCCAAAAAGGGAACATCCTGTATTGGGACAAAATGAAAATTTGTCTTCGACTGAGGACAGAACAGATACTACACTTTGATAAGATGATGGGAAAAGATCGACAACTCATGTGATATTGTACTACTACTTCATGTTTCGTACGGCCAGTGTTTTTAAAACAGAAACTCGGTAAAAGTCAAGATTAGAGGCGGATTATTATTTCTCAAAAGGGCGATATAGAATTGTGTATAGGCGATAAAAATTGTATTTTTTTTTAGATGATGACATGCTGAACGTTTTGGAGTTGAAAGCAATTTAGTATTACGCATGAAATCTGAAGAAAAACACTTCTTTAAATTAGTAAATATGCTCGTATTCTCGGCTTATTTTCTACATGACGCCATATTTGCTAAGACGACCTATTGGTAATAAGCCTATGTACTAATTTAAAGTATTAAAAAGTGTTTGTTTTTATCTATTAATACATAATCTTAACTTGATTGGCAATTTTCACTCCAAAGCGTTAAGCATGTCATAATCTAAAAAAAAAACAAAAAAACTTTTATCGACTATATCGCATTTTCGATCTTAATCCGCCTCTAATCTGGACTTTTACCCAGAAACACATTTAAAATGACAACAAAATGGGTATTTATTGTTTACCCCCCTCCCCTACACAAAAGGTAAATGTGACACAAGGTCATTTAGGGAGAACAATATCATTATCATTAAATTAAATAGAGAGAGGGCATTTTAGATCACGTGGTCATCCTCCCCACACACATAAACAAAAGTAATCTAGTCATCTCTTCTTCGATATTTCGTAGGATAAGTTTAGACTTATTACCAGGCAATACGTTTTGATATATATCCCATCTAACATTGCTCGATACTAACATAATTATTATTAGTAGAGCTTTGCGGTTTGTTTTGATTACAACGACAAGTTGCGGTTTCGGTCTGTGCGACCTCTTGGTAGATTGGCTCTGAGGAGGTCGCACAGACCGGAACCTCGATTTGTCGTTATAAGACAACCCGTCTATATATCATATGAAAAAAAAAGAGTTAATTTTCTTAATCGGACCCTAAAGATCGGATCTATTAATTTAGTCCCCCCCCCCGTTTTACTCTTTTAGTGTTAAAAACTATTTGTAATCTGTTAAAATAAATAGCACCAAACACAATGATAATAAGTCAAGTATTATTATTATAATTATTATTATTATTATTATTCAAATCCAAGTCTCAGTCAGTTAAGTATGGATCCATCTAGGAAGTCAGGAGGACCCCTCCCGCCCCAAAACACACAAAATCACATTTCATTTTTTTTCATCATAAAATTCAAATTGAATAATAATATGTTCATTTGGAAATAGACACCAATTAAGTACATTAAAAAAATAATTAAGTGTGTTTGTTATTATCATTATTATTACCTTTTTATAAATGTGTGATGATAATGTCGGTTAAAGGAAATCCGGATAAAATGAAGACTTGCTTGGTCGCTCCAATTACCGCAGTAGTAACACTAAATTGCAATAAATAGCAGTCGTAATGATCTTACTTACTAATAGTAGTAGTGGTGGTAGTAGGCGGCATTTCTTGTTCTTCAGTTCCTATCTTAACAATCGTCATTCATCATCATCATCATCTACAACAACAACCACTACTACTTACGATATCACGATCATAATCATCATCGTGTAGTGCAGAACAAAAGCATTGTGTCGATACTTTGCGTGCCGCCACTATCATGCAAAGAATCATCGCTAAAGTAAAGGCTACATATTACTATTTTGCCACTACTGCTACGACCACGGCTGCCCCCCCCCCTTTTTATATAATTAACTGCATCACCATGAAAACAGCAGTCAGTCAAGAAAGGAGGCTGCTGTCGGTGAAACGTGACTAGGCCCACGTGTCTTTCGCTACACGCTGTGAGTGCTACTCTTTCAATGCTACTATCCATGCCATTTATTTATCACTACTGTATATTGGAAGTGGCGCGTTGTATAGTGGTTACAGGCACGGACTGTTGGATTTGAGTTCTGTCGGGGGGGGGGGGGGTAGGGCTCTACATCACTTTCACTAATGATATTCTCTTCTTGGGGAAGGTCCAGGGTAGACCATACACCCAAATGGTGGTCGTCAATTAGTCGCTATTTATCCGCCTCCTAACGAGGACAGAGTTAGGCACAAGGTCGTTTTCTATGTGGGGTTATCCAGCTCTCCAGAAAGTGGCACTGGATGGGATAAAAATTGATCCAGTCAAGAAGGATTTTCCTCCTCTGATTGAGGACAAAACAGATACTACACTTTGAATAAGAGTTGCTAATTCAACTAGTTTAGAAGGAAAACTCCGACATAACACCAGTCTTTCTCTGCTTATCCCAGCATTGTTTCCAGTCGTCCTTGTCATCGGACTCGCTGAGGAGGGGTGAGGTTGAGATTGCGCAACACTTGCTTTGCTATAGAACCTCCCTTCACAGGGAATATCTATTGTCTCTCAAGACTGAAAGAAGGCCTCTTTTAACTGTTTAAAATACAGCCATGCTACCAAGCCTGCAGAGAAATTCAAAATTTCAATCGAAGAATGTTATTATTATTATTTACTCACTAGGAGTTATCACACTGGTCATCGTCAGTGATCACCCACTGCCAACAACCTGTGGTATTCCCTGGAGTCTGAGTGACAACAAGTCTCCTCAGACTTCCAGTATGCTCCACCTCTTTTCGTTCATCACCGCTGATGACCTTGTGGTATCGCAACAGCCACCTACCACCGATTTCACGGTGGTAAGGACCATTGGTCTCCTCTGGGGCCCGGGTGGCAACAAGCCTCCCCACGGTCCCAGAGCTGTCCGCGCTCTTCCAGTGGAGGTCTGGTTTGCGCTTTCCCTCCTCGACCCTCTGTCCATAATTTTCGTGGTGTCAGCCTATGCTTGCGCCTCTCTCTCGCGGTTGTATTTTCCCCGGTTCTGTTGTCTTGTGCTTCCATGTGTTTATTATTATTATTATTATTATTATTATTATTATTATTATTTATTTACTCACTAAGAGTTTTCATACAAGTCATTATCAGTGATTTTTCATTGGCAATAACAAGTAGTTTTCCCTGGAGTCTGAGTAACAACAAATCTCCCCAGATTTCCAGCACCTTCCACCTCTTTCGGTAACAATTGCAAATCACTTTGCATTATTGCAACAGCCGTTTACTATTGACTTCTCGGTAGCAATGACCGTTGGTCTTCTCTGGAATTTGAGTGGCAATAAGCTTCCCCAAGGTTTCAGTACTCTCTGTACCCTTCCAGTGGAGGTCTGGTTGGTGCTCCCCCTCCTTGAGCCTTTACGAGAATTTTGTGTGGTACCAGCTGAAGCTGATGTCAACACATGCATGTGTGTATGTCTGTGAATTTGTGTTGGGGGAGGGGGGGGGGCTAGTTTACATGATTTCTGGCAGTTGTCACTTCTCTTCAGTTCGTGTGATGTTCTTTCTATATGTTTTGTTCTCTTTCTATTTAAAATTAGCTATGGCAGGTTAGTGTTCATTGGTTATGTTGGTTGGTTTACACATTCAAGGATTTCCTTAAGATTTCGTCTGTTTTCATCATAGCCATTTGTTGTATGGTCTCAATCTTCGCTTTTATTCCACTTTCTACTAATCTTTTTCCTAGGTTTTTCGGGGCTGTTCCTAGTGCTCCTGCAATTATTGGTATTATGGTGATTTTCTTCATGTTCAATATTCCTTTTAGTTATCTAGCAATTTCCATGTATTTGCTTCATTGTTTTGCCTCCTCGAACCCCTAGCCTTTGGAATCCCCCCCCCCTCTGCTCCATTGACTGTACCAACATGCAGAAATTGAAAGATAATGTGAACAAACATCTTGCTGCACAACTACTCACTTAGGATGCACCTATAAATATGAACCTTAATTCATAGTAGCACCTTAAGGTTGAATAAATGTAGGTGAGTTTTTTGTGGCCATGCTCAGATGTTTGCGTCTGTCTCTTCTCTGGTCAGTCTTATGAAACGTCCATGCAGCTGCTTTTCTTCCCATTTTTCTTTTCTCGCCTTTTTGTTTTCAATTTCAATGCTCCCTGTTTTCTTAATTTGCTGCAATGATCAGCCTTTCTGTGTTTTGATCTATGTATTTTCCCATTTTTTTGTGTGTGTCATCCACACAGTATTATATACTTACCAGTCCTCTTCTCCATTCTCTCCTATTTATGTAGAGTCGGTCAATATCATCATTTGGGTTTAGTGCATTGTATATGGTCATTAGTTTATTAGTTTTCTGGTCCAAATGTCTGCATTCTTCTTTTGTCCAGCCTATGAATGGTCCAGAATATCTAACTAGAGAAACTTCCCATGTGTTTATTCCTTTTATTGGTTTCTACAAAATAACTTTGTATTCTTTTCTAATTTTCTCTACTATTAACTAGAATGATCAGTCACCACAATACCACATTTACTCATAACCATATATTTGTTTTTGTGTTATTGAACAGGTTGTAAACTTCCATCTTTTTTAGTTTTCATGGACGTTAACCAAACACTTAATTGGTAAATAAAGTCGATACCAGTCTAAAGGTTGTAGCATCCATCGGAACAAATACTAAACTTTGAATTATTTACTTGCAGAAAATATGAAAGATTACATTCAAAACAAATTAGACACAAGGTCTTCAAAAGTGTTCTAAAGTAATAAAAATGTCTATCCTACTATTAACTAGAATGATCAGTCACCATAATACCACATTTACTCATAACACAAATTAGGCACAAGTCCATCAAAAGTGTGGGGAATGGGTGTCGTCGGTCATCATTGTTCTAAAGTATGAAAAAAAATTAATATATATGTTAAATAACCCAGCTAAGACATTTGTTGCTGAGCAAGGTTAGTGGAAGGTTAACATAAAAAAGTAATTTCTTTACGGGTAAGGTAAAATTGGAATTTTCTCTTTAATTTTCTCAATAATTAAACACTGTTTTTAATTTTATCCAGTAAAAGAGACTAGCAAATCAGGCAGCATTTTTTTACATTGAAATTTAACAAGTTCTTGGTGCTTGATTGTGATAGTGCTCTCTAGGCCTCCTTAATTTTAAAAGTGCTCATTATCCTACATAGAGCGGGTGCTTAATCAAATAGTGTACAATATCCTAGATAAAGCAGGTGTGTTTATACGCACCATTGCACAGGATAAAAAAAAAACTGATGTTCAGGGAGCAGTTATAGTCAAACGTTTGCGAAACAGTCAAAGCTGGAGGTTCACTAAACAATCAGAGCCTGAGGTTTGGGAAGGAGTCATCCTGAGGTTCTGAGAAGGAGTCAGAACAGACAGTTCAGGTAGGAGTCAGGTCTTGAGGTTAAGGTAGGAAGCAGAAACTCAGGCTCAATATCCTAGAGAGAGCAGGTGTGTTTAGCTGCAGCATTGCCCGAGATAAAAAAAAAAGCGATGTTGGGGAAGGAGTCAGAGTTTTGGGAAAAAAAAAGTCAAAGCTGGATGTTCGGGAAAGAGTCAGAGCTTGCAGTACGTGACAGTCAGTCTGAGGTTCAAGAAGGAGTTGGAGTAGTCAGGTCCTAATGGTTCGGGTAGGAGGGGAGGCCGGAGATAGTGAAGCCAGGGTGAATTAGCAACCAGGTACGTGACATCTTTTGCTCCTGGAAACTGTAGAAGGAGGTGAACCTGACGAGGGCAACGCAGACGAGACAGGTTTGGCCGAGGGCAACGGGTGTAGTGTCTAATAGGGTGAAGGAGGGCGAGAAAAGTGATCCCCGTACAACGCCGATAGGTACGTATATAGTATGTGCACCGGGGCGGCGATAGGTACGTATATAGTATGTGCACCGGGGCGGCGATAGGTACGTATATAGTATGTGCACCGGGGCGGCGATAGGTACGTATATAGTATGTGCACCGGGGCAGCGCTAGGTACGTATATAGTATGCGCACCTGTGCGGCGATAGGTACGTATATAGTATGCGCACCGGGGCGGCGATAGGTACGTATATAGTATGCGCATCGGGGCGGCGATAGGTACGTATATAGTATGCGCACCGGGGCTTCGATAGGTACGTATATAGTATGTGCACCGGGGCGGCGATAGGTACGTATATAGTATGCGCACCGGGGCGGAGATAAGTACCTATATAGAAGGTGCAGACAGAGGTAGTACTTTTTATAGAAATATATCATACTTTTGCCCTGGGCGACAGAAGAGGAATGGAGGGGAAGTGACAGCTTTCGCAAAAGGCAAAGGGAGAAAGTAGCGGTGAAATGGGGCGACCAGGGAAGAGAAAGGTAGAAAGATAAAGAGACGGCTATAGAGAGAGTGGGAGAAATAGAAGTTTGAATATAAAGATGTTACACACGCTATTTTTCTTCAATTATGTGTTTTTATGATCCCGAGCAACGCCGGGTAGCCCCGCTAATCCATATATATGAGGTGGTTTATTCTTTCTTCTGTGTCTGTATTACACTTTCTGACGATGTTGTTAAGTGACATCATGAATATGATGAACAGTAGTGGTGATAGCGAATCTCCTTGGAAAATGCTTTTTTGTATTCTTATCTCAGCCAGGTGTTATTTTTCAGTTATCAGTTTCAGTCTCCATGTTTCCATTACTTTAGTTATAAGATTGATAATTATGTCGGATGTATTCATGCTTGGAGGATTCTGTTGTAGGCTTTCTTGTAGTCAACTCATGGCTAAGTTTTTTTTTTTTTTGTTGTTGTTCACCTCCTTTAGGATGTTTTGATCTATGTATAACAAGTCATGTGTTCCTCTTTTCGCTTTCCAGCGTCGTTTCTGTTTTTTGGGGAGGAGTCCATGATTTTTTCGGAGATTATTGTTATTATTATTATTATTATGATATTGAATAATATTAATAAAACTTTATTCCATTTTAGGAGGTGACATTTAAAACAATATTTTCATGAAATCTGGTGTCTTTTTTATGCAAATTTTCTAAAAATGTTTAACGAATGATAGCTTTCTATGGAGTATTGTTGCCACACATGTGGGATGGTGTACCAACTATTATGCAGAGTGCAAAATAAAAAATTTAACCTAATAGGTCCTACACTATCTGCGAAGCTCCAGCCTCTGTCGCATTGCCATAATGTTGTATCCTTGTGCTTACAAGTACTTCATGGGATGTGCTTCGATGAACTTACTACAGTAGTACATCCACAATGTAAATACCCTCGACCCACTGTACTAGCAAAATTCCACCCCTTCACTGTAGAAGTCCCTAGATATCGGAAAGTTTTCTACTCTGATAGCTTCTTTTTTCAGACTACTTGTCTTTGGAATTTTTCCTCGCTCCTTATTTTTTATTTATTTTTTTATGGAAATTGCTCTATACAAGGCATGAAGCCACTTAATGTAAGGAACTAACAAGAACGAAATATGATCATCGCAAAAACAGGAGATGCCTGTTGACCTTAGTCTCGAAAAGATGAGAAAAACAGTCAGCAGGAAAAGAGTTCAACAAGCCTTCAGTTTTTGGAAAAAAGCTACTGGAATAGAAAGCTGTATTACAATGAGGTATCAAAACAGCGAATTGATGGAGACCACTAGACCAACAAGTCAACCGAGCTGGAACAAAAGAAAGCAGAGAATAGATCACACAATTCTGAAGAACAGATGCCATAATAGCATTCATAGAAAGGACTGAGACTAGCAACATCACGTCTGTGAGAGAGAGGGTGCAGAGAAGAAGAAAAGGTATGGCCAATCAAATTACAGATATGCTTCCGAACCTTATGGAGAATCCTCAAATGGGACAGATTCATCAGCCCAAATATGACAACAGTACTCCATACAGTATAAGGTATATAAGGTATGATAGTAGATTTAGAGAGATAGAGAATATCCTTAGGTGTGAGAAAATGTTTCTAACAATTTACAAGAAGCAGAACTAGAAATGGATCTAACGTATGAACTGCTTGAAAGATTTGATGAGAAAGAAAGATCAAAAAGTTTTAGAGTCAATTTCTCCTCAAGAGCAGAGCCATCCATGAAAATCTCAGGAAGAAAAGAGAAACGGGCATACGGTTTAAAGATACAAGGTGAGTCTTAACAGGATTAAGCGAAACAAGCCATTTTGTACTCCAATCCACAACCGAACACAAGTTGACTTCTCAATCAGCTGCATGTTCCAACTGATCCCAGGGAGATATGTGAGAAGAAACCCCAGAATAGAGAGTGGTATCAAATTATTATTTTTTTTTTAAATTTCAGAATTGATTCAATCTGAGCATGCGTGTACTTTCGTTTATACGTACGTTATCACCTTTACACCCATTTAAAAAAAAAATGAGATCGTTCGATTTACCAAAGAGGAAATGCAAAAAAGTAATTGAGAAATATCTGGTGTCACTCTATACCAAGAATTATGATTTTATTTGTTTTAAAATGAATTGTTCCCAAATCAAACTGTCATAAATAGAATTCTGTCATCGCTGTCGACTTAAAAGTGACATTCGTTTTATTTGTTTGAAGGATATTATTTTTATGGCAAGAACAAGATTATTTACTTTTAAAAGAATTAAATTATTATAATAAAGAAATAAATTAAAACGTTCGTTTATTTATTTAAAAAATATTTAGCAGTTAAATATTTTTGCAGTAAGAAAAAGAAAAAAATCTAGTTAAATAACCATGGAATTTTCACAAGGTTATGATAGTAAATTATATATTTTATAAAGAATACAAGTTTTCAAATATAACATAGCGGTTTTTCAAATAAATGGAATTGTCACAGTAATTGAGTTTAGCCCAGATTAATGCACATATGCAGTAACGTTTTTTTTTAATGTTTTTTTAAGACATGTTGTTATTGCTAAAAATGACTTTTTTTTTTTCCAACAATATTTTAAATAAGGCAACAAAAATAAAATTATGAGGCCTTTAAAGCACTATTAAAATCGTCCCTTCCTAGATCTCAGGAGGCTTGGCCTCTACCCCCACACACCTCTGGGAGGTAGGTAGTGCCGACTCAGCGGACCAGAAAATAATAAACTAGAATAAGGGAAAATAACTATATTTAATACTTATTTGATGTGTGTGTATATATATATATATATATATAATCATCTACAAACCGCTGTTTGGTTGTGTATGACTCATCAGTGTGGTTAGACATAGCGAGTGTATTCATGCTAAGATTCGAAACCTGAATGCAACCTAACAATCCAAGTACCTAACTTCCTGTTCCTCCAACAGACATCATCTCCACTGACAGTAGAAGAAATGTACACACTATATATGTAGGCTCTCTGTTTACATAGTTTTATTACACCTGTCGGAAAACTCGAGAAATCTATTCTTCACAGTAGATTATTGCTTTATGCTAATGAGAAATCATTATTTTCTCTGCTAGAGAGCTCAATCTATATATAGGAGGCATATGTATATGTAAAATATAGTCATCATTTATTTATAAATATACAAGCCTAGTTCCATAAGGAGGCATGGTATAGTTTATAGTAAAAAACAGACATGAAAAATAGATTTCACGATCATCAGTCCTGTATACCGGAATATGTCTTCAGATGATAGTCTGTAGCAGTTACATGATTGACCTATTCTGTATCGGTCTATATGATCTGGCTTCGCAATTCATCGCCTCTTCACCACGTGCGCGTAACAAGATTCATATGCGATGAATCATCTTGGCACTAAAACCAGATCACATGATCAACATCAACACTTCAGTTCCAGTCTGTATTCCAAACAGACAAGACGTACATTCCTGTGCTTTCTATCAGGCCTGTGGTAGATGAGTCGATGAACTCCAGGATAAGATTATTTCTTCTTGTCTATCAATCAATTGTACAACCTTCATTCTGTTTGTGTGTTTCCTGTAAATAAATCTACATATCTCTTTAGTTGTGAAGCCATCGTTTATGTCATGAGGATTCGTGATCCCATTCTGCTTATTCTATTCCAGTCAGATTTGGCCTGACGAATTAATCTGCCAAGTAAGTTCGTCATTCTGATTTTCTTCTCGAGATAAATCTTAAACTAAAATTGGTTCTCCCATCTAAAAGTCTAAAAGATGGAGGCAAATATTCGGTTCTGGAATCTCAAACATTTTCAAAATATTAAACACTCGATTAGACATGACAATTAAAGAAGGTTGGCAACCAAACCAATTTGGTGACAGGAAACATGATATTTGGGAAGGAGAGGTTCATATATATATATATATATATATATATATATATATATATTATATATTTCAGTGTTCTTGGCTTCGGTGGATTATGGTTGGGAGAGAATATTCATTGTAATGGCCTTAAGATAAAATTAAAAACAATTGGGGGGAGCATGATTGGCGTAATATATACGGTCACAGACTATGGAATCGACTATCCATTCTGTCTGATTTAACATTTTACACATTAATAGTAATACTGTTGGGAATTATATAGATACACAATTTCCCTATTGGTTATGTGTAGAATAACAACTTGTGTTCAATTGAATTCAACATTTATAATACAAATTGTTTTTCAACATTAAATAACTCGAAACGGATGATATTCTGTAAAACAATTAAAACCAAATCAATAGAAAACAGAACTAGCTTTAGAATGCATTGCCTACCCAATAAAGCAAAATGTTAGAAGTCAGTCTCTTTGCCCATTTTTATGAACATAGCTAGATTTTATTTCCGGTGAACCCTTTGCTATCTCAAGTACGAAGAAGTGCTATTAATACCTAGCACTAACCTGTGGCTCTTTCAATTGAAGGTGGGAAGTCATCGAACTAAATAGACTATTTGATTAAAAACCCGATGTGCGCAAGGAATTTCAGCATTGACTTATTTACCATCCCGAGTCATGCTCACTCACTATATCACCTAAAAATCTTGGACATTCTTTAAACAGAGGGAGTGTCTATTAGGATTAGACATAATCAGTCTCTAAGACACATCCCTTATTGTATATATATCATAACACTGTTTTTATTTTAAATATATACCTTTTTGTTCTCTTGCCTCTTAAAAAATCCCTCGATACAGCTCTGTTGAGTGAGGGCGAAACTGGGTGGCTGGCTTTTTTTTAAAGACTTTTTTTTACTTTTAATCATGAACATGGCCATACCCATAACAGGCTGGCTAGACACACGCCTGACTGCTTGAACTGGGGGGCCAGTCAGTCACCAGATAAACTTTTAGTTGGTAGCACTTCGTTGTCACTGGTCCAAGCAAATTTCATTCCGAAACTAAATTTTAACTCATCAAATTTATTTCAGCTGAGGTTCTGTTATTTTATCATTATTTACATTTGGATTATAAGTTCGTGAGTTAAAAGTCAGAATTGATTTTTTTTTATTTACATCTAAACGGCTCTGTTCATTGACGAAATATCACTTTTACTTTTTTTTTAAGTTTTAAAAAGTATTGTCTTTTAGAATTTGTTAATAAATCGTACATTCTGAATTTCAAATCATTTATATATTCTTAGGAAGTATACTATAAATGTTTTAACGTTTTATTTACATCTAAACAGCTCTGTTCATTGACGAAATATCACTTTTTTGGCACTCTTGTATAAGCAGTACCCGATCTGAGGGAGATAACTCTATTTTTCTTAGCCGCCGCTATTCCGAATTCGCTTATACTTTGGCAAGGGAGATAACTGTTTATTAATAAAAAACATGTTACGGTTTTGAAATGCGTTAAAAACCCTAACTCTAATCCGTTCAAAATAACTTTTAAGCACATGCCACAAATCGTATACACTTTATATAAACATAAAAAGAAAAGTTATTTACAAATTATTTATATATTCGGCACATGTTCGTCTTTAACCACTGTCCGTTTTTCACAACTTTTTACTGACCATTTTTCTTTTCTCTTTTCGGTGTACACTTATCTATCAGGCTGCTAGAGAATTCCGGCGTTTTTGAAATTTTTTTTCAAATATTTTACATTTTAGGAGGGGGGATCAGTTTCCAATGTTAATTCAACGTAGACTGATCCCCCTCTTTTTGACCATCTCAATTTTAAAAAAAATCTTTTTCGGTGTACGATTACCTGTCATGTCAATAGAGAATTCCGGAGGTTTTGGAAAGAAATTTTTAAAAATTGTGATTTTAAGACGGGTGATTAGTTTTCAATGTAAATTCAACGTGGACTGATCCCCCTCTTTTTAACCATCTCAAATTTTAAAAATTATTCTTCTGCTTACAATTACCTATCATGTCACGAGAGAATTCCGGGGTTTTTGGAAAGAAATTTAAAAAAAATGAGATTTTAAGACGTAAAATGTTGTGAAAAACGAACTATGGTAAAAAACGAACAAGACTGATCCCCCGTCTTAAAATCTCAGATTTAAAAGATTTTTTAAAAAATTGAGATGGTCAAAAAGAGAGGGATCAGTCTACGTTGAATTAACATTGGAAACTGATCCCCCCTCCTAAAATGTAAAATATTTGAAAAAAAATTCCAAAAACGCCGGAATTCTCTAGCAGCCTGATAGATAAGTGTACACCGAAAAAAGAAAAGAAAAATGGTCAGTAAAAAGTTGTGGAAAACGGACAGTGGTTAAAGACGAACATGTGCCATATATTCTTAGGAAGTTAACTTTATTTACATGTAAACAGTTCTGTTAATTCACGAAATATCACTTTTATTTTTTTTATTTTAATATAATGTGTTTAATATTTCTCAAAATGCTCAAAAAGTGTTGTCTGACAGCCTGTCAAGGCAATTATAATGAGTAAAATAAGGTTCGAGTGTTTCGTATCCCAAAAGATCAAGATGAGAGAGAAAGATGGTTAAAGGTAATACCAAGAGCTAACACTCCTAACCACTCAGACACTGTTGTTTGTGAAAGGAATTTTCCACCTGGTGATGAAACTGTGTTTGTTATGGGAAAAGCACGACCCAAAGATCCTCCATCAATATTAAATAATTTGCCATCAAGTGTGATACCAAGTCCTTTATCAAAACCAAGGACAACAAAAAAAGGTTCCACTTCTATGCGAAGTGTACAAAATGAGGAGTTTGCAGATTTTTTAGATAAAGATAGAATTGATAATTTTTACAAATTTGTAACCATCATGATTTTGCGTCAGCAATTACCTGCTACAATTCTAACAATCAACAGTTCATCCAGTCTTGTCATTTTTTACTGAAAGTATTCCGATTTTTTTAATTAAAATTTTTGAAAACTTAACGTTTGAATGTTATCATGCAAGTATACTCACACACATTTCTTCTCTGTTGAAAAACAGAATAAATAAGTTTCAACATTAGTTTCAAATTGAGAAAGCAATTCGTTACATTAGTAACTTGAAAATTGAACTAGAGAAACAGGTTTTGAGACAACATATCAAAGTTATGTCACCACATAGTTGGCAAAAAAGTTTACGAGTCGGAAATGCTTGTCCGAGCAGTTGAATATTTTGCCACATCTCGGTCTCTTTATAACAAACCCAGTATGAAAACACTAGTGAATATGACCTGAAAAGTTTCGAAGGTAAATGATCTGAATTTTCTTGGTGATGTGTTTAACAAACTGTCAGATAAACAGAAAAAATGTATCATCCTAGTTGATGAAGTTTATATTAAAGTGAGTTTTCAATATCAAGAGAGAAACATATTTGGTGTTTCCAAAGATTCTGAAGAGGCATTAGCAAAAACTGTATTGGGTATTATGATCAAATGTTTACATGGTGGACCAAAGTTTTTGATTAAGATAATCCCAGTTGCCAAACTAAATTCGGAATTTTTGTTTCAAAATGTTAGAAATGTTGTTGATTTAGTCAATCATTCGAAAGGTAATGTAATTGCAGTTATTTGTGACAATAATCGGACTAATCAAGCTTTATTCAAGAAATTTGATACTGTTAAAAATAAGCCTTGGGTTACTAAAAATGGTATATACTTGCTTTTCGATTATGTACATATATTTAAAAGTATTCGAAATAACTGGATAACTGAGGCCTGTTCAGAATTGCTGTTTTATTCTGATGGTAAAGAAATGATAGCAAAATGGAAAATAGTGAAACAACTTTTTGCGCATGAAAAAAATCAATTTGTTAAGTTATCACAACTAACAGAAGTAGCGGTTCTTCCAAAACCAGTTGAGAGACAAAAGTGTTTTGTGATGAGACTAACTGCAATGAAAACTCATCCATTATTACAAGATGATGATACAAGAGAAACTTACTTTCATCAAAGAAGTTTTGAAATTTTGGAAAATAGTGAGTGTAAAAGATATTTATAGAAGTGTCAAGACAAATGATCCATTGAAAAGGGTATTATCAGATCGAAATGATGGAAATTTGACATTTCTTGTAAATTTTGGAAATATGGCAAAACAAATGAGGGGAAAGCAAGGGAAGAGAATAAAATCCTTCACAAGAGACACTAGTATGGCTATCAAGCATACATGTAATTGTTTAATTGACATTTACTTGACAGTGGGTTCAATTTTGTTATTCTTGGAGGATTTACCACCGACTGTCTTGAAACTGAATTTTGTAAATTGAGACAAGATTCTGGTGGTACTTATTTTATTACTGTACAAAATGTTATTCAGAAATTCCATATTCAAAAAACAAAATTACTTCTTCAGTTGAAAGTTGATGTTAGAGAGTATAGCCATGATCAAGGCCATACTTGCTCACAATGCATATATCTGTTGAATGAATTGGCATACAAAACATTTTATCACCTGCCAAACCTAGAAACTGGTATCTCCAAAGATATTAAAATGTCACTTTTTTATATAGCAGGATATATCACACAAAAAGATTGTCTTACAGAGGAGGAAATATTCAGTGATACTGCTTTTTATCATGAGTATGGAAGTTTTTGAAAGGAATAGATCGTGTTGATTTAAAAGTTCCACTGGATACCACTGTTCAGTTGGAAATTTTAATTACTACTTTCAGATTTTGAGGTGAAGAAGTTTCCTTAGACATTTTTGTAAGTAGTGCCATCCTTGTTTTGCCACAACATTCTGGTTATCGTAACTCATTGCTGTGAACCCTGTCCATTTTATAGGATCACCTATAGATTTTTAACTAAACCTTCTATTTAATCTATGGACATTGTATTATCTCATTTCATCTTCCATTTCAGTGAATCTGTTTGCTTAGATTAATCGACTACGAGACAACACTAGAGATTTGGATACTGAAATTTTAGTTTGAACTTTGTTTTTGGATAATTTTATGATGTGAAATGAATACTATAGCCAAAATGTTGTGTTGAAAACAATCAAAATGAGGACAGTTTAAATTTTTGGTTAGTAAAACACATATCAAACTTTTTTTTTTAACCACAATATACAAGTTATGATCTTTTGACAAAAGTACAAATTCTCTAAAAAACATCCAACATTGAAATAAAAATTCTTCATTGAAATATGCATTTGCCTTTGTTTATTCAAAATTACCTGTCTCTTCATTTATAGGAATTTGTCAATAATTGTAAAATTTATCAATTAGCTCATTGTGGTTCTTATTATTTGGTATGTAAAACACATAAAAACATCAAACTAATTCTACAGAGGAATTTTACCTTTGTTTACAACTTCTATATCGAATATTTAAGAAAATTCACATGGCCCCCCAGTAAAAGACCCCAGTTGCACGATTGCCTGGCCTGTGTTAGGGATGGCCATGATCATGAACGATTAAAAATGTCTTCCCTTCATACATGCAGTAATAAAATTCTGTACTTCAAAAAAAAATCATGAAATATATATATACACACAATTGAAGAAAACGTGTACTGAAATGTGCAGGTGCACGTACACCAACAAATGCAATAACAAATCTATAAGTACTAGGAAAAACATGAGAGATAGACAGACATAGTTCAAATATAATTGAGATATGTCTTTTACGAACAGGGTCAAATTTTAACATGGTTGAAAGGAAAAGTTCGAAGAGATTGCAAAGAAGGGGGTCAATTAAAGTAGCTCTCAAACAAAAATTGATATCACCTCAAATTTTCCACAGTATGTCAAAACTATGTAGAGATATCCATAGGTAAAATTTCAAAAGGCTGGCTTATAATATCACCTTTAGTATGTACCAGTTTAAACGGTGTAATAAGGGGGGATAAATTCAAAACGTCAGACTATGGAAGTCGCAAATATACAGAGATAGTGTAAGGGAGATAATCAGTTATTTAATTTAGTTATAATATCGTGATTATCTTTAAGGAACAATGTAGGGTTAATTAAACTAGGGTAAAGAAATGTATTCGAAATCCAAATCGTCAGAAAGCTGATTATCTAGAAAGAAAAGGTTAATACCCATAAAAATAATGTTATATTACTATATCCGGGATATAAATAAGTATTTGTTATGAACATATGGGAGGTTAATCTGGATTGGAGAGATCGTGAAGGGATGTGTTTCAAAGGGAACCTTGTAATGGTTATAGTATCCATAAAGTATTAGTATTATAGGCATTTTATTATGTTTTCCCTATTATTGAAGTTAATTTTGTTGATGGATAACGTTTGTATTAATAGTATAACCATCACAATGGTTCCTGCCAAAAACTACTAATAAATATATAAGAATAGACGTTCTTTACCTGATAATCACTCCAGAAGATGGATCCAGATGGATCTGAAAGGTCTAGGGCTCAAAATGGGCACTGCAGATACGTCGGCCAATTTCAGAACGGATCAAAGCAAAAATATGCAGACATATATTATCCGTGGTATTCAATGAAATATATATATATTTATAAAGTTGACCCAGTTGTCATACTGAGAGTGAGATTAAAAGGCCAAC